>OX457025.1:50488597-50706097 GCA_949752745.1 Protula sp. h YS-2021 | reverse complement strand
GGGTATCTAAAATGTCCATCGGGTCGATGATCATATTATTGTTAACTTCTAGATGGCTTACTGTGTTAAAAATGTTCTTCGCGGATATTTTTATGACCATGTCCCAGAGTTGAGAAACATATTCTTGCCAGGACTCTTGTTTGATTTTAAAAACTGTTTTACACACAACTTCCTTCGCCCTTTGATACTCTATTTTCCTTGTAAGGTCTGGATGATTTGAAAACTTAAGAGCTTGTTTACGAAGTGCTATGGATTGTTTACAAGCGTCATTAAACCACGGTTTATGCGGTTTCTTGCGGGATCCCGATGTCCTTGGGATTGATGTTTCACACACTCAGTGTTGCCACGGAGTCGTCAAGAAAAAAAGGATAAATTTGAGAAAAAAAAGTATGAAAAAAAGGATAATTCATATTTTGCTGAAGATCGAGAAAACATTAATGTTAATCATATTGTATCATTTTTTTGTAATTTCAAAGTTCGCGCTGGGTTCTCCGGAAAGTGAGTCAAAAAGGGAAAGTGTGACTCAGTTAGGTCCAGAAAAACTCGGTGGGTTCCGAAAAAGTCACTCATTTCGTAAAAATGCCCAAAAAGTGGACAAAAACCCCTCCAACGCGAACCCTGAATTTATAAGACTCGTTTTCACGGCGATTAAAAAATATTTGCATACCTGATTGTACTTTACAAATTTATAAAGGAATCCGGTCAAATTGTACCACAAGAAGAGTTTTGAAAATTGGTACTAAATATTTTTAAATGCCCCCCCATTTAGCCAAATTTTTAGCGGATCGCCAAAAAAAATTTTTTTTTCAAGACAGGCCTACCTAGAGAATAAATGTTCAAAATTGGAAAGGAATCCGATCAAAATTGTGGGAGAAGAACCATTTTGAAAATTGCAGGTTTGCCGGAGGTTGTTTTTTTTTAAAAAAAAACGAACGCAAACTGCTAAAAAAAAGAGCGCTTGATGACAAAAAAAGTACAAAAAAGAACGCTTGAGAAAAAAGATCAATAAAAGTACGCCAAAAATGTTGAAAATAAAAAATATAAAGACAAAAAGTTTCCTAAAAAAAAGCCCCAGAAATAGTATGCGTTTGGCTTGAATAAACAAGAACAGCTGTCAACGGCAATAATAATAATAATAGATGAACGTATTTCAACAGGCGACGGAGTTTTTTAGGAGGTGGGGTCCGGCGTAGAATCCTACACATCTGTAATTAGCAACAACTCTGCTGACTCACATCTCAGTAATAAGTCGCCCAAAATAGAACAAGAACGTAAACAACACTGTTAATTTAAATCTGTTGACAACTGGGGGGTGGGGGAGGGGGAGGTAAACAAACTTTGTTGGTAAAGTGGTAAGTGCTTCTTCAGGCATGGCGCATATTCGTGTATAAGCGGGTGAGGTTGAGAAATTATTCCCAACCCCTGTACATTAAAGTTTTAAAGTGGGCTACCACTTTCTGAAATACTGTACACACTTGTTTTAACTTAACCCGCCGAATTTTAATTTGTTGCAAAAGTGGACGCAGGGTTACCGGCGGGTGGACAAAAAATAAAGAACGCAAAGGTATGAAAAAAGACTCAATTAAAAAAAATAAAAGATTAAAAAAAGAACGCCTCAAAAAAAAAAAAAAAAAAAAAAAAAAAAAAAAACGGCAAAATTTATTTTTATTTTGTTTAACTGTATAAAAAGCCAATAAAAAATAAAACGAAAGCATATCTTAAAAGTTTTAGAGTAAACAAATGAATAAAATAGTTAAATACTGTAAAACTAATTGAAACTAAACTTTAAGTGAAGGAAATAAATGAAAAACCTATTTTCCTATCCATTACAATTTACGAGATTGTGGAACCGTTGCACGCGCATAGTACAGCAATTACCTTAAATTATTATATTGTATTATTTTAAATAAATTGAAAGAAACCAAAAACAGGATTGTCCATTGACAATGTCCCAGTCCACGAATGCTGATGTCACAATTATGACATATAAGTATAACCCGTAACCCAAATTTCAAGACAGAAAAGCTGGCGTCATTAAAATTTTTATACAAAAACGGTTTATCGACAATATATCCGCCAATTCTTGGCGAAATAACAAAAAAAAGTAATAGCCACGTGTTTCGGTCAATTTTTTTTTCGAATCGTCGAACAAGAAAAGTAATAGCCAGGTAGACATATATACCACTATATCCATCAAAATTTTAGGACGTTTCCATTTAAATTTTACGAGGAGATACGTTGTCATGAACATTGTTTTTGGTTAATATTTCCACCAATTTTATCCGAACCATGAATAAACGTAATAGTCAGGTGGGTACCAAAGCCTGGTACCTTTGATCAGAATTTCAACAGATCAAGGCCAAATACCCTGGGTGAACTGCGTTTTCAATAATATTTTTGGCGAATCACCAAAAAACAAGCATGTCCAAGGACATGACCCAGCCGAGTTACCAAATAAGGAAAGAGAGAAAAACTCTGAAACGAATACCGTTAGGCCAAAAAATGAAGAACTTTGTTTCTGAACTTTTTCATAATATTAATACACAAAAACGTGTTTCCCCAGGAGGAAACTGTCCGAAAAGGGATGTTGGAGAGGTTGGGTTTTGACGATTCACGTATTTACCGACAGTTACATAATTTTACAAAAAATTTTGTATTTCACCATTTCTTTTTTTTTTTTTTTTTGTCATTTGCCAAAAAAGCAAAGACCAGGTGGAGAAGCACCTAAGAAACTTTTGATTAAAATTTTATAACTGGAATAGTTTGACAATTCAGTTATTTACTACCATTTATTCCAGTTTTTGCCAAACTTCAAAGTTCCGCCATTTCGGCAGTATTTGGCCAACCGCGAAAAAAAAATAATAGCCTGGTAGGCGAACCCCTGGGGAACATCCCTTCGTAACATCTAAACGACTGGAGTAAAACTGTAGTAAAACTGAAGTAGCATTTTAAAAATGGCTCAAAACGGACAGAAAAAGTGCCGCCATTTTGTCAGTTTTCCGTCAATCGTCAAAAAAAGTAATAGCCAGGTGGGGGACCACCCAGTGAAGATTCCTGCATAATATCAAACCGATTGGAGCAAAACTGTAGGAGGAGTAGCATTTTAAAGAAAAAAGTTTAACATAGATTCACCCCTATGGGGATACGACTAACAGTTCGACAAAGTCGGCTGGGTTAAAAAACCACATAGGTACTAATTTCCGCTCCGATAATTCTAAATTTTAAGAAGGTATCATTAACGATTTTAGTAAGAATTGGTTTTTCACCAATATTTCCGCCATTTTTCCCGAATAATGCAAAAACAATAACCAAGCAAGTACCAATGACCACTATCTTTAACAAAATTTCAAGACAGTACCAAATACTTTATACTAATAGTTTAGTCTTTGACAACACGGCCACTTCTGTAGTATGAGTTTCAGTTTTTGTCAATATTTGCGCCAATTTTTCCAAATTACGAAAAAAAAGTAATAGCCAGGTAAGTACCAATGATGGCTATCTTTATCTAAAATTGGAAGACAGTAATAGCCAGTTAGGCAGTACTTTATGCTACTTTTACATAAAATTACAATGCAATGAGGCTATTTTCCCGGGGTTCGTAAAGATTTTACTGAAATGTCTTTGGTTTTTCGCCAAAAAATCGCCGCTTTTTGCCAACCACTAAAATTCATAGCCAGTTAGGTAATATTGATTACTGCCGTTACTTAAAATTTCAAGACAGTAACGTAACTTTCCTTGACATAGTCAAGATTTTACGAAAAAACGTTGCTAAGCCAATATTTTCGCTAATATTTGGCGAATCGCCAAAAAAAGTTACAGCCAGGTAGCGGGTAACTCCTGCTACCTTCACTTTAAATTCCACAAGACTATTTTCCAGCAGTTAGTTAAGATTTTACTAAATGTTTTTTTTTCGTTTTTGTTTTTTTGTTTGCCTTTCGCCACAAGCTTAGCCAATGTTTGGTCAATCACCAAAAAAGTAATAGCCAGGTAGGTAGTACCTCCGGCTACCTTCACTAAATGTCAACACAGTACGACTATTTTCCAGCAGCTAGTAAAGTTTTTAAGGTAATTTTTTTTTTGTTTTTCGCCAAAATCTGCATCAGTTTTTGACCACTCACCAAAAAAGTAATAGCTAGGTAAGCAGTAACGCCTGGTAGCTTCACTTAAAATTTCAAGACAGATTGCTTTCCTGGAAATAGTTGAGACGTTACGAAAAAAGTTTTTCAGCAATAGTTTCGATAATTTTTGGCGAATCGCCAAAAAAGTTACAGCCAGGTAGGTGGTAACTCTTCCTACCTTCACTTTAATTTAAGATTTTACTGAAAAGTTTCGCCAGCTGGCCAATCACCAAGATTAAGATTTTATTGAAAATTTTACCCCGTTGGCCAATCACCAAAAAAAAGTAATAGCTAGGTAGTAGTAAAGCCTGCCATCTTCACTTAAAATTTGAAAACAGTAAGATTAATTTCCCAGAAGTAGTTCAAACTTTACGGAAAGGATCTGGTTTTCAGCTAATATTTTCGCCAATTTTGGCAAATTGCCAAGAAAGCAATAGCCAGGTGGAAACTTAAGCGCCCTACCTTCCACCAAAATTTCAAGACATTTAGGCTAAAATCCTGGGAGAATATACGATTTTTCAACTTAAAAGCGTTTTTTCGCACATACTTTCAACAACTGTTATATTCCTGCTTCTGAAAAAAGCTGGGGCTGAAAAAAAAACAATAAAGAACGCTTGTGGAAAGAAGTACGTTTTGAGGCAAAAAAAAAAAAGAACGATGCGAAAATAAAGACTAAATCTTTTAAAAAAGTACGATCCGGCAAGCCTGAAATTGGCAACCGAAAAATTTTAAATGCCCCCCATTTAGCCAATTTTTGGCGGATCGCCAAAAAAGATTTTTTTAAAGACAGGCCTATCTGGAGAACATTCGTTTAAAATTTGAGAGGAATCCGATCAAAACTGAGGGAGTAGCAGCATTTTAATTTAAGTAAAAGTTTACACACGCACATACAGACGACGGATACCCCTCTAATGATGTGATAAGACCAGCCCGATATGGTCGGCTGGTCTAAAAAAAAAAGGTGCGTACGTACTTTATCGATGGTTCCTAGGGACATGCAACTCAAACTTACAGAATGAAGTTACTGAAAATCATTCAAGAAATAAAGACTACTCAACATAATTTAGAATAATGGATATTTTACAGTGTGATAAGACATTGAATACGTTTACAGAATATATGTTTCAATTCCATGAAAAAAATACCCTTTCTCTACAGATGTATTGATTTTAGCAATAGACGCTGCAAAAAAGTTGGAAATTAAATACACATACAGTGTAAGAGCGGTTAATATTATGGCCTAATCATGGGTTATGACTAGGGTGAGAAAAAATTATAGCAGAAAAAGAAACATATAACTAATTAGGAAAAAATGATATTTTGAACGAAAAAAGAAAATGAAAAAAAAAAGTATCAAAATAAAAAAAAAAAGGATGAAAAGCGAAAAAAAAGTATAAAAAAGGATGAAAATTTTAAAAAAGTATCAAAAAAGTATTTAAGGATAAAAAAAGGATAAAATCGGGCTTTTTTTGAAAAAAAAAAGGATAATCCTTTTAAAAAAGGATGATGTGGCAACACTGCACACTCCATGGAGAAGGAAGGTAAATAATGAAATATGGTCGTCGTTATCATCAGTAAAATGTTCCCTTTTGATGCTTTTGATGACATAATTCTTGGAATTGTCACCAGTCTGCTTTCTGGAATTTCCATTTTGGAGTTCTTTCTTCGTGGTATGGTTTGGACAATAAAATAGGAAAGTGGTCACTGCCGTGCAGGTCGCCCAGAACATTCCAATTAAAATCAAGGTATAAATTAGCAGATGCTATAGTAAGGTCAATGGAGGTTTACGACTTATCGTTCAAAACGATTAGATTATGATGATTAAGGAGGTTTTCTACCAAGTTTCCCTTCAAATCAACGCAAGTATTGCCCCATAACGTACTGTGAGCATTAAAGTCACCCCCGAATATGATTGGTTTAGGAAAGTGATTTATTAGGTTATTTAACTCTTCCGGTCTTAAATGTGGTGGAAAATAGACAATAAAAATTGTGAAAGTTTTGCCAAGCGTGATGCGAACCGCCTGGGTCTGGAAAGGCGTATTAGTTTAATATCGCTTTGTAGAAGACCACTTCGAGCAAACATAGTGATTCCAACGTCGCTCTGGCATCATGAAGGTTTGTTGTATGAAGTGTCTCCTCTAAATTTTGGTGGATTGTCGTTTTTGCTGAATATTTCCTGAAGACAAAATACTGCCGGATCATTTAAATGAATGAGTGTTAACAATCCATGGTAGATGGTCCAAAAACCTCTGATATTCCAGTGAATTATTGTCATCGTTATTTGATAAGACCTCGATTTCTGTTAATCGTTACTTTTGAAGGCTTTTTATTCGGGCGGGGTAGCTTAGCTGAGGTTCTGCGTGCAGGTCTCCCATCGCCAGCATCCATAAGTAAGGAATATCTATTCCTACTCATTTCCTCCGCCAAGTTTGTGCGCAACCTCTGTTTGGCGAGTTGAACTCTTTGAGTCTTTCTTTCGCGGTCCAGCGGAGAGGATTTGGAGCTTGGAGTACAAGATCCGCCTCTCTTCCCTGACACCTCAGGAGAAGTACTTGGTGAAAACTCACAAAGACTGGAGTCTGTTTGAGTTTTAGTTTCTTTCGTTTCTCTGGAAGGCCGCTGCTGCTTTGGTGGCAAAGAAATCTTTTGTTCCGTAATCCATGTTGTAAGAAATGTCACTGCTTGAATTCAGTTCAGTATGTTTGTCACGGGGTGAACATTATCCTCGTCCCCCATGCCCCTACACACACCTGCGTTTTGTAATTGAATGACTTGTCGTGTTGTGTTCACTCGTCCGTGCTTAGCAATCACCAGTGTTAGCGCTTAAGGTCAAAATCGTGTCGGCAACCTTAAAAAGTTACCGGCCCGACGGAAAACTTGTCGGCCCGGGTTTATATATATATATATATATATATATATATATATATATATATATATATATATATATATATATATATATATATAAAAGAATGAAAACGAATAAGCAGTTTGTCACTTTATGTTTTATTCGTTTTATCGCTGACTTTGACAGGTTTGCAAAATATTTCAATTCATGGTGTCATCTAAAGTTATCTGATCTACTGTAGGAGTAAATCTAGCGGTTTAGTCTTCATCCGAGGACAGACCCACTGCAGCTTCCTCTAGTCTCTAGTCATACTCGGAATCGTCATCAACCTCGATTTCTTTTTGCCTCTCTGCTTCATGTGGGGTACCAGATGCAGCGGCTTGAGCAATATCTGACTTGGTATCGTGAATTAAAGGCCTTCTAGCGCGCATGGCAGATGTATTCAAGAAGTGTATGGCTTCACTTGGTACAAACTATGAAATTTCGGGGGAATGCAGTTTCACCATAAGGAGGGCGTTCATGTTCTGTTCACCAAGCCGGTTTCTATAAGCCGTTTTTGTAGCCTTCATAGCACTGAAGCCGCGTTCGCACTGAGCTGAACTAGCCGGAATCATTAGCAACAGGTCTACAATGACCATAATGTCTCGACAAGTTTCCCGGTAGATCTGGTTGACAACTTGCCAAGTCATGTCACTAGGCTTGTGACTGAAATAGATAAAATGTGTAGTCAGTTTCAAAATATATGTCACGTAAATCAGTTACCATGACTGCAAAATATGTATAAAACAATAAAGAATGAAAGCTTTCAAAGATGTATATATCTGCACATCTGAGTAATCAAATTCAATTGAAATTACTATAAAGATAATTAGATGCATATGAAACTTACTTATTGTACAGAGACGTTTTCAGGTAGGTCCATTGTTCCAAAGCAGATTCCCTTGTGACACCGTTCTCCGTTAGGATGGCCTCCGCAAATAATATAACCGAATGATTTGGCTTAATATAGAATGTCGGGAAACCCACGTTCCGCACCTGTCTAATTTGAATATTCATACATTCATAAGGTAATTCCTGGGTAACATATGCACTTTGTTTGGAGGCTTTAGGTGCTGATGTTTATAGCATGTATACAGCATATAGTCTAATATATGAATATTATCTTCTGTAGAGATGTTTGAAGTAATCCATAAAAAATAATTAATTTGCTAAAATTCATTCAATGCTCTAAGGTATTTTAAAAGATTATATTTAGTAGAAACAGAGTCCCATAAAATCTTCTCAAAATTTCACCGGCCCGCCTTTTAAAACTTGTCGGCCCGGCCAAAAATTTGTCGGCCTCGGGCCGACGTTAAGCGCTTTCACTGGCAATCACATGAGTATATAAACCGCGGTTTTCGCGCCATTCGGCAATCGGCCGCGGAAAGTCAATAATTTTGTACCTGTGCTATTTTACTGTTTGGTTCATGTTCATGTTTAGCCGTTAAGAATTGGAAGAAAATAAACAACGCTACAAAATGGATTGGCCGAATCATTTATGGATTTCGATTCATTACACATGTGATGTCAGTTTGACAGGAAGAATCCTGAAACCTGGGCTTTACTGAGCTGGCGTATGTTTTCGTATTTGATGGAAGTAAGGCAGAAGCCAGTTTTCAGGATTCGGAATAAGACACTAATTTTTCAGTTTTTTTTCTGTTGCACTTTCTTTTCAGCATGCCACCGGGGACAATCCTTGGATGAAGCCGGGTGACTGCAAATGCAGTTTATGCATTTGACGTTGTAAGAGGTACATGAACCATATTCATGCCCTTCCTCCCCGCATTTTGCGCAGATGGGTTTTTGATTTCTGCATTTGTCTTCGTTATGCCCGTATTTCTGGCAGTGGAAACAACGAATAGGGTTTGGGATATATACTTTCACTGATAGACCTAAATATCTCACTTTTTTGTTTCTTGGCAAACTAGGCTTGCAGAAGGTAAAGGCAAATCTTGCTCGTTGGCCCAAAGGTCCCGCTGCTGTCACACCCCGGTCCTTTAGTACATCAACAAGTTCTTTATCTGTGTAAAAAAACCCTTAGTTCAACGGGGGTAATCACTCCCCTGCAAAAATTTAAGGCTGATGGGAGAACATTTAGCTGGGGTATGTACGGAGATGTTATTTTTAGGATTACATTGCTGTAGGGTGGTTATTTAGACTAGAATGTCCCCCAAAGGGGGGATAGCTTGAACGTGCCCTCTGTGATAATCAGGTAGCGTGGCAATGAAGCAGGGGGAGACCGTTGGTCTTTTAGGTGTCGTGATGTATTGTTCGGTTTTCCTTTTGTCCCATCCATTAAGTGATTTTAAATATTTTCTTTCAGGTCCGCTGGTCCCGGCCTTACTCTGACCACCTAAATCGGCAGCGGGGGTTTCCCGCCTAGGACTGGGATACCTGGAATACTATTTCGAACGACAATTTGGTCGCAGCTTGGTTTACCGTTAGTGGTCATAACGGGTCCAATGACCACCCTTCATAGATAGAAGAGTGGGACAGAAGACATGTGTTGTCAAGATTAGTAGATTAGTAGTTTGTACTTATTTGAGGAGGCACTACGTAATGGACATACTCCCTCAATGGCCAGGTTCCGCTCCCCTACCCTTTTGGGGCGCAATCCACGACAAAGTGCGTGAGGACTGGAGTACCTGCTGTGGGAGGTCAGACTGCTGGAAATCCATATTACGGGACGCACAACAGATTGCCACGCTTTTATGCGATTAACGTGGGAATGCTTCAAAGCTAATCACGTTAATATGTAGGGGGAGATTAACTGGGGTACTTACAATTAAGAAAACCCCAGCAGTCAAGTAGATCTACAGAAAAAGATTAGTGTAGTTGAAATTAAGGTTTAGAACTTTGTTGGTAAAAAAACGAAATAAATGAAAAGCATTAAGGTAATAAAGGTTACTATTTCATTTTTAATTGATTACATTGGCTGAAATACAATTGGGAAAATGCATTGTAAGATCAGGTTTTACCGTAGAGGTTTTGGTACCGGTGAGGGAGGGGGCCAGATGCCAGTTTAAATGCCAGATTTTCACCAATTTTTGGCCAATCACCAAAGAAAAGTAATAGCCAGGCAGGTACTGACGCCTGCTGCCTTCAACTAAAATTTCAAGACTATAAGATTATCTTACTGAAAATTTTTAGATTTTTTGCCAAAATTTTCGCAAAATTTCGGGCAATAGCCAAAAAAAAAAAAAAAAAGAAAAAGCTGGATAGGTAGTAACGCCTGCTACCTTCACTTAAAAATCCAAGACAGTAAGACTACTTTCCTAGAAGTAGTTAAGATTTTACGAAGAAATTTTGGATTTTCACCGATTAATGGCGAATCGCGAAAAAAGTAACACCCGGGTGGACACTTAAGCGCCCTACTTTCCACCAAAAGTTTAGAACGTTTCCATCAAAACCCTAGGAGCAGATGCGTTTTCAAGAAATTTGGTTTTTGGCATATATATGTCCTTATTGGCTCTGCACAATTCTGTCTTGACTCGAACATTATCTTTGTCCCAAGGGCAGTTTCCGTCCATTGATAGGGTCGATTTCATACAGCTTGCTTTTTTCTTGTTAATTCCATTGAGTTGCAAAAGCCCTTTTGCGTACCTTTAAAGATGTTACTGAAAGACAATGGAATCACTAATTGGTGTAGTTAATATGTACTGAGGGTGTTGTTGTGATTTTCACTGATATATTTCTAGAAAACTTCTACTCTGTTGGGCCAAAGATACTTGCATATAGATGCCGCCTGAGCGCAGTCTTTTGATTGAGTGTTGAGAACCGATGGCAGAACATACAACTTTTTGAATTTCAAAATGTGAAAGTTTGAAAGAACCTCGTAGTGGCGAAACCACGATGTAATCAGTGTTGGCGCTTAAGGTCAAAATCGTGTCGGCCCGCTGGAGAACCTTAAAAAGCTACCGGCCTGACGGAAAACTTGTCGGCCCGGGTTTATATATATATATATATATAAAAGAACGAAAAAGAATAAGCAGTTTGTCACTTTATGTTTTATTTGTTTTATCGCTGTCTTTGACAAGTTTGCAAAATATTTCATTTCATAGTGTCATCTAAAGTTATCTGATCTACTGTAGGAGTAAATCTAGCGGTTTAGTCTTCATCCGAGGACAGACCCACTGCAGCTTCCTCTAGTTCCCAGAGCTCTGTCTCCAGGTCAGATTCCTCTTCAAAATCAGAGTCATACTCGGAATCGTCATCAACTTCGATTTCTTTTTGCTTCTGTGCTTCACGTGGGGTACTAGATGCAGCGGCTTGAGCAATATCTGACTTGGTATCGTGAACTAAAGGCCTTCTAGCGCGCATAGCAGACTGGATTTCTAAGTATGGACGCTTGTCAGCTGCCTTCTGGTCTTTTATAAATATTTTTTTTCATAATGTATTCTCCATGTGTCTATTTTAATTTTTCTCCTGCCGGTCCCGGCCTTATTCTAACCACCTCACTTGGCAGTGGTGGTGTGCCACTGGCACAAGGACACTTGGGATAGCAACAACATTTGTACATATTGAGATTTGCCCTTAAGTCGCAGTATGGCCAGCCGTTCACTGTGCTAAAGGGTCACCATGACTACCCCTCTTGGCTGAGGAATCGAACCAAATCCATGTGCAGCCGGCGGGCCTCGAAGTCGCAAGACAAGACAGCTCAATAACCAGGCTCCCGGTCTCCCCCCGAACCCCACCCACCCCCTTCACCCGGGTAAAGGTCGCAATCCACGGCAAAGTGTGCTCGTATTGGAGGACTGACAATTGAGTAGCCTCTAGAGACCATAATGGAGAAGCACACCACAGATTGCGACGCTCTGGTGCGATAAAAATGTGAACGCCTCGACATGTTATTTGATTTGATTGAGCAAAATCATTTCACAGAATGATCAGACAACTGGAGCACTTGCAATTGAACAGGCTCCAAGGTTTTTCATGAAACGGTTAATCGTACTATTATGCTGGAAACAATTTTTTCTTACATGATTTGTTTAACGACACGGCCGACCCTTAGCTGGTTACATTGTGTCCATATTTTTGTATGCATCACATTGTGACAGCACTTCTGGGACGTTTTTATGGTAGCGATGGTGATTACAGATTATTGTGGCATTTCAGGTGGTAACATACAGAGAGGATGGGGGAGACACCAGTGGAACTGCTGGGAAACAGTCAAACTGGTATCATGAGGCAGGTTGGTGTCTACGGCCGTCCATAGGGTCAGAATCCTATCCAGTATCGAATCAAATAATTTTCTTTAACCTCTAGAAAAAATATGTTTTGGATACTTAAAGGTTTGTGGTCTCTTTTGGGAAGTATGAAAAGCATTATCAAAATTAAAGTTTTGGCTGGGAGTCCCTATAGTTTGCGGCAGTATCAACCGTGATACCTGCTTTCTACAGGTAAGTATAACTGTTGTACCAAACGTAGACGTAGCATTAGGTTTTTATGTACAAATTCCAAAGACAGGGGTGTTAATTTGCCTGGTCGTGCCCGATCGGTTAACTCGAAAATTTTTAGAGCCTGATTTTTTGACTTATATACATCTTACAAATTCCCGGTTAACTCGAAGTTTTTTAGTTCAAAACATTTTTGACGGAGAAAAACATTTTTGTACTCTAAACGAGTGACAAAAACACGCACAATTCCAGCCTTTTAGGTGTTGACAACTTCTGATGATCACGGCGGATCTTCAAATCCGCCTTAACTCCATCTTAATTATCGTGAATTACTCAAACCAAATGAAATTAATATCCTTTCATTGTGGAACACTCCTTACAAATTTGATTCCTTTTGAACTAATCAGATGCATAGCCAGTTGCAATGCTGAGGATTATGCCTGCGGTCAATCGAAAGCTGCTCTTTGATTTAAAGGTAATCTGTGCTTCAGAACTGACTGATACTTTGTCACTATCTCATGCGAGTTGTTACAGACAATGTGCCTCCAGCGGCTTACGATGTTACTCCCCAGCTGCCTGACAACTCCATGGATAGTGCGACGCTTGCGGATTACGTAGCACTACTGAGGAGGCGACACACGACACCATTCTACAATTCGTGCAGCCGCACAACAGTGACTTTGTGTCTGACGAATCAGTCGTGGAAAAGAAAGCTAGGAAAACTGGTGCCATATTACATGAGGTGGAAGAAATTCGCCACGATGCCTGTTCAAAAGCAGGGGCAGACGAAGCAATTAGCAAGATAAACTGGTTAACTAGATTGGCCAGTGTTTTTGTTCAAAACAAAAACGGATATGTCTCCCCCGCCCCCAATCAGTCACGTGGAAAAAAATCGCCAAAAATACATTTTTACAGAAAATGAAGAAAAACTTCGCAGTAAACATTTCCACTACATATGGGTTCTTCTTGCCATGTTCCAGCCTATTCCAACAAACTGTTTCGGAGACATCGCAACAATTATGGCCAAAAAAGTTAAAAATAAAAAGTTGAAAAATTCGCCAAAAATACATTTGCAATGGAAATGAAGAAAAACTTCGCAGGAAACATTTACACGTCTTGTGAGTTTTTTCTGCCAAGTTTCAGCCTAAGCCAACAAACCGTTTCGGAGATATCGCAACAATATGGCCAAAAAAAGTTCAAAATCAAAAATTTAAAAATTCCCCAAAAATACATTTTCAGAGGAAATGAAGTAAAACTTCACAGTAAACATTTGCACTATATGTGTGTTGTTCTTGCCACGTTTCAGCCTAATCCAACAAACGGTTTTGGAGATATAGAGTGCCAAAGTGAAAAAACTGCTCGAAACCCCCCCCCCCCCTTTGTTCAAAAAATTTGCCAAAAATAGGATTTTTCAAGAAACGAAAAAAAAAAAAATACCACGGGCATCATCTAGACATGTACCCCAATATGTATGTATGTTTTGAGAAATATCGACTCATTAATTTCATAAGAACTCACTGCGGACAGACGGACGGACGGACGGACAGACACACCAAATGCTATATATGTCTCCCTTAGGGGGAGACATATAATTAAATGGTTCGAGACTACTATCAAATGGTTCGGCTAGTATACTAACGTACGTTGATTAGGTTTTGACCATATAGACTTGGTTTTACTTGAACTGAAGTTCACTTTAGTGACTTTGTATCCTGGTTAAATCCTATTTCTGGCATTGAATAACATTTTAAAGTTTTCTGTTTCATTACTGTGAGATGTAGTCACCTTTACTTGATCACTCAGCTTAAATTCGATTTTTATAAAAAAAACACGGCTTCCAATACTTATACATCGTATATATGGTTACACAACGTACACGATAAACTTAAAAATCACAATGCACCGCGATTCCCGGTTTACTCGAACAACCCGTTTACTCGAACCGATTTCAAAATGCCGAGCAGTTCGAGCTTACTAGGTTCAACTATATATATATATAGCCATTCTGTCAGCCATCCTGTCCACCCATTTTATTAAAAATTAAAAAAATATCAGCGCACCGATTTACAAAGTCATGGGTTACATTAAATTTCCGGGACGTTCAAGGACTTTTTCGTCATTTCTCAGCACTTTGTACGAATCCTGCAAAAAATACGCCAAAACATTAGAAATTTATAAAACGGCATATTTGTGCTCTTTTCTGATTATCACTGGTAAACGTGTTTTCAGAAAAATATAGATAAAACCGGTTAATCGCATAACCCATTTTCCAGGCCAAATTATGCGATTAACCGGTTTTCTGTTTGAGACAGTATATTTAGCCGTTAGGACCTGCATGTTCCATGTTCCTTTAAGTCACTTGCTTGGATGACACATTTACTACTTGAAATAAAATGAACTGCACTTTCATTCACAATTCACAATAAATTCACAACTTATAACAAAAAATTGTCAAGGGTTGGTTGTTTGACTTTGCTCGTGAGATCTGACGCAATCTGAGTTTCGAGTCTGTAAAAATAACTCGGATCGAGAGCACTCCACTGCATTCGAGCTCGAATGATATCCAAGGCATTGAGAAATTCTTTGTTGGCGATGGCCACCTTATAGAAGAAAATGTCCACAGTATAATCTCTGACTAGACCAAATTGTCAAGATATCTCAGGTTTACCCCGCTTACACAAGTTAACGGCTACCTTAAATGCCTCGTTTCTGGACGCAATACGGTCATCTTTAATTCTAACCGTCTGGGGAAAGCGGCCCGTTAAAGAAGTTGTGGCGAGGGGGTGAGGAGCAAAAGGTAGACAATATCAAAAACAAACACTGATAAGACTAAGCTCAATTGTTCTGTGTTTAATTTGAAGTAGCGTTTCGTTGCACTGGTGAATTCGTTATGCAGCGTTATGCGGTTAAACGATATTTACCCCATTTTAGTTAAAAACAGCATGCGATTAACCGGTTTATGCGTTTAAGCGGTATGCAATTATCCGGTAAATTTTCTGAAATTATCAATGGAAATGGTTTGGGATTTCCACATTCTATGTCATTAACCGATTTATGCGTTTATCCGGTACCCGATTAGGGGTTTTCTTCTGTATTCGCGTTAAGAGTGAAAAATATTAACAATTTGATGGTTACAAAAAAAGGTTAACTGCACCTACTGCTTTGACTATTCGCAGTCTTTGTTCTGCCATTTACTGTAATGACAAAGCAGTTGTTTGCTCTGAAGCTCCAAATGAAAAGGCGAGTAAAGTATGTCCTATCAACATACATTATACTTTGACAGAACAGAGAACAGCGGTCAGATTCTCGATTTGATTAATCGTCCTTGGAAGCTTCCGATTAATCGATTCCAAAAATTTCACCGATATCTACCACTAATAGTCAAAGCAATATATTGTTTATAAAAGCGCAAACAACTAAGCAAACATACACACCATCTGTGCATTTGCAATTTGGTACGTTTGATTATATCTGCAACAAAAAAGAAAAAAGCCTAAAAATAACCAATAGATACAGATTTTTAAACGAAGCATTATACACCACACCACGATTTATTTTACTTCTAAAATTGGATCTTCATTGAGTCTACTGGACTACTGAAGACGTGTTTATAGAAAAATGCAGAGTAAACTTTCTAAGAAATCTATCTGGTTGGTTATATGGCTTGTCTAACGACAAGGACGACCCTTAGGGGGTTATATTGTGTCAATATAAGTAAATGACTGGCAGTCTATTTGAGCACTAATACGCCTTGTGATAAACCATAAAAGCATTTCCAAACAATACAAGAATTAATATATATTTGTCAAAACAGACTGACAATGTCAATTTCATAACCAAGAAAATGCTATGCAAGTGGCGTTGCAAACCTGGCCAGTCCTCACAGCAACCCCACCACAGAAAAATGGCGAGTTTGCACATTCTCTCCATCACGCCCAGTGTGCGCAGTTACCTCGCCATTCTCTACAAAATGCCGTATGACACTTGCCTCGTCGTTCTCTCAATCACGCCATGTAAGAAAACAGCCGCATTATCTTTAACATGCCCTGTATCAACACTTACGGCAATCAGAGAGTGAGCACTTACTTTCTTATTTTCTCCATCTCCTCGTTTACTACTTGACACCCTGTATGAATACATACTCCTCATTCTCTCCCTTACGCCCTGTATCACAAACTACCTCTACACTTTCTCCGTCACACTCTGCATTAGCACTTACCTCCCAATTATTTCCAATATGCACCATATGAGCACTTACCTCCACATTTTCTCCATCACACCTTGCACGAGCTCCTCTCTGGTCGCGTCCTTCACGCTAATGTCCATAAGATCCAACATGCGCTCCAATAAGCCGCTGTGGTCTCGCAACTGTGCACGAGCATGCTCCACACGGAATGTCCACACGTGATCTATCAGGTAAACCCTACCGAAAAATAATTACCCAGTTACGATTTCGAATCATTCCATATGGAAGCTTAGTAATCTAAAATCAATCTCTTGACGTTTCCGATTTGAAAGGTTCACAATCTCAAATACGCTTCTAGACTATGTTTTGTAAGAATTTCGAAATATTATTAGTATTTAGTTTAAAACTGCTCATTTTCCAACACATATCTCTGTATGAATAATATTTCAAGTCGATTCCCTTCCAATTAGTCAAATGAAATGAAACGTTATAAACTAGAGCGGCCAGTGCACACGAAATATAAAAGTACAGGCGTATATCACACTTTCAATCGACACCTATTATTTTTTTTGTTTTTGCAGACAAAAACAAATGTCTCCTCGACTAAACCCATCATTCACCAGTAACCATTTTCCACCCCCCGCCCCCCGAAAGCCCTTTCAAAAGTTTGTTTTCTTTAACGAGGGTGTGCTATTTTCATAATAAGAAATATTATCTTATATAAATGAAACCCAGGTAGTCAGGTTGTGTATCACCTTTATTCAATTTTTTAAGCAGGGTTGGGTAAGTAACTTGCTTTTGAAGTATTTGAGTCCTCTTTATACAAGTTTAGGCTCAGGTGGTTTATCTTGGTTTAGGAGATGGTCACTAACTGAAAATTGGTCACTACAAACAGGCTTTACTTTACGTCTTTTAATCCAGATCTTGAATGTGGCACTTATAAATAGGTTTACCAAAACAGCTTTTTTTGTCTAGCCTTAACCAACCACCCCCCCCCCCCCCTAGCTATCTAATTCAGGTACGACTCTACAGGAAACCCTCACCATTTTAGCTAACGGTACGGTAAGGGTTTGTACACTACGTGTAGTTATAGCCATAAGGTATACCTTCATAACTGTGCCACACAAGACCCACCTCGGTGGGACAGTGGGGGAAGGCATTTTGGTGTCGAAATAGTGCTCTGCTTGTCATAACACGATGTATTAGGTGACCCACTTTAAAAGTGAAAGCTAGTTCCAGCTAATGGACAAACATTGCGAGCCGTTATAATTACTCCTATGTGTGGAACTGCTTGGCAGCCAAACGAAAACACACTAATAGCTGTAGGTGTTAATAGCTAATAGCTGTAACACACAAAAACAATAATCACTCAAAATCTAAGAAGCGAACGATAATGGTGCAGTTAATGTTTTCAAGTATGTCTAAACAATGCAGGAATATTGGAGAATCTTCTGGAAAACGCTGAAATCCCAAGCGTACTTAAAACTATACTTAATTAACAAAGAAGCCTTGAAAAGGGGGAAGAGGGGGTGGGGGTGGGGAGGGAATGGGGAGGAAAGTCGATCCAATTTTCCGCTATCGAGACATTTTTACCCAAGTTTATACGACTTTCCGTTATCAAGATATTTTGTACACTAGATCTTATCCAAATTATGTGAATATTTTACGTGATGATGTCATACGTCGCATCACTCCTTGTACTCGCGATAAAATTTGACAGAATCTTTCGGACCTACCAAGCAACAATCCCACCAAGTTTGAACTTTCTCCCATGTTTAGTGGCCGACAAATTTCGCATATACGATTTTTACGTAATGAAGTCATATGTCTTCCCCAATACTATAACGTGCATCAGAACGTGTTAGATCCGTCCGACCTACCCCAAAAAGCCTTTTCAAGTTTGAAGTCGATCCGACACTTCGTTCTCGAGATATCTTGCACACAAGATCGTGTTCAATATCTATATATATATATATATATATATATATATATATATATATATATATATATATTACGTGATGACGTCATACACCGCACTCACTCGTCATACTCACGATAAAATTTAACATCCGCTTTCGGACCTACAAAGCAACAATCCCACCAAGTTTGAACTTTCTCCGATGCTCAGCGGTATAGAAATTTCGCACACAAGTTTTTTACGTAATGACTCATATGCCTTCCATGTGTGACATGCGTCAAAAGTTCAAAGAACCGTCCGACTTAACCAAGGAATGATCACATCAAGTTTGAAGTCGATCCGACATTTCGTTCTCGAGATATCTTGCACACAAGATCGTGTTCAAAATATATACATTTTTTACGTAATGACGTCATACGCCGCACTTACTAGTTTTATTCCCGACAAAATTTGACAGCCGCTTTCGGACCTACCAAGCAACAATCCCACCAAGTTTTCTCCGATGTTTAGCGGCTGAGAAATTTCGCACACGAGATTTTTACGTAATGACGTCTTACGTCTGATATTTTAATGTTACGTGCGAGAAAAGCTGATAGAAACCGTCTGAACTACCCAAGGAATGAACAGGTCAGCTATAGGAAATATAGTGGTTATCTTGAGGTATTAAAAGTATAGGATGAGGAAATGAAACAGACCTCGTTTAGAGCCTTGAGATACCTTGAGATGACTTGGAACCCAACACAAAATCACTTTTTAACAGCCTTGATGGCATTGTCGTATCTTTCTAGAAGTTCTAGGATTAAAACCTTCGATAGTTAAAAACTCTCAAGTGTTTATAGTACCGACATAGAACCAACGCAAATGATTAACATTTTTTAGTTTACAACTTTGACGTCATCCCTTTGTTCTTACAGTCCATTATTTAAATGTAATGGACTGGTGGGAGTCCATTATCTTAAATAATGGACTCTGTTGTTACGAGTCCATTATTTTAAAACAATGGATTCGCTGCTGCTTGAAATGAAAAATAAACAACTGCCCATTTTACTTTCGTTTCGGACGATTTGGCGTGTCTAAACAAGTTTGTCCAAGGACAAAGTCCAAGCTTACGAAAAGCAATAAGACCAATTCCAGCGTGCACGAGCAATGGAATTTCCCTGAAAAATTGGGCTTCAAAAGATGAGACGGCAAAGAGCTTGTTCAATAATTAATTTAGCACCCTACCGGAACATAGACCGATAAATGCATACAAAGATTTCTTTCCCAGAAAAATGGGAAACAGATTTTTTGTATCTCTGGTAGACTGGATAGTCTGATATAGATACCTTCAAACAACGCTCGCATTTCGGACCAGTGCGCATATTTATGTAACTTGCCTCGATGCGCGGTTCGTATTCAGACAAGTGCGCATGTTTATTTAACTTGCGTTGATGCGCGGCTCTCATTTTGGAACAGTGCACATGTTTATTTAACTTGCATTGATGTGCGGTTCGCATTTCGGACCAGCGCCCATGTTTTTTTTTACCTTGTGTTGATCTGCGGTTCTTATTTCGGATCAGTGCGTATGTTTATTTAACTTGCGTCGATGCGCGGTTCTTATTCCAGACCAATGCGCATGATAATTTTACTTGCGATGATGAGCGGTACTTATTTTGGACAAGTGTACAAGTTTCCTTAGGTTGCCTTGATGCGCGGTTCGCATTTCGGACCAGTTTCATGTTTATTTAACTTATGTTGATGCACGGTGCTTATTCTGGACGTGTGCATATGTTTATTTAACTTGCGTTAGTGCGCGGTGCTTATTTTGAACTGGATCGCATGTTTATTCAACTTCCGTCGATGCGCGGTTCGCATTTCCGGCCATTGCCCATGTTTATTTAACTTGAATTGATGCGTGGTTCTCATTTCAGACCAGTGCGCATGTTTCTTTGGGTTGCCTCGATGTGGTGTTCGCATTTCGGACCAGTGCGCATGTTTCTTTACGTTGCCTTGATGCGCGTTCGCATTTCGGACCAGTGCGCATGTCTATTCAACTTGCGTCGATGCGTAGTTCTTTTTTCGGACCAGTGCGCACGTTTAGTTAATTTGCGTTGATGCGCGGTGCTTATTTTGGACCGGTTCGCATGTTTATTTATCTTCCGTCGATGCGCAGTTCACATTTCGGACCAATGCGCATGTTTTTTTAACTTGCATCGATGCGCAGTGCTTAATTTGGACTACTGTGAATGTTTATTTAACTTGCGTCCATGTGCGGTTGCTAAATATGACTTTTTTTATGCGCTGGTGGAGGAGATTCATTTATTTTGTTTTTCAAAAATTCCGAAAAAAATTCAAAAGTTTCCCAATTCACTCAAAAAGCACAAGCCGTATGCATGACCCCTTCGAGACGGCTCATATAAAAAATAAATGAAATCTGATAAAAACTGTAGGAGGAAATGCATTTTGATTTTTTTTTCTTCAAAAATTCTCTGATCGACTCGAAAAGCACAAGCCGTATGCCCGACCCACCTAAGGATGCCTCATACGAAAAACAAATGACATCGGATAAAAACTGTTAGAGGAAATGCATTTTGAAGTTTTTCTTAAAAAATTCCCTAAAAATACAGAAATTGTCAGATCGACTAAAAAAGCGAAAGCCGTATGCTCAGCCCCTTAGGGTTGCCTCAACCCCCCCCCCCCCAAAAAAAAAAAAAAAAAACGGTTCAAAACTGTAGGGGGAAGTGCATTTTGAATTTTTTTTTTCAAAAACTCCCTAAAAATACAAAAATTGTCCGATCGACTAAAAAGCACAAGCCGTATGCACGACCCTTTATGGTGCTTCATACCAAAAAAAAAAAAAAAAAAAAAAAAAATGACATCGGATCAAAAATGTAGGAGATACATTTTAACATTTTTTCTTTTTTTCAAAAATTCAAAAATCACCCGATCGACTATGCACGACCCCTTGGGGGATACCTCACACCACAAATAAATGACATCGAATCAAAATTGTAGGAGTAGATGCATTTTGAATTATTTTTGAAATTTTTTCTTAAAAAATTCCCCCAAAATACAAAAATTGTCCGATCGACTAAAAAAGCACAAGCCGTATGCAAGACCCCTTAGGGGTGCCTCATACCAAAAATAAATGACATTGGATCAAAGATGTAGGAGAAGAAACATTTGAAATTTTTTTCTTCAAAAATTCCCCAAAAATTCAAAAATCAAAAGATCGACTAAAAAAGCACAAGCCGTATGCACAACCGCTTAGGGATGCCTCACACCGAAACTAAATGAGATCGAATTAAAATTGTAGAAGATGCATTTTGAACTATTTTCGAAATTTTTGCTTAAAAAATTCCCCAAAAAATACAAAAATTGTCCGATCGACTAAAAAAGCACAAGCCGTATGCACGACCCTTTAGGGGTGCCTCATACCAAAAATAAATGACATCGGGTCAAAAATGTAGGAGGAGATATATTTAAAAATTTTTTTTTAAATTCTCCAAAACTTCACAAATCACGCGATCGGCTAGAAAAGCACAAGCCGTATGCACGACCCCTTAGGGATGCCTCACACCAAAATAAATGACATCGGATCCAAATTGTAGGAGGAGATGCATTTTGAAACAAAGTTTACTAAATAAACCACTAACTAAATAACTAACGGACGCCATCCGCAGACCGATAGGAATACCCCAGCATTGCCATTATCCCGTGCTGTGGTATCGCTCTGCCATTTCATCATCAGCAGTCAAAGTGAAAGGACGTGTTTTGCTTAGAGCTTTTTGTTTTGTTACCGTCTTTAGGCGCACCACACTAGGTATATATTTATGGAATGCCGTTTTAACATTTAATGCTTATTTTGGATATCAAAATATAATTAAAGAATCAAGAAATAAATGTAGATCTCAATAATTTATATTTTGCTGCCAATAACTGAATTTTAGATGGCAACAATTTATTTTTGAGATCAAAAAATAATATTTACAAACTTAAAAAATCTTAAAGGACATACACATTTACATAAAATTGAACGAATCGTCAATTAAGTTTTGGAGATGAAAACTTGAATTATTGAGATCAATAATAACAACACAATTTTGATATCAACAATTGCTTCCTTTTTGTACAGTAAAAAAATTAAACAAAGATTCTGCATACAAGGAACAGTCATTATTAATATACAGATGTGTGCTTCTGAATTTTTTATTTAAAAAAAAAGACTGATATTTTAATATCAAAAATCAATTTTTGAGATCAAAAAATCATTTGCAGATTTCAAAACACAAATTAAAATAGTTCCATTCTGAAATAATGATATCTGAAATAAATTCTTGATATCAATAAAAGGAAAATGAATTACTGAGCTCAAAAATGATATTTTGCTCTCAAATATTTCATTTTTGCTCTCAAGAATTGAATTTTTGATCTCAAAAAATCATTTTTAAATATCATTAAATCATTTTTGATATCAATAAATATTTTTTGATATCTCTAAATATTTATTCATATCAAAAATTATTTTTTGACACCAAGAATACATTTAGAGATAAAATACAATTGCAGATAGCAAAGATTAATTCTTGATCTCAAAATATGGATTTTTTTAGATCAAAAATTAATTCTTGATATCAAAAAATAAATTTTTGAGATCAAAAATTAATTTTTGATATCAATAATTCTCTAATAAATGTGAAAACGGCATTTCATAAATATATCATAAATTGGTACTCTAATGTCATTTGTTTAAATGAATAATGATTTCAGATAAATTTTGTGATCAGTTTTTGAATGGTTTGTTGGTTGATAATATGCGTTTTGGCTGAAGCCACATGCTGTGTTAATGGGTTTTGTATGATGAATTTAGCGTTAAAGATTTATTAAATGTTATTTTGTATGCCGGAGCTGAAATGCAGTGCGCATTGTGTTGTTATTTCAGTCACGGAGCGATGTTGGGAAAATAAATACAGAGCACAACACGTCGGACTTTATTTGTTCTTCGCCCTCCGTCGCTGCAGTGACTAGTGTGCGCCGAGAGAGGTTGCTGGCCATGAGGCGTTAGACGCTACATGGGGTCGATGGCACCCACCCAAGCAGAACCTTTCCGGTCTTAATGAGCTTCGACTAAGATTTGACACAGATGTATCATACCGCCACCTTCCGCAATTTTCCTACAGTGACTATTTCCGTCAGTCCGTCCGTGGTAAAATGAGACTGTGAACTTTTGGTCTCTTTTCATGACTTCAACGCCTTGAATTCCAACGTGAGACTCTCGAAGACTGCAGTGAAAATAACTAGTGCAGTTCAGACGGGTTCATGTGCAAGTAACCTCTGAACCCAAAGTGGTGTTCAAAAAGGTTCGTTATTAGTAAAAAAGGTTCGCAATTAGTCAATGACCGGTCTAAAATTCACCCTTTTCCTTCAGCAAATATCGTTGTTTTATTGATTGAATATTTCTCTCTTTTTACCACCGAGTTTTGGTTAAAAAAATAATAATAATAAAAAAACACTTGTCATTGATTTCCAGCCAAATTAGTGACTTATGCTGTAGTGTAAATAACAAACATTGTGACAATGTAAAATGGTAGTTCAAATTATTAATTGATTGTTACTTCCTGGAAATATCTAAATGCAAATCATGTGCGTCATATGCGGCCCACATGATGGGTGTGTGTGGTACAAGTCAAGTCATAAATATGCATGTGATGAATTGATTACGGGTGTGTGTCATAACCAGGCTCGTAAATACTTATCATCCTAATAGCTGTATAATCGTTTAGGAAATGGGAAATGTGTCTTTGAATAAGTCAGACAGTTAATGTGTGCCATTGACGTAAGTAAAGCCATAAACAGTAATGACCTTATTAAATTTAATAGCATTTTGGACAGGTCAGACAAAATTATTATACAAAACCCAGCTCAAATCCGTTAAAACCAGACGACAAATTCTCATAAACCTTTTCGGCTGACATTAATGAAACGCCCTGGAAATGGTAAACAAACTCATAAACTTTCCGATCAATTTTAACTAAAATTGGAAACATCGTCATGCTCCCCTATATAAGGCCCCGCTCGCAGACAGCCTGCGAGAGTGGTGGTTGAAGACGACTGAAGCACACATTGACTGGAGACCAGGATAAGAACTATCAGCTGAACGAAAAAGGGAGATTTCTTAAAACTTAAGAAACCCTGCCTGGACTTAAGTTGTTAAGCAATAGCAAAAGAAAACGCGAAGAAGTGCTAATTAATAGAGCAGTCAGCTCACAAGGATAATTGTTATTGTCAAAGGAAACAATTAAGTTACCATTAAGTTACCATTCGGGTTTTTAGAATTATGTATTGCGGATGATCTACAACAGATCGTGTGGAAATTAGTTGAGTATGCAACTGGCAAAGGGTGTATGTGCTTAGTCGATCCACCAAACAAAGTAATTTACATAACTGCCGATCATTGGGAAAATGCTGTAGAAATTTGGAAAAAGTTTTGCAAAAAGTATCACAAATTACCTCAGTTTGAGTAGTATGAAATAATAGAATTTTCTTCTTGTAAGTGGTCACACGATCAAGGTTTTTCTTTTTTTTTTTTAGTTCAGTTCCTTCCTTCCTCCTCCCCCTCCCCTTCCGAGATGGCTGAACCAGGACTCCCTCCCCAGGTTGACCTCCCTGTCCAGCTCTTACATTCGTTCCGCCAGCTGCAAAGGAGTTGAGAACTGGCCGATTGGGAAAGAGTATGTGATTTTAATGGCGATGGTGGCCGTAGGTTTAGGGAATGGTTGAACGACATTGAACGTGTAGCCCAAGCAGTAGGCGCCGACGATGATTCTATCAAAGCGTTATGCTATGAGTCTTTAAAAGGACCAGCCGCTAATCATTTGTCCCGAACCCTGCGCGATACCCCACAGATAACATGGGCCCAACTTAGACATGTTTTCTTAACCCAGTATTCGGACACAAGTGATGTGCACATAGCTTTACAGAAGCTACGAAAAGTCAAACAAAAGAAGGGTGAGTCTATTCAGGCTCTAACCGAAAGAATCTTAAGTCTATCTGAAGAGGCTTATCCTAATGTAGATAGGAGCCAACCCATCATACAGAATTCCCTCATAGAAGAAGCATTGATAGATGGTATCCTAGACGGCGCAATAGCTAGGCGATTGATCAAAGACCCGATAACTTGCAACGCGCGAGCAGCAAGCAGATAAGCAGTTTAGGCTTCAGCGGCGAGTGGAGGAACCAATGGACATTAGTGAAGTCAACAAGCCTCATTCGAAGACGCTAGACGAAAAACTGGATGTACAAACGGACGAACGTACTCCGCGATCAAATTACAAACCCGACGTGAAGTCTAAGACAATGAAATACCAGGACCGGCGATGGACCCCAGACGGAAAACCAATTTGCCTTTATTGTTCCAAAGTGGGACATATCATCAGCAACTGCCGCAAAAGAAAGAGCGACTTGTCGAGGAGAAATACCTCGAAACGGGAAAACTAGTCGCGCCTTGTACCGCTTCGCAGGACTCGATACCGGGCGCTTCTATCAGTTCTGTAGACCAAGAAACACAGTGGGTAAAGATGTGCCCACTGCGTTTCGGAAAAATGTCAGTTCATGCCCTACTAGACACCGGTGCTGATGTCTCTTTAGCATCAGCAAAATTATTTAAGGCTTTACCTCAGAAATACAAGACTGCATTAAAGCCTGACAATTCATTCAAGCTAACCTGTGTCAGTGGACAAGAACCACGCCCATATGGAAGATCTACTCTTACTTTTCGCTTAGGTGACAAATGCATAACACAAGGTTTTATAGTAATCACTCAAATGAGAAAGCTAATGATCCTTGGGAGTGACTTTTTAAGTGATAACAGAGTTAGGTCGGACTTTCGAAAGAAAACCATTAACATCGGTTCAAATGTCATTATGCTCAAGGACAAACGAGAAGTGGAGGAAGTAGCTTTAGTTAAAGTAGCCCAAAGTACCTACATACCAGCAATGGCATCAACAGTGATCTCATGTATGTTACCAAAGGAACTGAAAGAATATCTTTTGACACCGCTTGATAACAGTAATCTGTTTTTAGATCAATCAGGACTTTTAGCCCCAAACGTTCTTGTAGATGTGACCCAAGATCAAAATGTCAGTATGATCATCAAAAACGATACAAACCGTCCTTTTCAATTACGGAAAAATAGAGACATTAGAGAGGAATAAAATTAAACAAGTCCCCCGAAGGCGTACAATCCCAGTATTTGATTTTGTTAGGTTCGACTACAACCCTTCGTATCATATTCGTGAATTTTAAAATTCGAGCTGGGCCAATGTCCTTGGGCCAACATGGCTCATTTACAATACCAATTCTTCTTACCACCCATACTCCCTATGTGTATAACATTTTGCCAATTGTTTCAAAAAATGTAGGCTTGAGTGTGTTAATAAACTCATTCCAGTATCTAAGGGTTGTGAAAATTTCTGAAGTTCAGCTGGGCCAATGTCCTTGGGCCGACAGTGCTCATTTACAATACCGACCTTTGTTGGTTCCAATACTTCCTATATCTAAAAGATTTCAACAATCGATCCAGAAATGTATGCCTGAGTGTGTTAACAAACTCATTCAAATGAGTGAGGATTGGGAAAATTTGTGAAGTTCAGCTGGGTCAATGTCCTTGGGCCGACAGGGCTCATTTACAATACCGACCTTTGTTGGTTCTAATACTTCCTATATCTAAAAGATTTCAACAATCGATCCAGAAATGTAGGCTTGAGTGTGTTAACAAACTCATTCAACTGAGTAAGGATTGGGAAAATTTGTGAAGTTCAGTTGGGCCAATGTCCTTGGGCCGATAGGGCTCATTTACAATACCGATCCTTGTTCGTTCCAGTACTACCCACAGATACAATATCTTAACAATCGGTGGAAAAATGTAGGCTTGAGTGTGTTAACAAACTCATTCGACTGAGTAAGGATTGGGAAATTTGTGAAGTTCAGCTGGGCCAATGTCCTTGGGCCGACATGGCTCATTTACAATACCGATCCTTGTTCGTTCCAGTACTACCCATAGACACAATATCTTAACAATCGGTGGAAAAATGTAGGCTTGAGTGTGTTAACAAACTCATTCGACTGAGTAAGGATTGGGAAAATTTGTGAAGTTCAGCTGGGCCAATGTCCTTGGGCCGACATGGCTCATTTACAATACCGATCCTTGTTCGTTCCAGTACTACCCATATATATAATGTCTTAACAATCGGTGGAAAAATGTAGGCTTGAGAGTGTTAACAAAAAGGTGTCGACAGACGGACGGACAGACAAACCCGAAAACTATAGTCCCCCGGCGGGGGACTAAAAAGTGAAAAATAGGGCAACAACAATAAATGTTAATTTAGATCATTTACCCAAGTCACAACAGAAACAATTTAGACATTTCCTTGAAGAAAATCGTGATCTCTTTGCGGAAACAGACATGCAACTTGGTAAAACGAATCTAGTTCAAATGAAGAGCGACACTGAAGGAAATTTCCCAATCAAGCAAAAACCATACCGCACCCCTTTCGCTCAACGCCATCAAATCGAAACGCAGTTATATGACATGCTAGCAGCGAATATCATTAGACCCAGTACTAGCCCCTGGGTGAGCCCAATCGTTATTGTACCAAAGAAGGATGGTTTCAAACCTATGTGTGTCGACTATAGAAAGCTGAATAACATCACGCATAAAAACTCGTATCCCCTACCAGACATGGAGATATTCTGTCATGTTTAGGAAATGCAAGATTGTTCTCATGTTTAGATTTGAAAAGTGGCTACTGGCAGATAGAAATGGCTGAGCAAGATAAGGAAAAAAACTGCATTTGTTTGCCATAAAGGGTTGTTTTGAGTTCAACGTTCTTCCTTTCGGACTATGTGCTGCCCCTCCTGTTTTCCAAGATCTGATGAACAAAGTTTTGGGTGATGCCCTTAGCAAATTTGCGTTCGCATATCTTGACGATATTATCATTTACTCAGCAAACCCTGAGGAGCACATGCAGCATTTACAAATTATTTTCGATAAGCTTCGACAAGGATAATCTACGACTGAAACCCTCGAAGTGCCATTTTCTGATAAAGAAGGTGAGCTTCTTAGGTCATGTGGTTTCAGAAGCTAGTTTAGAACCAGATCCAGACAAAATCAGTGTCATCAAGGACCTTCCACCACCTACAACGGTGAAGGGAGTTCGCTCGTTCGTGGACATGGTATCATATTATCGTCGCTTCATTAAAGGTTGCAGTGATCTCATTCGCCCCCTCACGTCGCTTACCCGTAAGAATACACGCTTCTCTTGGACCAAAGAATGTGATGACGCATTCAAGAAACTTAAGGTTGCCCTCTGTCAAGCACCAGTCTTAGCGCATCCGGACTTGGCCAAACCATACAGGCTGTATACAGATGCGAGCTTGTATGCAGTTGGAGCAGTCCTTAGCCAAGACTTTCCCGAAGGAGAGAGAGTTATTCAGTACAGTTCCAAGCAACTCTCTCCAGGGCAGCAAAAATGGGCAGCCATCGAACGTGAAGCCTACGCTATCGTCTATGCCGTGAATAAGCTACGTCACTACCTACTAGGTACATCGTTTACCGTGTACCTGGATCACAAACCCTTACGATCTCTATTTACCTCGGAGATGCGAAATGCCCGCATCCAGCGATGGGCTATTATGCTCAGTGAATACGGATGTGATATTCGTTACCAGAGCGGTAAAACTAACATACCTGCTGACGTATTATCACGAATAGTGAAAGAACACCAAAGTAGCGAAATTTGGGCGATAGACAACTCAGAGTCAGGTGCGCTCTCGAAAGAGCAACCATTTGCTGAAGAAGAACCCGACAGCGACCTAATGGACAGTGCACAGGAACAAGAAGAACTCACACAAGATGTCGATTTTGTACAAGCGCAAAAGGACGACGAAATTCTTCAGCCTATCCTCAGCGCTTTGAATAAGAAAGAAGTAGTCCCTGACTACGTACTTAGTGATAACTTGCTATATCACGTGGCAACTCCTGTAAAAAGAGATAATAGCCAGAGTCTGCAACTGGTTATTCCTCGGAAATACCAAAAATGCATGATTCAGCAAATGCATGACGCTGCATTTGGAGGTGGTCATGCTAGTGTTGCGAAAACTTATGACAAGCTACGAAGAAGGTACTATTGGACCAATATGTACCGAGATGTAGTTTCCTACGTTAGCGAATGTGGTCTATGCCAAGCTAGACGTTTGAAGAAAGATCATGCATCTATGCAAGAGATGCCAATACCAGATTATCCATTTGAATGGATAGCCATTGACACGAGTGGACCCTTCCCAGAAACAGCCAATGGGAACCGATACATAATTACCATCATCGATCACCTGTCTTCATGGCCAGAGGCGTATGCAGTGAGTGATAAAACTGCAGAGACGGTTGCATCATTACTTCTATCGGACGTGATACCGCGGCACTCTTGCCCCCGCATAATACTCTCAGATAGAGGCACTGAATTCGTCAACGGAATTATTTCGGCCCTCCTAGATAAAATGAAAATAGCACATTTTAAAACCTCACCGTACAAACCTCAAACTAATGGAAGGATCGAACGCTTTCATCGTTTTATGAATGACGTATTAGCCAAGTACGTTTACAACGACCCTTCTCAATGGGATGCCTACCTCCCTGCCATGCTAATGGCTTATAGAACATCAGTTCACGAGTCAACAGGAATTACCCCATTTTTCATGCTTTATGGAAGAGACCCAATACTACCCATTGATACCCTCCTACAACCCAAATTACGGTATTTAGGTGACGAATACGTGCCTACTATGCTTCAAAAATTACACCAGGTACACCTAGATGCAAAAGAAAACCTAAAGGAGGCCCGCAACCGCAATAAAGAACGTCTCGAGAAAACAGCAGTTGAAAAACGTTTCGTTCCCGGCGTTGCTGTTTACTATTATAACAAAACGACCCAACCAGGTGAATCAGTGAAATTAAAGCTAAAATGTTAGCCGTTCTATCGCATCATTGAACAGAAGTCACCGGTTAACTTTGTTATAAAACATCAACCGACGGGCAAGGTGAAAACCGTGCATGTGGACTATTTGAAACACGCTAACCCAGAACGTGTTTGGGATCGTGAATGGGATGAGTATGATACATTCCAAACGCGAGACCCACCTGAAGAAGATCTGGAAAATGAAGTACCCCTGCGCAAACGCCCGCTGCGAGCTGTGAGATTGACAGCGGCGCTACGTGGAGGTGGTGCCACGACATCTTCTGTCCCAGTAACAACTACGGCCTGTCCGCCCGTTTCCACTGCTGACAGTCCGAACGCTGGAACGCTGGATAAATTAGATCAAGGGAACACAAATGACCCTAGGGATCCAGAAAGAGTACGTCCTATACGTATGCGTCGACGACTTGACGAACCCCTATTTTGCGATGTTATTGGAGAAAGCACAGCTAAACGACCACGATTAGACTGTGACAGTATATGGTACCATATGAGAGGTCAAACCTTAACCCAATTAATCGAGGATTTGGGAAAGGTAAAGACTGACTAGTCTACAGAAGTAGAACGAACAATAAATCTCCATGTGGAATTTATTGATGAACCCTTGGGTTATTTTGAACTCATGTCTATAGCACTACGTGGAATGCAGCTTATGCATCCTACAGTTCGTGGATTCTGACATACTCTGTCGAGATCGAGCCGTACCGATCTCATTTAGGTGATATATTGAGACAAATAAAACAGTTTAAAGGTGCAGTAAAGACGCTTCTGGAGAATGAACCACCCACGACGGTTCAAAATGATTCTAGAGCTCATACAGCGAAAATGATTCGGACCGATTTAGCGAAACTCATTACACAAGAAGCTAAGCAATTCTCTGAAGAACATAAGGTGATTGAAAGTATGTTTGATGAAGCCCTTGCTTTGACCGTATTATCTAAATCAAAAGCCCGTACCGAAAGATCTGTTATACCTATAATCGGAAATTTGTTGTCTACATTATTCGGAGTCGCCACCGAAAAGAATGTCCGCAAACTGCATGACATAATTCTAAATTTTGAACATACTAATCAGCAAGTTGTACATGTATTATCAGAAAGTGTGACCCTGATTAACAAAACTAATGCAGATATCAAATTGAACCGCCAAGCCTTGTTGAAGATTTCTAATGCTACTAGTCAGCTTCGAGATGAATTATCGACAGTATATAGTCAAATGTCCCTAATTATCTTCCCTGAGCTGACCTACACGCAATTAATTTCAAAATATTTTACCCTTCCACAGCAAATTAGCGGAACTGTTACGGCAGAGCAAAAGGTACAATTCAATGCCTATCTCCTAACATTTGGACTTCTACTCACCTTCTGAAAGAACCCCTTAACACAGTGAAGACAGACATGGAACCAATTCGTAAAGAGCTCACGGATATACATGATATCCCTCTCGAACACCTGCATGATGTTTTAGCAAAAGCGTCTCAAAAAGACAGCGACATACGGAAATTACAGTCCATGTTTCCCCATTCAGTGTGGCAAGAAAGACTCACGACAAGTGGACTTATATTAATAACCTTGCTTGTCGTAGGAACCGTGTTCTGGTTTGTGATTAACCAACGCTGCCCCTGTCTAAATAAACCTAAGGATCCGAAGATCAGAGTTGTATGTCAAAAACATCCTGAATCCCATACGAACGTGAGGATTGAGATTCCACCTACCGGAACCTCACATCGTCCTAAATCCCCTTCTCTTGAACCTGTTACTCCCCCGGTAATGACCCAATCAGAGGCCGACAACCTTGGTAGTGTGACTCTTACTTAGTGAGGACTAGACTACCGTAGTCGTAAAACGCGTTAGAAAACACAACGCGAAGAAGTGCTAATTAATAGAGCAGTCAGCTAACAAGGATAATTGTTATTGTCGAAGGAAACTGTACAAACGAAATTGTAAATAAAAATATCCAAGCTATCAGTCCGGCCTTCATCATTTCGCCGGCCACCCTCTCCGAGGACTGACCAGCTGATCATACCTCTGTCTTATCAAACAGAGGCTTGTAACCGCCCCGTTACAACAGTTTTCAGGGAAAATGTCAAGTTAAAAGTTTAAAATATGTCCAGTGGTCATGTATATGTAATAATGTTTACGTCAGTTGTTTACGAAAGACATAGTTGAAGTGTGTTCCCCCACCCCCGGTTCTCGCTTTTCGGTCACTTGTCTGCAAAAAAGAAAAAAAAAGGAAAAAAAGGGATCTCTTCTCTTACTGGTGAACGAATGTTTTAAAAACCATGTGTAACTGTTCGATATTTGTGATAAATTTTTTCTGAAATATAGTTTAAGCTTCTGAAGCCCCCCCCCCCCCCCTGCCTGTGGTAGCATGTGATTGTCAAAGGATTGTTTTTTTTTAAGGGCTGCAATCCCAATTCCACAGGTCACCTTCAGCACTGTAAGTTTTTTTTTTTTTTTTTTTGGTTAAAGGTTTAGTAAAATGTGTACGAAATCTTTAATTGTTTTTGTTGAAAGTTTAAAATCGTTAATCTTAGGAAATCTCCCCAAATTCAGTCGTTTAAAACGGCACCTAAACCTGAGACATATTGCGTTGAAACTTAAAATTGAAAGTTGAAACCTAAAATACTGTATTAAAACATGTTGCAAGTATCCTGTGTTTAACTCAAGTTTATCGTGTTGTTACTTAAAATACACCTCTCAAAATCGATCAAATCTTAAAAGGTATATTAAGCTTTGCATTATGCTCATTATTTTGATAAAACTTTATCCAGATCTGTTTTTAAAGCGTTTTATTTCTACCGATAAAACTTTGCAAATACCGTGTACTGTTTGTTTACAGTGTATAGACTAAGGCAGCGATCTTGCTGCTTGCCAGCTGATCTGTACTGTTTCGTCATTGATCGATACTTAGAGTTCTCTCTCTATCTCTGCGACGCAAGCTTATATTCAAACGAGTGCTCTTCCTCTGTCTCTGTAACACAGGCCTGGGTTATACCTTTCTCGCTGTCGTCTGTAAAATTGATTCAAATTGACTGTCAATCATTTTCAAAAGGGGCGGATTCAGAGATCATGTGATTAATTTGTACGACGGTCGATGTGTCACATGATTTCAGGTTTGCGTCATGATGTCATATACGCGTTGATTTTATTTTCGCGTTTTCGTTTCAAACACCGTGTCGCATCAAAATCGAAAGATGTTGCGTGCGTTCAGTTTGCGATACGAAAGCAAATGCCCGTGTGTTATTTTAGCGCTTCTGTTTAATTTGTTATAGCCAAAAAAACTCCTTGGAGCTCATATTAGGAAAGTACCACCTATAGCACGTGACAAAAGGGAATTCCGTACGATCGCCTCGTTTTGAATTTTGAAAAATACCTTTATTTAAAGTGTCAGCTGTTGTGGCCGTGATAGTGTTACTAAGAAAAGAAAGTTTAAAAATTTTACCCACCAATAAAACTTTCTTAAATCGTATTTGTGTTTTATTCTGGTGCTACGAGCGTTAGTTTTCTCCTTGTTATTCTTTTTTTTAACTAGACCGATTTTATAATCGACATCTAAATAAACACTCATGATTTTTTTTGGATGATAAACTAGAAATAATTTAAATAAAATAACATTTGCTCCCTTCTATTGGCCTTTTAATTTTCGATAAAGTGGGCGTGATAAAAAGGTTCTGTTTTTAATTCTGACTCGGTTTCATAGCCAATATTGTTGTATTGTTAAATTATTTTTCTGAATTGTTATCGTTATAACAATTCTTGTTGTTTTCATGCATCTGTGATAGATTTATTTTTTTTTTTTACTTGAAGTGTGTTATAGAATCATGAATGCCCCTTCGAAAAAATTTATTATTTGGTCAACTCACTTAGGACATTAGATATTTGGCAATTTTTCTGAGTAATTAATTTGATATATTGAATATTATATAATTTAAGCAACATGTTCTTAATTGCAAGTTGCAACCAAAATGTTAAATCATAGTTTATATTTGTATAATGTTTGGTTATATTTTTTTTGCTGGTGCGGTGCGGTATAACTTTGTCTTGCTCTTCATAAATACTTACTTTACAGAAATATTACACCACAATTCTTGTGTGAAGGAAAAAATTGTAATTGTTTAGGATAAAAACTGTTACAATCACTAATTGTGTCCCTATGAAGCAACACTAAAATGTTGTATACCAATTCCTTTTACTTGCGTTGTAATTGCAAAATGGTTATGGTTCTTTGGAATGTGTTTTGATGTAACACTTGACTTTGTCTTCGACTTTGTTTTGGTGTGACACTTGTCTTTGGTAATTCCCTGGCTTGTGCTTGATTTGTCTCATACCTGATGGTTTTCCTGTGGTGATTGTCTGACATGGGTGGTGCGTCATCGGCCCTCTCTAGTTAACGTTTTGCAGTCATTTAGTTTAAGTGTATTTCACTCTTAAGTCTTAAGGTTAACTTGTAATTGGATTAATTGTTCTTGGGTCAGTATTCGTTCTAGTTTGCGATAGATTTTTTGTTGAATCTCTGTAATAGGATTTATTATTACTAAAGTGTCAATGTAAGTGCCTTTTGTGTACTATCGTGCTTCAAATAATTCAGTTTCAATTATGTCGAAAGTCAAAGAATCTAAGTCGGTTGAAGACCAAGGGGCAGTTGGTCCCGATAATGTTGAACCCGAGGATGAGGTTGCCCAAAAGGCTAGTGTTCGGTCAAGGACCCAAACTGAAAAGGGTCGCATGTATCAAATCTCTGTTCAAACAAAGGAGTTTGAAGTGTCCTGTCGCCAAATGAAAAAGGCCTTTCGCCATGCTGAGGTTTTGTTGAGCGAACTGAGTGATGTTTTTCATGTCCGTTCGGTACGTGACAAACTTATGGACGATTTCGATACTTTTGTAACGCAGTACGACACTTTGGTTGCATTTGCCGACCACGACTTGGCTCATTCAGTTGTCAATCGTTTTGAGAGTGTCGAGCAAAGTGGCGAAGCACTTTTCAAAGAGATAAATGCCGCCGTAAAACACATGTTGCGTGTTCCAGATGACCAATCTTTTGTGGCTGAAGAAAAGGAAAAGGTGAATTCTGATGTGTCTTCTGGTGAACTTCTTCGTTCTTTGTGTGATCAATTGTCACTTGCGCGTTTGCCTGTACCTGAACCAGATGTTTTTACTGGTGATGTTCTGTCCTATCAAACATAGAAAAAGTTGGTTCAAACCCTTGTATCCAGTAGAGGGGTACCCGATGACGAAAAGCTTTATTACCTCAGTCGTTACATCGGTGGAGAAGCAAAAGAATGTATCGAATGTTACTTGTATATGGACACGTCTATGGCTTATGAGGAAGCTTTCAAAAATCTTGACCGTCGGTTTGGAAATAGTTTCATCGTTGGTGAGAAAATGCGCCAAAAAATCGACAGGTTTCCGAAAATAGGTAGCAAAGATGCTCAAGAGTTGCGAAGAATCGCCGATTATTTACATCAATGCCAATCATGCATGTCTTCGGTTCCCTCTCTTCAGTTTCTCAACGACCATCAATCTGAGCAAGGAAAGTTTCCCGCCTTCTCAGTCTTAATGAAATTTTTCCTCAAAGAGGCTGACATAGCCAATGAGCCTCACACATTGCTTCGTCAGAAGGTTGAAGCTACTCAATCAAGGCAGCCAGCAAATTCCTTTTCAAAGAAAAGCACCTCTCATGCTGCCGAGTCGAATTTGTCACGTGCTTCGTCTTCAAAGTCATGTGTGTTGTGTTTGAAGAATCATCCGCTCGGGAAATGAAATGATTTCTCAATGCTATCGGTATCAGACAAAAATGCCTTTGTGATGACAAACAGTTATGCCGTGGATGCCTGATTGCAGGTCATATCTACTAGAGGTGTGACGGTTCACCTCCGGCTCGGTTCGATTCGGTTTGGTTCGGTTCAACAAAAATCTTCGGTTCGGTTCGGGTTTTTTCGGTTCGGTTCAGCAAAACCAATCGGTAGTTTTCTTTTCAAAAAAAAAAAATATATATATATATAGGCATGTTTATTTTTTTTATTTATTTATAATTGCCTGCACCTAATCCGATATTTCTTTTCACGTCAGAACAGACAAAATCTAACATAAAACGGTACATAAAACGGTAATGTTTTATATTTATTACCTCAAAGCTTACTTACACAACAATTTACATTGTTATTGACTGACAGACTCACATGTAGCCATAATAAACGCATAGAATTCGTCATAGGTTCCAAAAACAAGTATGTGAAATATTTGTTGATTTGTCCGATGTGATTATATATATATATATATATATATATATATATATATATATATATATATGTCACAGTCAATGGGCGAAACCCGCCATTTCACGAAATGGCAAATCATTTTAGCCATTTCGTGAAATGCCTGAAATCATTTGCCGTTTCATGAAATGAATAAAATTTTTAGCCATTTCGTGAAATGGCTAAAATTTCCGCTTTTTCATGTCATGATGGAATGGCAAACCAGACTTTGAAAATAAAAAACAGAATAATTTGAACTTTTTATTTGCAAATTTTGACACCATCACCACACAAATACCAGTGTAACATACAGTAACAAGCTTTTTCATACTCTAAATATTTCTGCGACAATGTTTCCGGTTTTTAGTTACAAATTCGAATTGTTACACATTTCAGCGAATCATTATCAGAACAAAATGCTCTAAAAGTTTAACTTTTGTACATTTGGACTCAATGGTGGAGGCTCGGACGATTGTGACACGTCGTTAACAGGAGCATCTGAGCTACTGGCTGCGATGTCCAAGTCACTGGCGGTCATATCTGAGTGTGTGGCGGCAATATCCAAGTTACTAGTTGCAACCACTGGTTTGTCTTGATGTACGATTTCCTGGCTTGGTTCATCCATACCCGCCCCCCCCCCCCCCCAATTCATTTTTGTTTTTCATTTTTCAAAGTTTGATCATTATAATTGCAATCCTAGAGCAAGGCTAAGGAAACTGAGGAAACACCCGAACAGATCATTTCGCATTTTGCATTTTTGATTTTAAGGTGTTTTACAAAAAAAAAAAAAAAGAAAAGACAGATACCTGGTTGTTTTATTTTTGTTTTGGCATTCAAAATAAAATAAAAACAGAAATTAGTTGGGGGCGAATGGTCCTCGGGGGGGGGGGGGGGGAATTGTTCGGGGGGAATTGTCTTGGGGGGGAATGTCCTAGACCCCAGGTTCAATTGGAGAGCTTTTGAGCCTGTTTTAGTTAATGATTAAAAGAGAACAAAAGTATTTTGTAGCTGATTAATATCTAGGTAATATGTGGTTAAAAGGAGTTCAAAGACCCCGTGATATAATAAATAAAAGACCACCAAAACTGTTTCACCGATTGTCTGATTGTATTTGCCATATTGTGCAATGAAGCCTTGCAATTTTCAGTCATTTCACGAAATGGCTAAAATGTTTTGCCCTTTCATGAAACGGCAAGAGATTTCAGGCATTTCACGAAACGGCTAAAATGATTTGCTATTTCGTGAAATGACGGATTTCACCCATTGACTGTAACATACATATATACTAAGACTAAACTATACTAAGAGAACTAAAATAACATTACCAAATGAATGCATTATCTTGTTATAATTGGTAAAAAAAGAACCGAACCGAAACCGTGATTGGGCTTTTCGGTTTTCGGTTCGAACCGAACCGAAGCCTTTTCTCGGTTCTCGGTTTTCGGTACGAACCGTCACACCTCTAATATCTACAAGAATTGCAAACACAAAGCTAAGTGTTCGACTTGTCAAGGTACCACCCAACATCGTTGCATGATTGTGTGGAAGCTTTCCGGAAGAATAAATCAAACATTCCTCGTTGCAAGCAAACGCTCAAGTTTTTGTGCCTCAGTACAGTAATCCGGCATTGAATGATGTTCTGGATTTGCAATCGAATAATCCGAATTCAAATAGCGGAACAGTTGCGCAGTCCTATTCGAATGCTACTTCAGGCCTCGATGGTTCTTTGAGTTCAATGATTGTGCCAGTGTACATTTATCATCCGTCCAAACCCCAGAAAAGCAATTTCGTCTATGCTCTCCTAGATACGCAATCTGATACCTCCTTTATCCTGGATGATACTTTGAAATGGCTTGGAGTAGACAGTCGTGATACTACGCTATCATTGTCAACGATGCTTGCCGAGGATCGCCGCATTGAATGCAAACGTGTTAGCGGCCTAGTTGTTAAGGGCGTCCGTAGTGACAAGGAAATTTCTTTGCCAACATTGTACTCCAGACCTATCATGCCGGCTAATCGTGCCCACATTCCAACGGCGTCGATGGCAAAGAGGTGGCCACACTTACAATTTTTGAAGAACAAGCTGATGCCTGTTGACCCTGGTGTAGAGATAGGGCTTCTTATTGCTTATAATTGTACTCGTGCCCTTATACCTCGGCAGGTTGTTGTTTCTCAGAGTGGGCCTTTTGCTCAAAGGACTGATCTTGAATGGGGTATTGTGGGATTGGTTACCTGCCCCTCCGTGTCAAATTGTTCACAAATAGGATTTTCACACAGAGTTTTTGCGTACGAAGTGGAAAACCAAAAGGTTAACCAGTTGTGCTTTCGCACTCAAACCAAAGAGTTGTCTCCTCGGGAAGTGTTAGCGGTTTTATAGTCTGACTTCAAGGATGTCTCTGAGGGTATTGGTCTTTCACGAGACGATGTGAAATTTTTAGATATCATGAAGTCCAATGTTTTCGTGGATCAAAACGGACATTATGTTATGCCGCTACCTTTCAAAGAAAAGAAAACTTTGCCGAACAATCGATCGGTTGCGGAGAAACGACTCCAGCATTTATGAAAGCGATTTGATCGCGATCCCGAATACAAAGCAAAATATATAGGCTTCATATCAGAAATGATCGAGAAGGGTTATGCAAGCAAGGTTTCGAGTTGCGATTTAGAAAAGGTTATTTGGTTTCTCCCACATCATGCCGTTGTTAACGCTAGAAACAAACTTAGAGTCGTCTTTGATTGCAGTGCAAAATTTAAGGATACTAGTTTAAATGCTTACTACAGGGACCTGACTTAAACTCTTTCTCGGTGTGTTACTGAGGTTTCGCCAAGATGTCATTGCCTTTGGTTGTGATATAACCAAAATGTATTACCAATTCCGCGTTCCCGAGAAAGATAGACACTACATGTGCTTCTTGTGGTGGCCGTCAGAGGATTTGTCCAGGGAGCAATGTGTATATGCCATGGATGTTCACACCTTTGGACTTCGTTCGTCACCATCGTGCAGTAATTTTGGTTTGCGTCCAGTCGCCAATGACTATGAAGACAGGTTTGGGACTGACGGAAGTGATTTCCTTCCCAATAATTTCTACGTTGATGATGGGCTGAACAGTTTACCAGAGCCTGATCAAGCTGTTGATTTAATACGTAGGACCTCAGACATGTGTGAGTGTGCAAATCTCCTGTTGCACAAGTTTGTCTCGAATTCACTTTGGGTATTAGAGTCCTTCCCCCCTGAAAAGAAATTGAATTCTGAAAACCTTGATCTTCGTTTTGACGAGTTGCCAGTACAGCGAGCTTTGGGCGTTCAGTGGCACATCCAGTCCGATAGTTTTCAATTCAGAGTGTCTCCAAAGAGTCGGGAAATGACACGGCGAGGCTTGTTATCACTGGTCGCTGGTTTGTACGATCCGATGGGTTTTGTAGCTCCGTTCGTCTTGTTTGGCAAACAGCTTCTTCAGCAGCTCTGCATATCTGGTGTGAACTGGGACGAACCGATTCCATCGGCACTTCGGTTAACATGTATAAAATGGTACGATAGTTTTCCAGAGTTAGAGAGAATTTCGGTTCCTCGTTGTCTTGTCCCTGGAGGTGTCACGGTAGTTGAGTTTCAGCTTCATCATTTTTGCGACGCACCCATGGCAGGCTATGGCTGCTGCAGCTACTTGAGAACATTAGATAGCATGGGTGGCATTCACGTGTCATTTGTTACGGCCAAGTCTAGAGTTGCCCCCATAAAGATGATTACGATCCCTCGTTTGGAGTTGACTGCTGCAGTCTTCGCTGTCAAGGTAGCTAAGCTTATAGAGTCTGAATTGGAATTTGAGGCCAAATATTACTTTTGGACAGACACAGTGGTTCTTGGTTATATATCAAATATGGCAAGACGGTTTCAAGTGTTTGTTGCAAACAGGGTTGGGTTCATTCACTCCCACACGAATGTTAATCAGTGGAATCATGTAACCGGCGAACTGAACGTATCTGATCTTGTCTCTCGTGGTTGTTTACCCAACGAACTTGTTGCCTCCAAATGGTTCTCTGGTCCAGAATTCTTGAAATCGTCGAAACTTCCTTTGTCTCCTGCGGATGTACAACTTACAACTGTTAGCGATAGTGACCCTGAAGTAAGACGGGTTCAGTCTCATGCTGCGAATTCAACAAAAGCTTTTGACATTAGCAGATTTTCCCACATTTCAACCTGGCGTCGATTGAAAAGAGTTGTTGCATTGATCTGTCTTTGGTTTGAAGCGCTCAAGGCGAAAAGGTTTTCTTCGGTGTCTACTAGGAGTTCAAGCCGGTGTACGACTCATTGTCGGTGGAAAGCCTTGCTTCTTCTGAAAGAACAGTGCTAAAACTTGTGCAAAAGTCAGCCTTTCCGGAGGAAATTGACACTTTGCTTCAGTCAAATCCAGTCAAACATAAAAGTCCGCTTAGCAAATTGGACTGTATTTTGTGTGATGGTTTGCTTAAGGTTGGAGGTCGACTTAAGAAATCTGCTTTGTCTCAACAATTTGTCCATCCAGTAGTGGTACCAAGGTCTTCTCACATTGCTGGTTTGGTCATTGATCATTGTCATCGTGAAGTGTTGCACCAAGGCAAAGTGATGACGTTAAATGCGATTAGGTGGTTTCTGGATTGTGGGTTGTAGGCAGTTAGTTGCTAGACATATATTTCGTTGTGTTGTTTGTAGGCGCTTGCGTGCTGCTACTAGTTATCAAAAGATGGCTGATCTACCACCCGACCGCATTGAACCCAGCCCACCGTTTACGTTTTGTGGTGTCGATTTATTTGGGCCTTTCATTATCCGTGAAGGCCGAAAGGAGCTCAAACGCTGGGGTTGCATCTTCACGTGTCTGGCATCACGTGCGGTCCATTTGGAAATAGTTACATCTTTGTCCACAAGTTCCTTCATCAATCCCTTGAGGAGGTTCATTGCTATCAGGGGTCCAATTACTTTGCTGCGGTGCGATCTGGGCACCTGGATCCTTTCAGCGTGACGACTTGTATTCAATCAAGCGATGGCGTCGAGTCCAATATTTAGTCGATCAATTTTGGTCAAGATGGAAACTCGAATATTTGAAAGGTCTTCAGTTTAGAGCTAAATGGGTGCGGCCTCAACGCAGTTTTGAAATAGGTGATGTTGTTAATCTTAAGGATGATTCTGTTCCAAGAAATCTTTGGAATTTGGTTCGTGTTTCTGGTGTTCTTAAATCACGAGATGGTCTGGTTCGAAGTGTGAAGATTGTCTTAGGCGATAAAGAGTTAGACAAAAATGGTCGAAGGATAAAGAAACTTACATGTTTGGAACGTCCAATTAATAAGTTGGTTCTTCTTGTGGAAAATTGCACATAGTGTGGATGCTTTGTGAATTAGTTTTGTGCTGTAGAGTGATCATATTGTGGGGTAGATTCCCATTTTTTTATGCAGATGACTTTGTTGTTGTAGTGTCTTCTTTAGTATATGGTATATTAGTAAACCATTAACTGATTGTTGCAATTACAATGATGTGAAATTACTTAGTAATTTGGGGAGCCATGTAGCGGACAGACGTTTTTGAAAACACGTTTCGAGAGGGGTCCATAGCATTGCCATTATCCCGTGCCATGTGGTATCCCTCTGCCATTTCATCATCAGCAGTCAAAGTGAAAGGACGTGTTTGCTTAGAGCTTTTTGTTTTGTTACCGTCTTTAGGCGCACCACACTAGGTAAATATGACATAAATTGGCACTCTAATGTTATTTAAGTGAATAATGGTTTCAGATAAATTTTGTGATCAGTTTTTGAATGGTTTGTTGGTTGATAATATGAGTTTTGGCTGAAGCCACATGCTGTGTTAATGGGTTTTGTATGATGAATTTAGCGTTAAAGATTTATTAAATGTTACTTTGTATGCCGGGCTGAAATGCAGTGCGCATTGTGTTGTTATTTCAGTCACGGAGCGATTTTGGGACAATAAATACAGAGCACAAGAAGTCGGACTTTATTTGTTCTTCGCCCTCCGACGCTACACCCCCCTCCCCTGCGACCCATCCCACCATCCCTCGTCTCCTCTCGCCGCCCACGTTCCTCCTTACTTGAACTCTTGGAACCTCTTCGTACTGTATCCTATACGTAACAGTTAATCTTGATGATTGGAGTGGATAGCGCTAGGGCTTTGATTTCTGCAGAGAATATTCATGGCCTATCTAAGACTCTTGCTTTTAAAAAATATTATACTCTGTGACTACCGAAGCTGTTGCTTTAACGTCAAGTTTAGAGCCTTCTGCATAAAAATTTGATAATCTTTGTACTGATCTTTAAATTTTGCAAAAATTGTTTGAAATTGGTTGAAGGGGGTTGAGATCCCTTTTGGGAAGTATGAAGGGGAGTTTTCAAATTAACGGCTTGGATAGTGTCCACTTAGAGAGACTGGGAAACCTTTAGCAGACGACTTTGGGTGGATCTGTTTCGCTGTCCACACCCAATAATGAAAAAAAAACGGTTGTTTACTTCCTCTTGGAATGTGGTCGGCAGTCTCTCTTTGACCTGTTGCACTCGATCTTGAGTTTGTTCCAAAGACCCATCTCATGTATAGGGATTCTTCTGTTCGCATAGTTTTACTGCATATTGCATGGTAAGCTTTAATATTCAAACCTTAAGTGATTGTTTATTTCCCTCAACTTGTAGGCTGTTAGATGGTGAAGTTCGTAAAGCATTAAGACACAGCCGCAGACCATAGCTTTGTAACGGTTAAACAATCTTCAGATAGGATGGTTTAACTTAGCCATGGACTATATTATAGTCTAGCCTAGATTTTATAAGCGCTCTAAATTAAATGTATGAACTGGGATGTAATCGATTGTCGATATCTTAGGTCTATACAGGTGAAATTAGAGAGACCATTGCACACAAAACATAAGAGTACAGGCTTATATTACACACTTTCAACCGAAACCTATTTTGTTTCTTGTTTTTGTAAGGAAAAACAAATGTCTGCGGACTCAAGCCATTAATCGCTGACAACCATTTTCCTTTTTCGATTGCTGAAATAAGATTCATTTCTGCAAACATAATCATAATTTATTGTATAATTTATTGTATAATTTATTGTATAGATCGATTTAACCACCGACTGACGAAATAAAGGCTTGAAAATGCTTTGAACTTCCGGTTTTTGACTCCAACGTAACCTTGAGATCAAGGTCACCGAAAGATTTTAACTTACGAACGTCGAAGAGGGTGTGGAGGTCGAAAATGAGGTCAAAACTGCTTGATCTCTTACCATTTTCGAGATACAGTGCAACTTCCGGTTTGGCCTCGAAAGTTACCTTGAGATCAAGGTCATCGAAAGATATATCTTATGTACCGTGGAAGTCGAAATGAGGTCGAAATGGCATTTCTCTTACCGTTCTCGAGATAAAGGGCAACTTCCGGTTTTTAACTCGAAAGTGACCTTAAGGTCAATGTCACCAGAGGTTATACTTTACGTAACGTCGTAGAAGGAATGGAGGTCGAAAATGAGGTCAAAATTGTAGTTTTTGAGATAAAGCGCAACTTCAGGTTTTTGACTCGAAAGTGAAAGTCAACGAAATTTGTACCCAACCTAACGTCCTAAAGGAGGTGAAGGTGCTCGGTCTGGTGTGATTTATTTTTCTGGTTGGTCTTATCAAGCACATAAATTACACTTACTTTGGGAGAGCAGTTATTCTTTATCCTCTATAAAACAATGTGAAACACTCCTTTTCAAAGGACTAACAACAGCAACGTGTAATCGCATGTGTCAAGTGAATGAGTTTGCAACAAAACCTTAAAAATTGAAAAAAAAAATCAACAATTTGTTCTCTTTGTATTGAAAAGCGCACTGTCAGCTGCTTGTAAGAAGCCACGTAAGTACAATTCAGCGGCCTCAGTAAAAGCAGCATCGCAGATAGCAGTAACTGACAGTTAGCCTTCCAGTATAGTCCAATCACAAGTGAGTATACCCTGTGCTTGTGCATTCGCTAACAGACAGTAATGCTCTGCCAAGGATGACCGTGAAGACTAAGTATTCAGATCCAGCATTTTGTGTACGCTTTTGGGGATAAGGGTTGGGCGTTCTAGAAGGCACTGGGTGATTAAAAGTTCTGTTTATCCGTCAATTCGTATACAAGTAAGCTGTTTGCAGACTGTGTATCAAAATCCCGCTTTAAAACGACCAGGAAAACGAGATGGAAAATGACGTCATAAGGACGTCATGTGTTAAAAAATAACGTTACCAAGATGTCCTTTGTGAAAAGATAGTCGCAGACCTTTGCTTTATTTTACTTAACTTTGCTTTACTTTACTCATAATTTTGTTTTATTTTGCTCGAAATCTCTAGGACCAACCGTTTTCGAGCTATTCAACTTTGAAATATCCGTGACGTCACAAGACTTTGATGACGTCACAGGTCAATAAAAAGATTATTTGGCACCAGTTCTCATAGTCGACTAAAAGTGTGTTAAATTTCATTCGCCTAGCTTAAGCCGTTTTGAAGATGTCTGGAAACCGACGCTGAAAAAAAAAAAGAAAAAAAAAACTAACAAAAAAAAAAAAAAAAAAAAAGAGATACTTTAAGTACTTTAAGCCCACACTTTCCAAATCGAGTAAAAACAAATACATTTGAAAAGTTTACCTCAAGCGTTAATAAAACTAAATGGTGCTCACTAAAACCGATTTTACTATATATGCCTTATGGTCCGAATCTCTATGGTGGTCGCTAAAACGCGTTTAACTGTATGTCCTTTCTATCTGGATCAGGACGTTGCCCACTACAGCAGTTTTACTGTACGTTGCATTTTTATCCATGTTTGGAAGTTGGTCAGGACAGGCAGGCTCTGCCGTAAGTCTTTTTATCGGAATCTGGAAGGAAGGATCGAAACTGATGCTGTACTATTTCAGGCACTTTGAAGAATGCAGAAACACTCCTGAATTTTCTGGTATACGCTGAAATCCCCAGCGTTGGTAACAATATGCCTATTAACAAAATAGCCGAAAAAACGGGCAAGGTGGGGGTGGGTAGGAACGGATTGGCGGTGGTGGCGTCATATGCCTTTCTTAATGTTCTATACGAGCTTAATAAAACCGTGCGACTTATCTAAAGAATAATTACACCAAGTTTTAAGTCGATCTGACTGTCCGCTATCGAGATATTTTAACACATTTTTGCGTAATGACACCTTTCTTAATTTCACTGCACGCATTAAAACTTGAACAGCCGTCCGACTGACCCACAGGAATACCTTTGCATATTTCATGTTGTGACGCCATACGCCGCACTCTTTCGCTGTGCTCGCGAAAAAAAAATTGATACACTCTTTCGGACCTACCAAAGCAACAAACCCACCACGTTTCAACTTCCTTCAATGTTCAGCAGCTGAGGAATCTGACAGACAAGATTTTAACGTAATGACTTAATACGTCTTTTTTTTCGTTATGAGTTGACAGAACCATTCGACTGACCAAAGGAATAACTATTTAAAATTTGTTTGGTGTTTAACGTCCCATTCACCATCTAAGATGGGTATAATAGGACGCTCTTGCTAAAGAAATAAGTGGGATATACAGAAGGAAGAATTAGGAAATAGTAAAAGAAGAGTCAGAAGGAAATTCCGATTAGTCGCCTCTTACGCCATGCACGGAACAGAATGCAGTGGGTGTATTCTTAAGATATTCCCCCCCCCACCCCACAGGGGGAAAAATTTGAAGGCGACTTTAGCTTAGCGAGATACTTTGCAGCTAAGGTTTTGTACACAATATATGCATATTTTATGCGATGACGTCATACGCCGCATTCGTTCGTTAAATTCACAAAATTTAATAGAATCTTTCGGACCTACCCAGCAAGAACCCCACACAACATTTTTACGTAATGACGTCATAATCCTTCCGTAATAACGTAACATGCGTCAAAAGTTGATAGAACAGTCCCAACTTTTCCCAAGAAATAAACAGTTTGAAATCGATCCGACCTTTCTTTCTCGAGATATCTTGCACACACTTTGTTCACAACAGACTGACACACATACGTACACAGAGAGAACGTACAAACAGTATATGTCTCCTCTTGATTTCTTTTTAATATCCAACGTAAGATTAACTGCTGAACAAGTCTCAGGGAACGCACTTACTGTTTTTCATCTTCTGTTGAGATTTCCTGCTGTGAGCAAACGGCAACACGCCATGTGAAAGTCTCGTGACTGCTCTCGTCGTCGACTCGTTCAGCATCACTCCCGCTCTCACTGTCATCACCGCCGTCGCCGTCATTATGGACTACTTTTTGTATCATGAAGTAGTCCCCGGCGTCAAATATCTGCCACACAATGAAATAAAAGTCATGAGTTGAGCTGTTAGTTATTGTGCTTTGTTTAACAACAAAACCGACCCTTTTTGGAGACATTGTGTCAGTATCGGTTAGTGACTATGACACAATACAATATCACATCTGGCAGTACCTTTTATCATCACGTCCAATTACGTAATGGGACTGCAATCACTTATACGGTCCGTTTCTGGTTTCGGGTATGCCCACAAAACGTTAATGCCATTTAAGAAACATTTTTTTTGTATCCAAATGCTTGAAATAGGTTATTGTACATTCATTTAAATATATTTAAACAGCAACTACAAAAGTATTTTGTAATGTTGTTTGGTTATTTGGGTGGGTTTTTTTGTTGGTTGTTTGGTTGATTGCTTGGTTACATGACACGGCTGAACCTTAGTGGGGTTACAATGTGTAAATACATTTCAATAATTGACTAGAAAACAATCTTATCAGTTAAAATCCAGGTTAGGTAAAAACCGTGTATATTCAAAACTAATAACACAAGTGTGATTTCTAGAAATACTGATACAAGTTGATTTCGTTTAAAAATTGTATAATTTTACCAGGTTCAATTTCAGTCAGCTCTGAAATGACGTGAGCGGAGATGTTGAAGAACAGTACAGTCTACCAAAATATGTTTATCTGTGTACCGTTCCTAATACCCGACACATTTGGGTGCAGGTTCGTCTCTTTAAAGATGTCTGTGACTCACATATGTATGTCCTATTCCTGCTCTGTATATGACCATATCGCCCGAAACAAAGTTTATGCCCAACAGTAGGACTGATTTCAAACAGCTCGTTATTCCTTTGTGCCAATGTTGCTGCCAAAGATATTTTTATCTCTTGAGATTTGGTATTTGAAGTCTGAATATGGGAACAGCTCTCGTTTACCTCCACCCTGGCCACTTTATCAGTTATCTCGTTGCCGCGAATTCCTACATGATCTGGAACCCAACAGAAAACTACTCCTTTACCAGCCTTGATAGCATCGTCTTGTTTTCCTAGAAGTTCTAGGATTTGTCCGTTTGTTTGGTGTTTAACATCCTGTTCACCAACTATGATGGGTATATTGGGACGCACCTGCTAAAGAAACAAATGGGAAGCAAAGAACTGAGAATTATTATTGCATTGTTCTTTAGATCCCTTTCAACTGCTATGGTCATGTTGGGATCCCCCTGCCACATTATACCAAAGAGTATAAACAAAAAAGAGGCGTCTGTGGATAAATAAGCACATCAATGACCTAAGCGGCCTTGACATCGTTGGTAGTATCCAGAACTGACAGGTTTCTTGTGTTGAATGAAAACAAGCAAAATGGCAGACAGAAAAAACCTGGAGGGACAAATTATGCTGCATATGGATGTTCGAACAGCCATAATAACTAAAAAAAAGTCCTCTTTTAGATTTCCAAAAGAGGAAGAAAGGTATGTATCTTTTTTTATTTCATGCCTACTTTGTTTCATGCAAAAAAGTTTTAAGACAACAGTTTCATTCTAATGACTCACCAGTAAAACATTACAAGCGTTTCTTTTTTTTTTTGTGTGTGTGTGTGTTGTTGCTGTTGTTGTTGTTTAATGACTAAGTACCCCCCCCCCCCCAATATCAGATGGGGGGAGCCCAAATATATGTATATATTGTACTCTCTCTAGCACCCTTCCCCCTGTAATCGCCCCATCCTATTTGGATATATTGCGTTCACCCCCTCTCCCATTTGATATTGAGGGAGGGGGACACCTAGTCACTACAAACAAACAAGCATGTCCAGGGACATGGTGACCAGCCGTGACCTACAGAATATATATCCAAGAATCACAGACAAAATCATGATCAAATTGGCAGACAGCGGTTACGAAAAATGCCGTAACTGAATGGAGAAAATATTCGCTCACTTGCTCGGTGTAGTTGTGGCTGATGAGGAGTTCATTCTTTCAATTCTTTCATAAGGGGACAAGAATACCAAGCGTGTGGTGAAAAGACCAAACACAGGGAATAATTTCGGGAAAAGCAGTGGTAGGAGAGCAAATGCAAGATCTAATGTCGTGTTAGAGTGTGTGGTGGGATTACATACAATCTGATTAGTTGAAGGAAAATACTCTAATGTGTAAACACTCAAAGAAAATTACTTTGAAAATTACTCTAATGTGTAAACACTCAAAGAGTGCAGTTGAAATGAACTCCTTGGACAACACTTCATGAATGTTTTTTAGATCAAAAGCAAGGCCATGCGGAGGTCGTCGACATTCTGTTGAAACGAACTGGTCACATCTCAGTATGGGATGAAAGCCATCCATTAAAATTTTTTTTGTTATCATCGTCGGCTGTTAAACGGCTTTCAGCCAATGCGATAATGTCACACGCAAGATAGTTGTCATCACAGCGTACCAATCAAAATGAGCGGCCATACTCAAAATTGTATGAGAAGAAGCAATTTGAAAATTAGACACAAAAAAATAAAAAAATGTCCCCAATTTGGTCAATTTTTTTCGGATCGCCAAAATGAGTAATTTTTCAAAAGAGGCCTACCTAGGGAGTATTCGTGAAAAATTTGAAGAAAATTTGATCAAAACTGTGGGAGAAGAAGCATTTCGAAAATTGGCAACCACAAAATTACTAATGTCCCCCATTTGGCCAATTTTTGCCGGATCGCCAAAAAAAAAAAAAAAAAAAAAAAAATTTTTCAAGAGAGGTCTACCTTGAGAACAACTATCAAACATTGGAAAGGAATCCGATCAAAATTGTGGGAGAAGAAGCAATTTGAAAATTTGACACCAAAAAATTAAAAAATGTCCCCCATTTGGCCAATTTTTGGTGGATCGCCAAAATAAGTAATTTTTCAAGAGAGATCTACCTTGAGAACAACTATCAAAAATTGGAAAGGAATCCGATCAAAATTGTGCGAGAAGAAGCAATTTGAAAATTGTAGACCAAAAAATTTGAAAATGTCCCCCATTTGGCCAATTTTTGGCGCATCGCCAAAATAAGCAATTTTTCAAAATAGGTCTACCTAAGGAATATGGGTGCAAAATTTGAAGAAAATCTGATCAAAATTGTGGGAGAAGAAGCATTTTGAAAATTGGCAACCACAAAATTACAAATGTCCCCCATTTGGCCCATTTTTGGCGGATCGCCAAAAAGAGTAATTTTTCAAGACAGGTCTACCTTGAGAACAACTATCCAAAATTGGAAAGGAATCCGATCAAAATTGTGCGAGAAGAAGCCATTTGAAAATTTGACACCAAAAAATTAAAAAATGTCCCCCATTTGGCCAATTTTTGGCGGATCGTCAAAATGAGTAATTTTTGAAAAGAGGCCTACCTTGGGAATATTCGTGCAAAATTTGAAGAAAATCTGATCAAAATTGTGGGATAAGAAGCAATTTGAAAATTGGCAACCACAAAATTACAAATGTCCCCCATTTGGCCAATTTTTGCCGGATCGCCAAAAAGAATAATTTTTCAAGACAGGTCTACCTTGAGAACAACTTTCCAAAATTGGAAAGGAATCCGATCAAAATTGTGGGAGAAGAACCAATTTGAAAATTTGACACCAAAAATTTAAAAAATGTCCCCTATTTGGCCAATTTTTGGCGGATCGCCAAAATGAGTAATTTTTCAAAAGAGGTCTACCTAGGGCATATTCGGGTAAAATTGGAGAGGAATCCGATCAAAACTGAAGGAGAAGCATTTTGAAAATTGGCAACCGAAAAATTTGAAATGCCCCCCATTTAGCCAATTTTTTGCGGAGCGCCAAAAAAAATAATTTTTAAAGAGAGGTATACCTAGAGAACATTCGTGTAAAATTTGGTGAAAATCTGATCAAAATTGTGGGAGAAGAAGCAATTTGAAAATTGGCAACCACAAAATTACAAATGTCCCCCATTTGGCCAATTTTTGGCGGATCGCCAAAATAACTAATTTTTCAAGAGAGATCTACCTTGAGAACAACTATCAAAAATTGGAAAGGAATCGGATCAAAATTGTGCGAGAAGAAGCAATTTGAAAATTGTAGACCAAAAAATTTGAAAATGTCCCCCATTTGGCCAATTTATGGCGGATCGCCAAAATAAGTAATTTTTCAAAATAGGTCTACCTAAGGAATATGGGTGCAAAATTTGAAGAAAATCTGATCAAAATTGTGGGAGAAGAAGCATTTTGAAAATTGGCAACCACAAAATTACAAATGTCCCCCATTTGGCCCATTTTTGGCGGATCGCCAAAAAGAGTAATTTTTCAAGACAGGTCTACCTTGAGAACAACTATCCAAAATTGGAAAGGAATCCGATCAAAATTGTGCGAGAAGAAGCCATTTGAAAATTTGACACCAAAAAATTAAAAAATGTCCCCCATTTGGCCAATTTTTGGCGGATCGTCAAAATGAGTAATTTTTGAAAAGAGGCCTACCTTGGGAATATTCGTGCAAAATTTGAAGAAAATCTGATCAAAATTGTGGGATAAGAAGCAATTTGAAAATTGGCAACCACAAAATTACAAATTTCCCCCATTTGGCCAATTTTTGCCGGATCGCCAAAAAGAATAATTTTTCAAGACAGGTCTACCTTGAGAACAACTTTCCAAAATTGGAAAGGAATCCGATCAAAATTGTGGGAGAAGAACCAATTTGAAAATTTGACACCAAAAATTTAAAAAATGTCCCCTTTTTGGCCAATTTTTGGCGGATCGCCAAAATGAGTAATTTTTCAAAAGAGGTCTACCTAGGGCATATTCGGGTAAAATTGGAGAGGAATCCGATCAAAAGTTAAGGAGAAGAAGCATTTTGAAAATTGGCAACCGAAAAATTTGAAATGCCCCCCATTTGGCCAATTTTTTGCGGAGCGCCAAAAAAAATAATTTTTAAAGAGAGGTATACCTAGAGAACATTCGTGTAAAATTTTGTGAAAATCTGATCAAAATTGTGGGAGAAGCATTTTGAAAATTGGCAACCACAAAATTACAAATGTCCCCCATTTGGCCAATTTTTGCCGGATCGCCAAAAAGAGTAATTTTTCAAGACAGGTCTTCCTTGAGAACAACTATCCAAAATTGGAAAGGAATCCGATAAAAATTGTGGGAGAAGAAGCAATTTGAAAATCTGACACCAAAAAATTAAAAAATGTCCCCCATTTGGCCAATTTTTGGCAGATCGCCAAAATGAGTAATTTTTCAAAAGAGGTCTACCTAGGGCATATTCGTGTAAAATTTGAGAGGAATCAGATCAAAACTGAAGGAGAAGAAGCATTTTGAAAATTGGCAACCGAAAAATTTGAAATGCCCCCCATTTGGCCAATTTTGGGCGGAGCGCCAAAAAAATAATTTTTAAAGAGAGGTATACCTAGAGAACATTCGTGTAAAATTGAGAGGAATCCGATCAAAACTGAAGGAGAAGAAGCATTTTAAGTAAAAGTTTACACACGTACATACATACGTACATACGGACGACGGATACCCCTCTATTGATAAGATAAGACCAGCCCGACATAGTCGGCTGGTCTAAGAAGAACCGCTTTTAATTTTTTTATTATAATATAATAAGTTATGATAATATCAATATAATATAATAAGTTTTTTGTTTTAACTTCGTAGGTATCGTAAATGGATAATACACTGCAAACGTGGCGATTTCGATTAAGCGCAATTCATATGTATACGAATTACCGATTATGTGAGGATCACTTCGAAAAAAGTCAGTTTTCGCCGGAGCAAGAAAACGGTTATCCCCATCAGCAACACCGACTTTATTTAATGTTCCAAACCCCCCTCAGAACCTCGAAGCCAAACGATGACAAATTGCACGTTACGACACGGAACGCGCCAAGAAGCCCAAAATTGATACGAACACTGCGTCTTGTGACACTGCAACACCTGGACCTTCCGTGTCGTCAAAGAGTAGTCCGTCGAAAAGAAAATTGAGGTCTAAAGTTTTTACTGCAGGTCACTATCACGAATGGTAAGCAAGTTCCATGTATTGTTGGGTGGAGAATAACCATTAAAAGCTTGTTAGACCCCTACTGGGCGAGCCTGGGAGTCTATAGGACTGCCCTCTGTCCGCCTCGCCGTCCGTTCGTGTGTCATACTTTGGATGTTGTTTTGTTTCCACGCAAATTTACCCTAGGCATATGTAACCTTGCACAGTGAAAATATATATACCAAAATTGTTTAACGTCGTGTTATTTTTCAAATCGGCCAAAATTGTCAAAACGGCGACTTGTCAAAAATTGTGATATTTTGAAATAACTACAATGAAAGACTTGGGTGCTTTCCACGTTAGATCTCCGAAACTATTAAATCTAGGCATATGCTACCTTAGACAGTGAAAATGTATATAATGAAGTTGTGCAACGTCGTATTATTTTTCAAATCAGCCAAGAATTGCAAAAAATGGCGACTTGTCAAAACTTGACATTTTATTAGATAACTCTAATGTAAGACGTAGGTGGTTTCCACACGAGTTCTATTAATCGTAGGCATATGCAACCTTGTACAGTAATATATATATTATATATATATATATATATTGAAGTTGTGCAACGTCGTGTTATTTTTCAAATCGGCCAAATGTTACCAAAATGGTGACTTGTCAAAAATTGTGATTTCTTGACATAACTGCAGTGTAAGATTTGGGTGCTTTCCACGCGATTTCTCCGAAACTATTTATCCTAGGCATATGCTACCTTGCGCAGTGAAAATCTATATATCGAAGTTGTTCAACGTCGTATTATTTTTCAAATCGGTAAAAAGTTACCAAAATGACGACTTGTGTTCATGCCTACACCGGTGGTTACTTTAAATGTAGAGTAAAATTAATTCTTCCTACATTCCCAGACAATAACAAATTACACACATTTCTAAAAACGAAAAAGTATTGTGAAGAAAGTGCTCTAGTACTTCAAAACAGCAATTTGTCAGTTTCGTGGAAAATATGAAATAAAATTTTGCATATCAGTTGCCTAATGGCATTCACATGTGCAAAAATTTTCCGCGGTTAATGGAATCATCTAAATGTTTCTTGGATAAATTTCAATATCTCTTTTGTGACAATAATTGTAAACATAAAATGATTTTTTGTGTAAAATTATACTATAAAACAAGATTAAAAGCAGCAATCCGAAAGGTCAATTTTCTCAGGAAAGGAAGGGAGGAGAAACGAAATAGAAAGGTGTTAAAACAACATCATTTGCATTTATGAAAATAAAAGTGAAAATACAGAAAAAAAATATCTGACTGGAAACAAGAATGTCCAGGGATACAGTGACCAGCCGAGATCTAGTGAATCTATGAATAAGCTTGTCTGGTTGCCAAAAGTGGTAGTCACACTGTACAAGTCTGTCCAAGGACAAAGCCCCAGCTTACAAAAAGGGATGACCAAATTCAGCGTGCATGAACAAGGGAGTTTTCCTGAAAAATTGGACTTCAAAAGACGAGATGGCAATGAGCTAGCTAAATAATTAATTTAGCAACGGACCCGAACACAGACCGATAAATATATGCAAAGATTTGTTTCCCAGAAAAATAACTTTGAACAACGTATCGAAATTGTATCCACACGTGTACTGTTGACATGTACTGTCGGCCATACACAATTAGTTCAAACAGCAGAAACGACCAAACACATGTACCCTCTGAAAAGAAGAAAACGCCGCGTCTCAAACATCACTACTTAAGTTTTAATGTTTTGGAATGTATTATTTTGCGGGGTTTGCATTTCCGACAAGTGCGCATGATTATTTAATTTGCGTTGATGTGCGTATCGAAATTGTATCCACACGAGTACTGTTGACATGTACTGTCGGCCATACACAATTAGTTCAAACAGCAGAAACGATCAGAAACGACCAAACACATGTACCCTCTGAAAAGAAGAAAACGCCGCGTCTAAAACATCACTACTTAAGTTTTAATGTTTTGGAATGTATTACTTTGCGGGGTTTGCATTTCCGACCAGTGTGCATGTTTATTTAGCTTATGTTCATGTGCGGTTCGCATAGCGAACCAGTGCGCGTGTTTATTTAATATGCATTGCTGCGCATGTTTACTTAACTTGCGTTGATGCGCGGCTCGCATTTCAGACCAGTGAGCATGTTTATTCAACTTACCTGGATATGCCGTTCGCATTTCGGACCACTGCGCATGTTTGTTTAGCTTGTGTCGATGCGCCTTTGACTTTTCTGACCAGTGCGCATATTTATTTAATTTGCACTGATGCGCGACTGTTACTTAGACCAGTGCGCCTGTTTATTTAACTTGCGTCGATACGCAGTTCTCATTTCGGACCAGTGCGCATGTATATTCAACTTCCATTGGTAAGTGGTTCGCAATTCGGACAAGTGCGCATATTTATTTCGCTTGCATTGATAAATTGTTGACATTTCGGACCACTGTGCATGTTTATTTAATTTGCGTTGAACAGAGTTTCTTATTTTAGACCAGTGCGCATGTTTATTTAATTTGCGTTGATGCGCGGTTATTATTTCGGACCACTACGCATGTTTATTTAACTTGCATTAACGCGCGGTTTGCATTTGTGACCAGTGCGCACATTTATTTAGCTTGCGTTGATGCGCGGTTCGATTTCGAACCAGTGCGCATGTTTCCCAAACTTGAGTCGATGCGCGGTCCGTATCTCGGACCAATGCGTGTGTTTATTCAACTTAGAAGTTCAGATCAGATCTCCCAAAAAATTAATTTTTCAAGAGGGGTCTAACTGGAGAAGAATCGTTCAAAAGTGGAAAGGAATTCAATAAAAATTGTGGGAAAAGAAGCATTTTCAAAATTAAACGCCAATAAATAAAAAATACCCCTCATATGGCCAAATTTTTGGCGGATCGCCAAAATGAGTAATTTTTCAAAAAAGGACTACTTAGAGAATAATCGTGCAAAATTTGAAGAAAATCTGATCAAAATTGTGTGAAAAAAAGCATTTTAAAAATTGGCAACCATAAAATGACAAATGTCCCCAATTTGGCCACGTTTTGGCAGTTCGCCAAAAAGAGTAAATTTTAAAGATAGGCCTGCCTAGAGAACAATCGTACAAAATTGGAAAGGAATCCGATCAAAATTGTGGGAGAAGAAGAATTTTGAAAATTAGGCAGCAAAAAATTAAAATGCCCCCAATTTGGCCAATTTTAGGGGGATCGCCACGAAAAGTAAATTTTCAAGGGAGGACTATGTTAGGGAACATTCGTATAAAATTTGAAGAAAATCTGATCAAAATTGTTCAAAAAATTTTAAATTCCCCCTATTTAGCCAATTTTTGGCAGATCGCCAAAAACAGTAACTTTTCATGAGGCCTACCTAAGGAACAATTGTTACTTTTCAAATGACTAAATGAGTTGAAAGAGCTTTTGCATGAGATTTTGCGAATCATGTACCAAGTGCATATTAGGTCGAAAGTAGACACCCAAGAATTTGTGCTTTCTCGTATTGAACGAACTGCAGCTTAGGATCAGTTCGTTCAATGATTGTGCCTGTGTATTTCTCGCATGTGTCCCAGCCAAATACAGAACGTCTCCTATATGCTATGTTGGCCATTCAGTCCGATACCGTAATTTATTTTGGAAGGCACAAGACATGCCTTCAGATGAGTATCGATGGGTAAATGTGAATTTGGCGTTGTTCACTATGATCAACGAAAACAAGAATATTCAGTGCAAACATCCGAGTGGTTTTTTCTGATTGGAGTTAGTTACATGAGTTGTTGAACGACAGGCCTGACCTTTAGCGGGTTACATTGTGTCAGTAAATATCAATGACTGACTAGAAAATAATAATATCATAGTTTAACCACACGGCCGGCCCTGAGCGGGTTACATTTTGTCAATACAGTTCAGTGACTGACCAGAAAACAATACTATCATTTTATCTAATCCATGACTAACTAAGCGGTAACAGGTGCTTTTAAACTCACTATAATTTATTAAGAATTAAACTATATGTTTACAGCAATTAATTGGCATAGCTGGGCGTCATATGTATTATTGGTTGACTAACTAAGCAAAAAGGGAAAGTAAAGACAAATTTCCTGGTTGTGCTCTGGACTGAGCTGTGAGATATTCATATTGTCATTCAAAATCCCAACCTATCAAAACTGTGTGTTGGAATCGGTAAAATAATGATATTTTTCAAGCTGCATAGTCCTTGCCCTGTTTATATATCTCATTACTGCTAGGCCATTTCCACTCATTTCCGCTTAATATGCATGGCACAGTATAGTTTAGGCAGTACTAAAAGTTGTTCACGGTCAGTTTGAATCTACTTGGAGAATACGTAAATTTTAGCCAGTGGGTAATGGTCACCATTGAGATAACAATTTCTTTGTTTGCTTCGGATGTCCTCTATCGCTAAAGGGATAAAAAGTACTAAATTCGAAACGATTAGTGCTAAAATTAGAGGAAAAACGAGTCAGAGGGTTGGTTAGTTGGTTGATTGGTTGAATAGATGGATGGATATTTAGTTAGTTTTGATCTGTTACAAACTGCATGCAAACTGTTCTGGTTTGTTTGCTTGGTATTTAACGTCCCGTTCACCAACTAGGATGCGTATATTAGGACGCATTTGCTAAAGAAACAAGTGGGAGAAAAAGAAGAAAGAATGAACAAGTAGTAAAAGAAGAGTTAGAAAGAAAGAAATTCCGATTAGTCGCCTCTTGCACCATGCACGTAACAGAACGCAGTGGGTGTATTCTTAAGATTCCCTCCACCCCACAGGGGGAAGTTAAGTAGATCAATTGCTTAACGACACGGACTACCTTTACCGGGTCATATTGTGTCAGTAACAGTATTTGATTTAAAATCTTATAAATACTAAAATCTCTAAAATTTTGCCATGTCTAAGGCTTAAAAGTAATGATACAGAATTATGTCTTTTAAAAGCAAGATCAACGAAATGACACCCAACGCACTCGGCGGTGTTTCGTCTTCAAGGTGTTTCTGGATGATATATGTATGTTATATTGTGGCTCTGTGAAAAACGATTTCATCCCGTACACTATTTAGCGACGACGGTTTTTGTTCGTCTTTTTTGTGTGTCTTGTGATATGGTATTTAAAATCGGGGGCTGGTATGAGCATATCAATATATTAATCGGTTAGAGCCCCTTTTGCAGCTTTGTCGGCTTTCTCGTTTTCTCGGATTCCCACGTGACTTGGGATAAAGCAGAACACTGTGCCTTTGCCAGCTTCGATCGCATCGCTATGCCTTTGCAGAAGGTCACTGATTAGAGGGTTTTATATTTGTAGGTTCTCTATTGATCGCAGGATGGATATAAGTTTTTTTTCAGTTACAATATGTCGACTCAGCCGATTTGTCGTCGATCTTTGAGCCGTAGGCGTGGGCGAAGTGATAGTCTTAAATTCTTCTTTGAGCTCTGCAAAGTTTGATCGAAATAGAAAGGGGCTAGTTGTTTCCTTTCCACAGACTGAAAGAGGTTCTTTGTTACTACAGGCTTGATGAGTTTTCACTTTGATAGTTTTGGTATTCTGTGTTTTGCAACTGACTCTGTGGTAATGCATAAAGCTTTGTTGCGCACTAAATGGCGAGTTTAATAAGAGGCTCATTTGCCTGCACATGCATGCTTTCTGCTCGTGATGTTCTAAAAGCACTTAGACACAGTCGTAAATATTGTATCGGGTCTAGCAGTTTTAAGTATGAAGGTCTTGCTGATCCATACACAATGCTGCCATAGTGTAATCTAGACCGTATCAAGGCTCGGTAAAGCATATCCCGATCTGAGCCGGTTTCACTTAGAAGGTTGAATGTTTTTTTTTACATTTTCGTTTGGAGTCAAAAAGTAAACCCCAAGTTGAATAACAGGTATTTGAATACCAGAAATATAGAAAGGGGTCGTCGTGTTGTTTGCGTTTATTGCAAAAATGAATGGAAACTCTTTTGGCTAGCCCATGTTCCCAGTCAGTGTATGTTTTGCTGCAAGCGTCGCTGTATTAGGTTCATATTATTGCGAAATCATCAACAAAGAGTAAGCTACCTACTCCCTGTTTCAGTGAGGAAAAACGAAACAAAAAAAGCTTGTACATGTAACCAAATCTGACGCAATTTTTCGCTCGATCTCTGTTATTAGCCATGATTTTAAGAATGATTTTTCAACTGGTACAAATAATTTTTCAAACAGATTTAACTATATTCAGCCTTAAATTAGGCACTTCAGTTAATGTGCAGTTTGGGTTATTCATTTAATTACCAATATTTAATTATTGCTTACATTTTAAACCATTTTTTTGGTATTATTTTAGGTAATACTCAGAAAAATGTCTGCAACTACAAAGTGGAGAAATAGAGTTACACAGTTTGAGGAAACATTATAAAAGAGTGTAAAAGTTTTTCAAATTCTGATGTTGAACAAATAGACTCAAATACAAGTGATAACAATAATACTTGTAGCGATAGGGATAACAGTTCCGAAAATTATGTAAGTTCTGAAAACAAAACAACGGATACTCCGAACATGACATTTTTGAAGAAATTTCAGCACTAATTGTGACGTTGATGTAGAATATGAGTTATAATGAGCTGTAATACAATCAGCAAGATTAGCACGCTAATTATCCCTTTGGACAATGGAATATAACATTTCCAATGCTTCTTTGATCAAAGTTACTGCGTTACTCAGGGTGTCCACGGCCAGGAAAAATTCGGGAAAGCCAGAGAAAATCACAAAAACGTTTTCCAGACCTGGAATAGTAACTAAATTTGAACATTTTGCCAAAAGTCACGGAAAAGTCAGGGGATTCAAAACAGTGAGGGAAAAGGTCAGGAAGATTTCCTTTTAAATTTTGCAAGCCTGTGAGTAGGATACAGTGACATAGTTTATGGGTCTTGTGTCCCTCTGTAGGAGATATTTTTGTCCAGTGATTGAAATATTTTGTTGATATAGGAGTTTAAATTGACCCTGTTTTACTTGAACATCACGAGTTAAATTCTGTTTACTAGGCTGTTTTTGTTGGTGGTTTTGTGTTCTTAGCAAAAAATAAATAATAAAAAAAAAAACCACGGCCGCTAGAATAAGTCCACTGCGACTGTTCCTGCAAGGTATAATAGAACAGGCGGCTGATGGGACATTCTTTTTTCAGCCCCCTCTTTTTTACTTTCTACTGTCCTGCACTCTCATTTTCTGTTTCCTTTTTACTCACCCCCTGCACAGTGTACACGACAGACCTAATAACTAAAAATTGTAAATATAATAACTTATCGTTCTAGATATAGTCCACATATCTAAACAGGACTGAAATCAAGCTTAACCATTGCGTTAGACCATACCTAAAGAAATCTGATGTAGTCTTATCCCCGTGGAATCAGGATTGCTTTTCTTCCGGGAAGAAAGGTATTTCTTCCCTTCCCTGGGAAGGAATAGGGAAGAAACTGGGAAGAAACGGGAAGAAATACCTTTCTTCCGGGAAGAAAAGGAAGAAAGTTGGAAGAAAATGGGAAGAAACTTACTTTGTCAAGAAAACATCAATGCAACGTACTATCTATTTATTGATTTTACAGACCCCACATTTAGTGTGTTCTAATGTACTATCAAACAAAAAAAACGAAAAAGAAACAAACGAAAATATTACACTAAAACACAATGAAGAAATAATGAACTTATACCATGTGCTTTGCAAATGAAATGCCGCAACACCCTTTTCTTATCACCCCCTTTTAATCTTAATACTTAATCCCCCATTTAAGGTAAACACAACCTTTGTCTTTTGGTTTCACTGGCACATTAATAGCAAACAAAATGATACACTAATTTCTCATACACAAACTCAAAGTTTAAAAACCTGAGCGCCTTCGAACATGCTGGATTGTATGAATGTATGACATGATTCAAAATAAATTTTGCCACCTTATATATATTATGATTTCTTGAGTTAAGTAAAGACTCAGATAAAACTGTTGAGTTACTCATTTCCACGGTGGAATGTAGTTCAAGAAAAAACGACAAACGAATTATACTGTTTTATACTTTGTGTGTTACCATCGAAAGACTTCAGCTTAGAAAAAGTGTTATTTTAGAAATGAGTACAGATGAAATTGCTTAATCGCATACCGGTTAAACGCATAAATCGGTTAACTGCATATTATTCGCAAATCCCAAACCATTTCCAATGCTGCCTTTTGGAAATTTAACCGGATAATTGCATACCGCTTAATCGCATAAACAGGATAAACGCATAGCTTTTTCACGTTAAAACGGGAAGCACACCGGTTAATTGCATAATTCTGGTCGACTGTCGAAACAGTGCCACACTTAAAGCAAACTAAGGGAGTGAGCTGCCCCTCGTTTATTTATCTAATGCATTGTTTTCTGTTTGCTTGACCCATTGTGTACCTCTACCAACCCCATTCGCGGTTGTTAACAGTGAGTCTCGAACTCTTCATCAGCGCACTCTCTCAGCTCTCACTAGATACTGACCTTTATCCTTAATCCCCGCACTGCCTTAGCTGACGCTAGATAATGGCCTGCAACTCCTAATCCCCACCCTGCCCGAGTTCTCAGTAAATAATGGCCTGAAACCCTTAATCTCACGTTGCCTCAGATAACCGTGAGCGCAAAGTCGTCATTTACGTACTCAACAAGAAGAAATTTTACCATTTATAGTCCGAAACTGTGTCGATTATGGTTAATTCGTCAAAATGGCAGAAAGTAAATCAAAACGAAAAGACCTGAGTCTCTCGGATAAAATATTAGTAATAAAAGAACTGGATATCAAAGTTTCTCAAATGCGGGGATGAGGAGGGGCGGGGATAACTACCGCAAATGAAAAAATAGGCATATATCGGATAAACGCATAAAAGGGCTTGGCAAATTGGCTATGCGATTAACCGGTTTCGTCTGTATACTCATAATGGGTCAAGTAATCTTGATATCATTAAGCTCAGTTTCTAGTCCTGTTTCCTATTTCCTCAAATTGCAAAATAATTTTCTTACTCGATTTTCCAGGTGTCCGGATTTGTCACTGCTTGTGCCAATATCGTGGAAGAATACATTGCGTATGAATTTATTCTGTGAATTAATAATTCTGTATTTTAACATCATGGATAAACATTGTATGTTAAGCATTCGTGGCTTAAAAAACTGCAATTTCAACAGTGGCCAGAAGCGGTGGAGGGTGAAAACTGAATTCCCTATTTCAGGGTGTGCGCATAGGCAATTGAATTGAGCAATAGGGCTCTCATAAGTCATCCACAATCATTTTTATCACTGCATCATAAAGGCAAAACATAATTGTGGAAGAAGTAGTGCCTAAGCTAGCACAAGCCTGCCCCGAAATTCGACGAACGACGGTGCTGACTCGGGTCAAATTCACGACCAAACAAATCTACCACTTTATGAAGAATGAAGACACCCCAAAAGCGGAAATTTTGTGGGCTATTGATTTTGATGGACCATCCACCTGGACGGTCAAACAACCATATTTATGATCTTTTCAAAAAGATGTTTTCTGATTATGAAATAGCCGCCAAATACAGTATCTCAAGAACCCAATTAGGGTACATGATAACGTTTGGATTAGCAACAGCATTCGAAGACGCATTATATTCTCATCCACAAAAAGAGCAGTCCTACTCGATCTGTTTCAGTGAATCTTTTAACGAATTGTTCCCATTAGAAAAAAGGACATTTAAGTTAGATATTGGAGACAAGATACAGTGATAATTCGGTATTTAGGCAGCCAGTTTATTGACTAAACCGCCGCTGTTAACCCAGTGCGCTCTTTGTAACAGGGCATCAGCAAACTACAGAACCGGAAAATGGTTCATATTGGCCAAACGTGAACCTAAAGCTACGAGATCTTCTCATTGATTCTAGAAACGACGATGCTGGCATGCCGTCTCTGATAAATATTGGGACCTCTAGCCGCCATGTGCTCAATGGCACACTGCAAACGGGTAGTGTATTCTTGATGCCATCAGAAAAAAGCTAGTGGTAACTAGTTAAAAATATGATAATTAGAAACAAAACTCAATAGGAGCCATGTTTCCAGCTTTTAAAAAGTCAAACTGGGAAATTCAAAAACTGCTGACTTCCATGTACTGGTTCTTTAACCAATCTTTCAAACCTAAAACGATCGTCTGACTTCCCGTTGCATTTCTGTGGTACAAGACGGGTTGAAGATTTACCTGTCACCCACAAACCTAGATATGTTTGGTCTCACATAGTAAAGTATGTGAAACAAACGCTCAAAATGAAGAAGTTTGAAAAAAACTTTAACGAATGATCTTAACACTAATTGTAAATCACAAATCAATTTACCTTGTTATATCTTGACTTAAATCGTTAATGATTTCATAAATAAACAACTTGCTTAAATCACAAGCACCAAATATTTGGAGCCTTACCAATTTTGTCGCACCTTTTTCTTATTCCAGACCACGCACCACCCATAAACTTGAAAGTATCGTGCCAAGGAGAGAGAAGGAACTGTTTACATTTTAAAGAAAGTCTCACACAACTGAATCTTGAACATTTTTGACACCAACTAATTAACATAAATAGTGTGGCAACGTAAATAGTGACACATTTCACTTTACCTGATAATTCAATTAATCATATCAAACATCAAACATAAATCATTTAAATGACTGCGCAACAATCGCAATGACTTTTATGATTCAGGTTATCAAGGAACCTGCCATCGGTGATACTCTCCTGATAGCGAAAATGGAATTCCTCATTTTTCTTGCCAATATCCTCAAGCCATTTCTCACAAAGTATCAGGTTTGTTTGTTTATCTCTTTGTTTGTTGTTTAACGTCCCGCTCACTAACTAGGATGCGTATATTATATTAGGACGCACTTGCTAAAGAAACAAGTGGGAGAAAAAGAAGAAAGAATGAAGAAATAGTAAACGAAGAGTTAAAAACAAATTGCGATTGGTCGCCTCTTCCGCCATGCCCGGAACAGAACGCAGTGGGTGTATTCTTAAAATTCTCTCATCCCATAGGGGAAACAAATTATCAGGTAGGTGCTTTTCTTCTGACAATTTAAAGTGATTTATTGAGAATTTCGAATCAATGCTCTTTTTCAGAGAGATCAGCTGATGGCTGTTTATCTGGGGCGAGACGTTAGGGAGAAGCAATATGATTTGATGTCACTCTTCATCAAACCAGATATCCTCGAGCAAAACTCATCGGGGCTCAAACTGTCAACCTTGATTGTTCTGAAGAAAGAAAATCTGCTGCTGCCAAAGAAAGTGAACGCCGGAAATAGTACAAAAGTTGCTTTAGCATCTTCGGAAGCGGGTGATTTGACGAAATTTCAAAGAAGATTGCCGAAATATTCTTTCCACACCAGTTTCAAGGATTCAAGGACTCAGCTCGCTGAAATATTCTCTACTGTATACTGTTTTGGGTACCTTAGATCCAAAACAAAACATGGCAGATGAGGAACAATCCAAGAAACAATTTCAAATAATTACAAAGAAGTACAGAGCGATGTGATGTTGCCGAGCGCCAATTCACACGCATACTACAAAACGAAAAGTCTACCATTTCAAGCTCTTTTGTAACAATATGCTGTGTCACAGTGTTTCTTATGGCGACTTTTGGCATCCAGTGAGAATCATCTTGATGCTATCACACGGTCAAACCAGTATTGAAAGGGGCTTCTCTGTCAACAAAGAAATGCTGCTTCCAAATTCTCAACAGCAAAGCCTTGTAGCAAGACGTATAGTGCTCAACTCAATGCAATCCTTAGGTGTTCTCCCTCACGAATTTCAGGTCTCAAAAGAAGTTCTTAGCCATTGCAGCTAATACATACTGTTTACGTATTTCATCATTTCATCAAGTCTACGTACTCCATTTTAAAATTGCAAATGTCACTTTTGGAAAAGCTCAAATCAAAATATACATACATGCGATGTAATCAAGACTTAATTTCCTTCTAAAAAGTAATGAGAGTATTCATGGTACAATGCTATTATGCTCAAAAATAACTTTCTGAGCATAGAAGGTTTGTAAGAATACCGAGTAGTACCCTTCGGTGCAGTTTTTCCCTTTATGTGTTGTTAAGTGGCGAATAAGCTTTTTGCAAATTTGGCGGGAAACTGTTGAAGTGACGCATTTGGTATAAAGCGTGATAGGACAGAGGCGAGCAGTGTGGGATTTAGTAGCAGCTTGTCGTAAGGAACACGAAGATTTTAGTTTCAAGTTCGTTTGAACTCATTTGATAGATTTTACGCCATTTAGGGACACCTCCGGAACTAGACTTTGGATTTACAGGTTTTATATAGGATATGCTCATCGAGATGGGGAGGATGATAGTAATGTCGGTTTTGGAACTTCCGGTTTTAATGGCTTTGAGACGAGTAAAATTTTTGTGTTAAAAACACAAACTTTTCATGTAATTTTCAAGCATTTAGAAATACCGTAGATTGTAAACGATACTGCCGTTTTGTAAACAGCTTAGTGATCGTTCCAAGAAACAAAAATTTGTCGTTCCTTTGTAACTCGTAACATGTTTATCGGTCGGGGGACGGATAAAGTTTTCACTCTGTCCGTCTGTCTGTATGTCCGCCTGTCTGTCTGTGCACTTTCAGTCTTACGCGCCTAGAGCATTTATTAGTGGATGAATTCGTCTCACATTTTACCCAGGGGTGGTTCCAACCCTTGTGCAGCGCAGCGACCAGGAATTTTTGAAATACGACAGAAATTGAAAAAATAGTAATTATTTTTAGCTATTCTGCTGCTATTCATGTGTCTTTTCCCCCACCTGTGCCTACAGGAGATGTGTGGTAAAAAACTTCACCATTGTAGTTTAAATTCTTTCTGAAATATCTTTGGACTTCAAAAGTAAGTCATTAGCAACTTCTACATTTCATTTAAAAAATCTTAAACCTCGTCATTTTTATTGAGAATTTCATTTCTTTTTGCTCCACTTAACTTCAAAAAAAGTTAATTATGCACATATTTTATGTGATGTATTGCAGATGAGCCTCCACGCGGTGTCATTCGGTAACATGAACAGGGCAAAAAATGAAATTATGTCTTTCGAAATTTTTACATGTAACATTGAATAATCCGGAAAAACAAGTAGCCGCAGTATCTTTATTTTTGCTATTAATTTACCCCTTCTCTGGGTTCAATCATCTGCTGTTGCTTAATATCATTTTCTTTTTAAATGTTTCAGGGGACAATAGTGTTAAATCCTGTACAAAAGACAATAGTTAAGGTATTTAAGTGACTTTTCGAATTCTTTAAATGTCGCATTGCAATAACAAGTAGCCACAGTATCTTTATTTCATGCTATTTCTTTACCCCTTTTCATTACTAAATCATCTGTTGTTGCTTAATATGATTCTGATTTTAAATGGTGTTAAATCTTGTAAAGAAGACAACAGTTAAGGTACTTAAGTGACATTCATCGTTCTCTCCCAGTTTCACGCGTCAAATTTTTTTCTCCCCGTTGCATGTATGTGCGGTAATTTCAATGTGAGCACCAGAACTAAGTGTAACCTGTTTTACTGACTAACTGCGAGAGATTACAAGTTTCAGGCGTGTTCCAGTTAAGGGAAGGATGGATAAGACCAACAATAGTCGAGATTCAACGTTGAAGTAGTTAAGAAAGCATGAAGTATTAACATTTCTCACCACTTCCAGGTAACATGTACTGAACTTCAAGAAATACAATATGCATTTTTTATGGGAAACTGAACTGTCTAGATTCCTGTCAGCGACTGCAAGTGTGACACTTCTCACAAACCCATCAGATGACTTGTTAACTTCATGGACCTTCCCTAAAGACCATAAATTCCTTAGTACACAATCGTCTCAAATTAAGACTATGTCTCCAACAACGAAATTTCGCCGCTGACGTGTCTTCTTTGATCGTCACTTATCTCTTTGTTTGCACCAAAAGATGGCAAACCCGGTTGCCAAAGAAAGCCTGGTCCTAAAAATCATCTTGAGTCGCACAAATCCTTAACTATGCAACCACGCGATGATATATCTGTAATGTTGATTGTACCAGGGATGTAATGCCATTGATCCGTATTGGTCTGCAAACGTATAAAACCAACTCTGCTGGAGACGAACACATGAAACCGTTTGGAGGTATTGCCTATGTATCCCAGTACAACTTGGCTGGCCTGATATCCTGATATTCAAGCTCCCTTTCGATCGTTTTTGCGATTTTAACAGCTAGCACAGCAATCGTTTGCTCCAGCCTGGGAAACTTTACAGGCTTAATCGAAACAACTTCATTTCCCCATAGCCATAGAAACATGCAGATTTCCACTGCCGTCAACAAGACGTAGATAACTGCAGCACCCATATCCTACCGCACAGGGATCGCAAAAATGATGCAGTTGCACCTCAGCTATGTGGAAACTCTGTGGGCGAAAACGAGGCACCGTAACTTCTTCAATGTCCATGAAACTATCTAACCACTGTCCCCATTGGTACTTGAGATCTTAAGAGATTGCCTCATCCCATCTTGTTCCGACAATACACAGGTTCTGAAGGATTCGTTTTCCCATAAAAGAGTTGGGTGCTATAAAACCCATGGTATCACAGAGTGCGGATACTACAGATAATAACCCTCTGTGAGTCATAGGGCGGTGCTTCAGGTCGACTCGAAACTTAAGCGCGTCCAACTGGATATTCCATTAAACACCCAATGTACGCTCTGGAGGCGAATTTTTAAACGACAGGTCAACATGAGCTTTGTTTGACCTTCTCTCCGTTGGAATAGAATCCAGGACCTCTGCAGAATTTGACACGAATTTATGCAGCGTCAAACTTGCTTCCCCGCACATGTGTGACGTTTTGCGAATAAGTTCAATAAGTTCTGCTTGGGTTCCGTAACGCCCTTGATCCCATCATCTACATAGAAGTTGTGTCGCACGAAATTACTTGCTGCTGAGCTGTACTTATGCTCGAAGTCCCATGCCACTTGATTTGGGCCGAAGTTGCTACATGAAGGTGATAATCGAAGTCCGAAAGTATCCACACATATTGCATACATACAGGACTACTTTGATGTATCGCCACGAGGCCACCAAAGGACGCATATGCAGAAACTTTCCTTTTCTATCACTATAAATTGCCAGAACATTTTCTGAATATCATATCCAAAGGCTACCGTTTCCTGTCGAAACCTCAACAGTATACCAAGAAGCGTGTTTGTTAGGTTTGGACCTTGCAACAAGAGATCATTCAAGGATACTCCTTTGAACTTGGAGCTGCAGTCAAACACAACCCTCAGCCTGTTGGCATTATGAACCCCATGGTGGGGAAGATACCAGAATACTTATCCAGATTAGAAGGCGGAACAAGAGTTGCGCAATTCTTATCGAGCATTACAGTCATGAACTCGGTGTATTTTTGTTTGAGTTCTGGTTGACGATCAAACTGACGCTTGAGACATTCGAGCTTTTCCTCTACTATCCGCCGATTGTTAGGTAAATTGGGTTCTGTACGAAACGGGAGAGGCATAACGTAGTGATTACGCGAGTCTCCAAAGATCTTTGATTTCATCAACTCCAAAAACCTTGCATCTTCTTGTGACAATCCGTTGCTTTCGGACGTCCTTAAAATCGGACTCAAGGACTTCTAAAATGAGACCATCCAAGCACAGGTGCGAAAGGCAATTTGATTGACCTTATCCCTTCCTACAGCTCTAAAGAGACTAAAACAATGGCTTTCGAGAGCCACAGTCAACCATGCCAACTATTCCCCAGCCAAAATCTGTTCGTTGGGCAAAGGGTCCGTGTTTGGCTGCAGTAACTTCTCTTAGGATGAGCGTTCGGCTACAATTGTATCCTATAAGCAGACCAATTTCCGCGGACTCAGATACTGGCATAAGTTTGGACTGCATCTTCTTCAAGTGAGGCCACTTCTCATACACTGACGCCGTTGGTATATGTGACCGCTTGTGGGCATAATCGGACTTGAATATAAGTCAGACAGGTGAATTTTCTTCTGAGAGTTAAATCCTCTCACCACAAATCCACCGACTCGCCTGGAATGAAACGGACATCTTCGGAGAACATAGTGGACAAGGAAAGCTCAACATCAAGCCCACCAACACCCAGATTCTTTTTGGTGTCCTCGATAATAAAGGATGTGTCGGACTTGGTGTCCAAAAGGGCATAGACCAGACGCTCCTTGGGTGGTTATGATGTATGTGAGAGATAAACTGGGACAATCATCGGACTCAAACAATTGTCGCCTTTGCACAGGGCGTTTGAGTATGATTGAGCTAATGCCGTTTCATTGGAATCAGCAATTTCAGACTGACACGGTAAAAATTCTTGAACAGTGGGACACAAGTTAGAAGCTTCAGTACTTAACACTAATATACCTTTGCGAGCCTCTTGGTAGGAAAATACAGTCATACAAACAGGTTGGGTGGTTCTTGCTGCAAGTTGAGCACTTTGACTTCCTGTTGCATTTTTTAACAATGTGTCCCGGAGAAAGACAGCCTCTACAAAGTTTATGCTTCAACACAAGGGCGTTCTTTTCCTTTACAGACAGCTTGTCAAACTTTTTTCTGTCGTGTGACCAAGTTTTGAGCAATAAATGCACGTGATTTTATCATTCTTTCTGCGTTAGAAGTAGATTTCCTCGGCCACTATGAACACTTGAAGGACCTGCCTTGCTTTCACCAGAATGCAAGTTCGTGAACGGTTCGTTCGCGATTTCAGCTTCTCTGAGGAGAAAGGCAACAAACATTCCAAAAGACGGAAAAGAGGATGTTTCTTCCTTGTGACCAGCCACCTTTCTTCTCCATCGTTCAACTAGTCACTCCGGTAATTTGTGCAATAGACGCCTGTTCTGTCTAGGATCATCTAAGAAATGGAGACCTGAAATGGTCGTCACACACGATCGGCATTGATGCAGGTAATCTGCAAAATGCCTCAGGCTTGCAGAATCCCTTTTCTGTATTCTTGGGAAATTATCTATCTTGTCGCGCAATTTTTCAACAATAACAAAGGTGTTTCCAAAGCGGCGATCGAGAGAACGAAAGGCGTTTGTAAAATCACTGAGAGAACCCACCAGAAAAAAGCACTCGATGCACATTTTCGCCTCGCCAGCCGTATACCTAACCAAGTAAGGTAATCTCTCCTCTTCGGTATATCAGAACACGTATCACAAACCAAGCACAGGGATCACCTGACTTTAACACATGTCTTGAATTTAGGGGTCATATAAAAGTGTACAATCTCAAGAAAAAAAAACACCAAGTCCGCTACCGTAAGATTTGTATTCATGACCGTCCTCAACGCAGTTTGCACCATGTCACCTCTGATCTGTTACACTTGCTGTTACCGGGAGTTTCCGATAATAAGCTCTCATATTGAAACCAAATAGAAGCCCCGGGGCTGTCGTTCAATAAAAACAGGAAAAACAAACAACTTTCAAATCACGCTTTTGAAAGTTTGCCTGATTTTTCACTAGTTTCGAAGCATTTCTCTGTCTATTCCTAGCTATTTCAATGCTTAGGAAAAAACAGAATTAACTTCATTTTTAGGCGCTTCAAAACGTCGAGCTTCTCTTTGATCGTGTGAGACTTTCTTTTGCCAGCCATAATGTTTCAAAGCAAGCAGAAAAAATGATGCCAATAGCGAAAATCCCACCCTATTTAAAGGCATTTTGTGACACGAATGTTGGAGGTAGAATTAAAAAATAAAAATTCCATTTTTTTTTTTAATTTCTAAGGCCTTATTCGTGACATCGTGGATTCGACAAAGAAAAAAGCTGGCTACATCGCGATTACCTCCTACTCCGGGGTACTGGCGCGAGTAGGGGCTTGTATTGTGTTGGTAAAAGGGGGAGGGTTAGGGGTTGTTTGTGCACTGAAGGGAAATGAGCGTAACAGTGGCGCAAGTAAATATTCCGTAGCACTGAAGATGTCAACGAGCGGGAATGCTTCAATTTGGAAGAACGAATAAAGAACACATAAAAGCTGATAAATTTAGAACAGAGGCAATCGCCGATGTGCAGTTTTAGCATACTGTACAATAACACTCTTGTGGGTTTATTAAGTTCACGAATTTGAGAAATCTGATAGCTATAAGTAATCATAATATATACAGATTTACAATTTGATTTCTCAAGTTTTGAGCATGTCAAAGTAGTTAATATAGAGTAGTTCACATATTAAGTTGTGCATAGCTAGAAATAAACTGCATTTTCAATTTTACTTTGGAGGAGGCTAGAGTTGGTAAATATTTACGGTCTTGAGGTAAGGAATTTCAAAGATTAACTCCTCTAATACTTGTTTTTACGGTTAGGTCTTGAAAACAACACCATGAAGTTTCCCTGTTGCCTTGTTGACCGCTCATTATTTACGATCTTGAACAACCATTGGACTGCATTTGGTAGGGCACATATAGATATATGCCTTGAACATAAATAATCAGAGTTTTGAATTTTACAATATCATAAAATTTTAGAAGCAAAGAATTATAAAATAATGTATTTAAATGTTCATACAGTCCAACACCACTTACAATTTTCACGGCTCGTTCCTGCAATCTGTAAAAAGATTTAGTATTTGTAGCGTAAGTGTTTCCCCAGATCTCTGCACAATATGACAAATATGGAAGAAATAGAGTACAATATATCAAAAGAAGAGCATCAGCGTTGACCACATAACGTAATTTATACATAATTGCAACACACTTTGCTAATTTTACCCTGACTTTACTAATTTGTTCTTTCCAATTTAACTTTTCATCTATAATTACTCCGAGAAATTTAGTTGACTGAACCTGGGATATTTTTTCCCTGCCTATGGAGATAATCAGGTTATTCTTTGATTTACACTGACTTAATACAATAAAATTAATTTTGGAAACATTCAAAGAAAGCTTATTCAAGTGGAACCACTTATTTTGTTTTAACAATTCACCACTTATAACCTCACACATGTACGTCATTACCTGTATAAAAAATGTTAGTGTCATCTGTGAATGGTATAAATTTTAAGACTTTTAAGACTATGGGAGAGATAGCTAATCATCAGTACTAACGGAATGCTGTGTCAAATCATAAAGTGAGTTCTGTTTTTTTTTCTTTATTCAAGCATTTCTTTGGTTTATTCCCTGACTTTTCTGAAAATTTAATTCTCATACCAAGAAGCTGATAGAATATCAAAAGCCATTTTTATTTATGTGCATTCATCCAATGCTAGTGAAGATTATAAAACCAATGGAACTGTGATATGCACGTGATAAGTCTCTTGCCTTCGAAATCTAAAGCATCAGTTATTTTAAGATTGTTTATACAGCAAAATCTTGACTTAATGAGTTATTATTTTAATTCATTAGTGTTCGCTGATAATTCATATGCATAAAATATACAACAGTAGTTCAAGCGCAGACTTTCAATTTTTGGTTAAAATGCAATGTAATGCTGAACACGAAACTTTTTTTTTTTTTTTAAATTTTTCAAAATTTATCACCCAGTCAAGAACATGCCTGTCTGCGTGAACCACTGCTTGTAAGTATTTTAAGTACAATATGCCAACAAATGTAACAAATAAGTACAGAGTACATAACGGCTGTATGTCACCTTACAGCGCTTTTTATATATTTAATGGCAATATAAAATATCTGAGGAAATACACGTTCAGCAATTGTGTATTTCGTTGATCTCGGTAAATTTCCACAGGCTGTCATACAGTGAATAAAATGACGTTTTCAAGAGGCAATTCTTCATTGGTTTTGTGACTGTTGTTTGATGGAGTCACCGAAGTAATTTGCTTTGATATTTTTAGGTCATCAAGCCCGAAATTCACGAAATTTTGTGTAAAATACATCGGTCATGCAGAAAGTATGTATCCTATTCGCATGGATTATGACCTCATCTATTTGCTTGAACATTTGTGTACCACCAGCATGAACTTTGCCCCCGCCCCCACCCTCACTGCCCCTTTGGTGCACACCTACTTAATGGGTGTGCCCTTATGTGTTTCGACTAGTAAGCATACAATTAGTTTGCATATGAATTTATTGCTACGAATTCTATTAGACTGGTATCTGGGAAGTAATCTGTGCATTCAGTGAAAACGCAAACAAGGCTAGCAACATGGACTTTGATCAAAGCAGGTATTGCAGTGTTTGTTTCTGCTTATTTTGTAAACGAAGCCCAAGTTCGATTGACGTTGCAATGTTCTGTTTAAATGTCTCAATGATGAAAATGTTTAATACTCCGCTATGGTGATATTATGACGTACCAATACTGACTTCACTGTACTTTACCATCTGTAGTTGCAACATATTTCGTATGTTTGTAAGCACATTAAATATTTGGATCAGTCTTTTACATTTTAACTTAGAGTTGCTCAATTGCAAGAAGCAGTTGTTCACTTAGCGGAAATTCACATTTTTTCCGACGTTTATGACTCAATCGGTTTTGTTAAGAAATATTTTCGAACCTGTGAGCATTTTAATTGTAAGGCTGTTTCAGTTTCATGAAAGCTATCGAAGGTCTTTTTTTACAGAAAAGCTATTGCTCCTGCTTTGCTCCTGTCTTGGCAGTTAAAAATATGCTAAGTGTTATAGTAGGCAGTCTCTGTTTCTTTTCATTCTAGGAGTTCATTCTTAAGGGAGGGGTTTTTGGTCAGCTTCGAAACGTACCTTTGCCATGGCTGTTATTTCTATTGTTTCACGGTTTTGCGCGAGATCGGGGTCAGTCTTTTATATTCTAGCGCGAGATCGGGGTCAGTCTTTTCGTGGTCGGGGTAAATCATAAAACGCTTGAGAGCGCCGTTCGGTATTCATGTGAAATATTCATTAATTTTAAAATTCCCTTTCCTGAAAACACAAAGAATCAGATTCATTTGATCTTGTGAGACGTTAAATTAGTTGAAGAAATCCCTACTAGATCGAGAATTATATTTCAAATTTTTATTCATAGGAATTCTGTCTCTGTATTTAATGTGCCAGTGATACAGAACTGACTAACTGTCTTCATTTCAATGCATAAATTCCCCCTCCCCTCCACAATACAGTACTAACAAAAAGTCCGGAATAAAAAGTTTGTGGATCTGTTCTGACACGTACATTTTTCATAAAAAAATGTAACTAGGCTGTATTTCCCCCTGTTGGCTTGGTGTGGGATCTTAAGGATATACCCACTGTTTTCTGTTCCGCGCATGGCTTAAGAGGCGACTAATCGGAATTTCTTGCTTTCAACTCTTCTTTTAATATTTCTTCATTCTTCCTTTTTTCCACTTTTTCCTGAAGCAAGTGCCTCCTAACATACCAATCCTAGTTAGAGAACGGGGCGTTAAATGCTAAACAAACAAATAAACTAGGGTGTATAACAGAACTCTTTGGCACTGAAACGGTTCCAAGAGCGGTAGATTCCACCCAGGCATTGCGTTTGTGTGAAAGACAGTGTACTGATCAGTCTGCAATCTCACAAACTCGGCCTTGTCATTTAAGGTGGGTAATATCGAGCCATATTGTCTTGTCTTTCTTCCGCAAATCACAAACACAGGCATCAGAGATGCATAGCCCTCAGCCAGCCGGAATATTCGAAACAAGGAAAATAGTAGCTTTGAGGCCGGTCACAGGCTCATTTCAATCCCTAGCACCGAAAAGAAAAAAAGGGTGGCAGTGCTTTAAGATGAAATTTCAAAGTCCAGCTGAGCCACTGTTCTTGGTTCGATATGACTCATTAACAATAGGGATCTTCACTGCTCCATACAGTAGCTATATTCGAAATATTTTAGTAATTGGTAAATAACTGTAGGCTAGAGAGTGTTCACAAGTCACATGTTAAGCAAACTTGATAATGGTACAAATAAAAAATTTCCAAGTCCAGCTTAGCCGTTGTCCTTAGTCGCATATGGCTCATAAACATTAGAGATCTTTATTAGTCTATATACTAGCTATATCTAAAATATCTTACTAATTGATAAAGAATTGTAGGCTAGCGAGTGTTCACAAGCCACATGTCATAAAACCTGATATTGGTAGAAATGTGCAAATTTCAAAGTCCAGCTGAGCCACTGTCCTTGGTCGGATATGGCTCATATACAATAGGGATCTTCATTGCTCCATACAGTAGCTATATTCGAAATATCTTAGTAATTGGTAAAGAATTGTAGGCTAGAGAGTGTTCACAAGCCACATGTTAAGCCAACCTGATAATGGTACAAATAAAAAATTTCCAAGTCCAGCTGAGCCCACTGTTCTTGGTCGGACGGACACGGCCATAGCAATAGCCTTCAGCCAATATTGGCTGAGGGCTAAAAATGAAAATCCCAACAGTAACCCGAGCCATCACTGTTGGCCGTATGCAAAGTGGCGCTAGACATGAAGCTGTAGCGCGGCGGTTTTTTTTTTTTTTGGCATTTCGCAGTCAGTAAAATCTGGTCAAAATATCGAGAGACAAATGACGTTAAGGACCGATCAAGGTCGGGGAGGCCACGTGTGACAACTCGACGAGAAGACCAATACCTTACTAATCAAGTGTCGCGGAAAAGGTGGTGGTACCATTTAATTTGATTTTTTGTCGATTTTTAGCCCAGATTTCGACTTGTCGATGAAGAGTTTACCCATCACTTTTCGCCGCCGGCGGCATGTGTGTGTGTGTGTGGTTGTGTGTGTTAGATAATGTTTTCTCGAAAACTAGCAGGAGGAGCTTTTCAATATCACACACGACTGTTCGTTAGGTAAGTCCCTCTCCACCCATAAACCAATTTTTGGTATTTGACAAAAATTGACCAAATTGGTCTAAAAATAAATTGTTACAATTTTGAAATTCAAAATGCTAAGGCTCGGAGTTTTCGGTCAATGCTTTCCAAAATGCACAGGAATGTTCCTCTGACAACCGTCTTGTGGATTTTTTTTTTTTTTTGACGATTCGCCAACAATGACCAAAATCACAAAACTTTTTCGATTTTTGGTTTACATTTAGACACTTATTCTCTTACCCATATTTCAAAATGCTAAGACTCCTAGAGTTTTGCTCGAAACTTTCCAATACTAAGCAGGAAAGTTCCCTAGGTAACCGTCTACTAGAAATTTACTTTTTATGGCGATTGGCAAAAAAACTGCCAACCTTCTAAAAAATTGTAGAATCTTCTTAAAACTTTAACTGTGTGTTGCTGAGTTTGCCATATGCAAACAAATTGTTGGCCATGAATTAAACTATGGCACAAGTTTGTTCCTTTTTTTTTTTTTTTTTTTTTGGGAAAAGCAGGGCGCTTTTTTTAAACGCTGCGTCTACGGATTGCATATCCATTATTGCGTCGGACGCAAGCATTTGTAACAGGCATGGACCACAATTACATTTCCTGGTAGAACATAAACACGCAATGAATAAAACCAAAAGCAGAGCCGCGGTAAGTATATTATTATTTAACACATGTGCAGTCAATAAATAAAAGTTATTGTTGTAAAATATTCACAATAGGCTGGATTGTTCTAAGAAAAAAAATGCTGTGAAATATTTATTGGTTTATGCGTAACATTTTTTTAAAAATCAGCAAAATATAGGTGGAAATCGGCCAAAATTTGGGAATAGCAACTTGGGTTGCTATTTTCAAATCAGCACAGCAAAAAATCGAATCGAAAGACCCCCATATTTCTAACTATTTCTGTTCTTCTAAAGCTCCAGTACATCTCATTTTGTGGTTGTTTTAGATCGTGCAATGTTGTGGAGAGTGCCAGATTTCAAAATGTTATATAGAAAGCTATGTAAAATTAATTGTAGTCCATGGCCAACAGGCAAAGTAATAAGAGAGGGTCGCACAGAAAACCGAGAGAAATGTACTGGGATAAAACTCTTTCGATTTGGGGCGTTCAACGGTTCATGTGAACCACCTGTGACAGGATGTTGATCCCACTGTCATTTTGGGCTGATATCCCCCCAACCCACTTTCTGATACAATTTTGAGATGTTCGCGTTAACCGTGTTTCGTTCTGTCTACTGAATTGCCTGTGCCTAGCGAATTTGAAAAGCCCTGGGAATGAATATAAACACTGTGACAATGTTTTAGTTACTTCTGGCGATTGACAGGTATTTTTTAACTGGCGAGTTATCGAGTATGCACTTGGTGCGTTATTGAGTATGTAGTGACGAGTTATTGCGTATTAACTTGATGTCTCGACAAATGCACATTGACGAGTTATCGAATATGCACTGATGTGTTATCAAGTATGTATTGACAAGTTATCGAGTATGTGTTTACGAGTAATTGAGCATGGTTTGACGGGTTTTAGAGTACGTATTGACGAGTTATCGGGTATAACCCCTTGACGAAATGTAAGTAATCAATGAAATTGTTGAAATCTGTTAAATAATGGAATGGGAGAAAAAAATAACGGAGAAAAAAGAACAAGAATGTCCAGGGACATTGCAACCAGCCACTTTACCATTTCATTGTTCCTTACAAAATCATATTTGTAATAAAGTTCTTTTTACTATTTTTATGTTAATTTAACCTTATGCCGAAATTGAACGTCTAATAAAATATTTATTTGATGTGTTATTACGAAATTGGGCAGACGTCATAGACTGACCATCTGTGCCGCTAATCTTATTGATCCTTTGACCAAATTTATCGCCAAATGACAAATGGTCATATCGCCTTTGGGGTTGCTATAATTAAGCCTGTTATTGAGGATAGTTTAATACTTAAGTTGCAATTAGGGTCGTTATCCAATTAGGGTAATTTCAATACCAATCGGGTAAATTCCTTTTATTTTATTCTTTGTGTTTTTATGATTCTTTGTGGTATTGTTGGCGTCTGTTCTCACTGAGAACACTTGATTAACAATAACATCAGTTGAATTTAATTTATGCTATATTGTCATTTGATGTATTTTATGGTATAATGAGATGACGCGTAGTCTCGATATATAAAGAGCACGATTTCTCCTGAAAAATCAGAGCAGGTGGAGAGGAGATCAGATCGAAAGATCACTCCGAGGCTTGATAACAGCAACAAATAAAACAACAAGAAACGCGAAGTACTGCCTTTGATTTAAGGCCACTATCGGCCACCGTACAGTTGAGCCAAAAAGGCCACTTTATAAATGCAGTGTTGCCACGGAGTCGTCAAGAAAAAAAGGATAAAAAAAGGATAAAAAAGGATAAAAAAAAGTATGAAAAAAAAGGATAATTCCTATTTTGCTGAAGATCGAGAAAACATTAATGTTAATCATATTGTATCATTTTTTTTGTAATTTCAAGGTTCGTGCTGGGTTCTCAGGAAAGTGAGTCAAAAAGGGAAAGTGTGACTCAGTTAGGTCCAGAAAAACTCGGTGAGTTTCGAAAAAGTGAGTCATTGCGTAAAAAATGCCCAAAAAGTGGACAAAAACCCCGCCAACGCGAACCCTGAATTTATAATGCTCGTTTTCACAACGATTAAAAATTGTTTTGCATACCGGATTGTACTTTCCAAATTTATAAAGGAATCCGGTCACATTGTGCCAAAAGAAGAGTTGAAAATTGGTACTAAATATTTTTAAATGCCCCCATTTAGCCAATTTTTAGTGGATCGCCAAAAAAAAAAGTAATTTTTCAAGACAGGCCTACCTGGAGAAGAAATGTCCAAAATTGGGAAGGAAACCGATCAAAATTGTTGGAGAACCAATTTGAAAATTGGCAACCGAAAAATTTTAAATGCCCCCCATTTAGCCAATTTTTGGCGGATCGCCAAAAAAAAATTTTTCAAAGAGAGGCATACCTGGAGCACATTCGTTTAAAATTTGAGAGGAATCCGATCAAAACTGAGGGAGAGGAAGCATTTTAATTAAAGTAAAAGTTTACACACGTACATACGAAAAGCAATAAGACCTAATCCAGCGTGCATGAGTAAGGGAATTTCCCTGAAAAATTGGGCTTCAAAAGATGAGACGGCAAAGAGCTAGCTCAATAATTAATTTAGCACCGGACCAGAACATAGAGCAGATTTTTCGTATCTCTGGTAGACTGGACAGTCAGCCATAGATACCTTCAAACAACGCTCGCATTTCGGACCAGTGTACTTATTTATGTAACCTGCCTCGATGCGCGGTTCTTATTCAGATAAGTGCGCCTGTTTATTTAATTTGCGTTGATGTGCGGCTCTCATTTTGGAACAGTGCACATGTTTATTTAACTTGCGTTGATGTGCGGTTTGCATTTCGGGCCAGCATGCATGTTTATTTATCTTTTGTTGATGAGCGGTTCTTATTTCGGATAAATGCGCATGTTTATTTACCTTGTGTTGATGTGTGGTTCTTATTTCGGATCAGTGGGCATATTTGTTTACCTTGTGTTGATGTGCGGTTCTTATTTCAGACCAGTGCGCAAGTTTATTTAACTTGTCTCGATATGTGCTTCGCATTTCGGACCAGTGCGCATGTTTCTTTGGGTTGCGTTGATGCGCGGTTTGCATTTCGGACCACTGCACATGTCTATTCAACTTGCGTCGATGCCTGGTTCATTTTTTTCGGCCCAGTGCGCATGTTTATTCAACTTGCGTTGATGCGCGGTGCTTATTTTGGAGAGTTCGCATGTTTATTTATTTTCCACCGATGCGCGGTTCACATTTCGGACCAATGCGCATGTCTGTTTTACGTGCATCGATGCGCAGCGCTTATTTTGGACTACTGCGCATATTTATGTAACTTGCGACGATGTTCGGTTGTTAAATCTGACTATTGCACAAGTTCATTTTACTTGCGTTTACGCGCTGTAGGAGGAGATTCATTTAATTTTTTTCAAAAATTCCGAAAAAAATAATTCAAAAGTTTTCCAATTCACTCAAAAGGCAAGAGCCATATGCATGGCCTCCTCGAGACGGCTCATAAACAAGTTTGTCGAAGGACAAAGTCCCAGCTTACGAAAATCAATAAGACCCAATTCCAGCGTGCATGAGTAAGGGAATTTTCCTGAAAAATTGGGCTTCAAAAGATGAGACGGCAAAGAGCTAGCCCAATAATTAATTTAGCACCGGACCAGAACATAGACCGATAAATGCATACAAAGATTTCTTTCCCAGAAAAATGGGAAACAGATTTTTTGTATCTCTGGTAGACTGGATAGTCTGCCATAGATACCTTCAAACAACACTCGCATTTCGGACCAGTGCGCATATTTATGTAACTTGCCTTGATGCGCGGTTCTTATTCAGATAAGTGCGCATGTTTATTTAATTTTGCGCAGATGCGCAGCTCCTAATTTGGAACAGTGCACATGTTTATTTAACTTGCGTTGATGTGTGGTTCGCATTTCTGACGAGCGCTCATGTTTTTTTTTACCTTTTTTGAATGTGCGGTTCTTATTTCGGATCAATGCGCATGTTTATTTACCTTGCGTTGATGCGCGATTCTTATTCCAGACCAATACGCATGTTTATTGTACTTGCGTTGATGAGCGGTACTTATTTTGGACAAGTGCACAAGTTTCCATAGGTTGCCTTGATGCGCGGTTCGCATTTCGGACCAGTTTGCATGTTTATTTAACTTGCGTTGATGCACGGTGCTTATTTTGGACGTGTGCCTATGTTTATTTAACTTGCATTAATGCGCGGTTCGAATTTCGGACCAGTGCGCATGTTTATTTAACTTGCATTAATGCGCGGTTCGATTTTCGGACCAGTGCGCATGTTTATTTATCTTGCGTTGATGCGCAGTGCTTATTTTGGACCACTGCAAATGTTTATTTAACTTGCGTTGGAGTGTAGTTCGCATTTCGAACCACTGCGCATGTTTATTTAACTTGCGTTGATGCGCAGTGCTTATTTTGGACCAGTGCAAATGTTTATTTAACTTGCGTTGGAGCGTGGTTCGCATTTCGGAGAAGTGCGCATGTTTATTTAACTTGCGTTGATGCGCGGTGCTTATTTTAGACCAGTGCAAATGTTTATTTAACTTACGTTGGCGCGTGGCTCGCATTTCGAACCACTGCGTATGTTTATTTAACGTGCGTCGATGCGCGGTTCTTATTTCAGGCCAATGCGCATATTTCTTTAACTTGAGTTGATGCGCGGTTCTTATTCTGGACCAGTGCGCATGTTTATTTAAGTTGCGTTGATGCGCAGTTCTTATTTTGAATAGTGCGCATGTTATTTAAGTTGCGTTAATGGGCGGTTCGCATTTCGAAACAGTGCGCATGTTTATTTAACTTGCGTTGATGCAAGGTGCTTATTTTGGTCCAGTGTGCTTGCTTATTTAGCTTGTGTTGCTGTGCGATTCGCATTTCGGACCAGCGCACATGTTTTTTTAACTTGTGTTGATGCGTGGTTCGCATTTTGGACCATTGCACATATTTATTTAACTTGTGTTGATGATCGGTACTTATTTTGGACCGGTGCAAAGGTTTATTTAACTTACGCTTATGTGCGGTTCGCAATTCGGACCAGTGTGCATGTTTATTTAATTTGCGTTGATATCCGGTTCGCATTTCGGACCAGTATACCTGTTTCTTTAGGTTACGTTGATGCGCAGTTCGCATTTTGGGACAAGTGAGCAGGTTCATTTAACTTGCGTTGACGCGCGATTTGAGTTTCGGACCCGAACGCATGTTTATTTAAGTCCCGTCGATGCCCGACTCTTATGTCTATTCAACTTGCGTCGATTCATGGTTCTTTCTTCTACCACTGTGCATGTTTATTTAACTTGCGTTGATGCGCGGTTCTCATTTCAGACCACTGCGCATGTCTATTCAACTTGCGTCGATGCGTGGTTCTTTTTTTCGGACAAGTGCGCATGTTTGTTTAACTTGCGTTGATGTGCGGTGCTTATTTTGAACCGGATCGCATGTTTATTTAACTTCCGTCGATGCGAGGTTTGCATTTCAGGCCATTGCCCATGTTTATTTAACTTGTGTTGATGCGTGGTTCTCATTTCAGACCAGTGCGCATATTTAGTTAACTTGCGTTGATGCGCGGTTCGCATTTCGGACCACTGCGCATGTTTATTTAATTTTCCTCGATGTGCCGTTCGCATTTCGGACCAGTGCGCATGTTTCTCTAGGCTGCGTTGATGCGCGGTTCGCATTTCAGACCACTGCGCATGTCTATTCAACTTAAGTCGAAGCGTAGTTCTTTTTTTCAGACCAGTGCGCATGTTTATTTAACCTGCGTTGATGCGCGGTGCTTATTTTGGACCACTTCGCATCTTTATTTATCTTCCGTCGATGCGCAGTTCACATTTCGGACCAATGCGCATGTTTATATAACTTGCATCGATGCGGAGTACTTAATTTCGACTACTGCGAATGTCTATTTAACTTGCGTCGATGTGCAGTTGTTAAATCTGACTGCTGCACAAGTTCATTTAACTTGCGTTTATGCGCTGTAGGAGGAGATTCATTTAATTTTTATTTTCAAAAATTCCGAAAAAAATTCAAAAGTTTTCCAATTCACTCAAAAAGCACAAGCCGTATGCATGACCCCCTAGAGACGGCTCATATCGAAAATAAATGAAATCTGATAAAAACTGTGGGAGGAAATGCATTTTGAAGTTTTTCTTCAAAAATTCCCTAAAAATACAAAAATTGTCGGGTCAGCTAAAAAGGCGCAAGCCGTACGCTCAACTCTTTAGGGATGCCTCATACCAAGAAAAAAATGAAATCGGTTCAAACTGTAGGGGGAAATGTATTTTGAAGTTTTTTCTTCAAAAACTCCATAAAAATACAAAAATTGCCCGTTCGACTAAAAAAGCACAATCCGTATGCACGACCCTTTTCGGGTGCCTCGCACCAAAAATAAATGACATCGGGTCAAAAATGTAGGAGATTCATTTTAAATTTTTTTCTTCAAAAATTCCCCCAAAATTCAAAAATCACCCGATCGACGAGAAGAGCACAAACCGTATGCACGACCCCTTAGGGGTACCTCATACCAAAAGTAAATGAATTCGGATTAAAAATGTAGGAGGAGATATATTTTAAAATTTTTTCTTCAAAAATTCGCCAAAAATTCAAAAATCACCCGATCGACTAAAAAAGCACAAGCCGTATGCATGACTGCTTAGGGATGCCTCACAAAAAAATAAAAGACATCGACTCAAAATTGTAGGAGTATATGCATTTTGAATTATTTTCGAGATTTTTGCTTCAAAAATTCCCCAAAAATACAAAAATTGTTCGATCGACTAAAAAACCACAAGCCGTATGCATGACCCTTTAGGGGTGCCTCTTACCAAATATAAATGATATCGGGTGAAAATGCAGGAGGAGATACATTTTAAAATTTTTTATTTAAAAATTCGCGAAAAATTCAAAAATCACCCGATCGACTAAAAAAGCACAAGCCGTATGCATGACCGCTTAGGGATGCCTCACAAAAAAATAAAAGACATTGACTCAAAATTGTAGGAGTAAATGCATTTTGAATTATTTTCGAGAATTTTGCTTCGAAATTTCCCCAAAAATACAAAAATTGTTCGATCGACTAAAAAAGCACAAGCTGTATGCATGACCCTTTAGGGGTGCCTCATACCAAACATAAATGACATCAGGTCAAAAATGCGTGTAACGTAAGCTGGGCTAAAAACTACTCAACATCATTTAGAATACTGGATATTTTACAGTGTGATAAGTCATTGAATACATTTACAGAATATATGTTTCAATTCCATGAAAAAATACCCTTTCTCTACAGATGTATTGATTTTAACAATACACGCTGAAAAAAAGGTGGAAATTACATACACATACAGTGTATGAGCGGTTAATATTATGGTCTAATCATGGGTTATGACTAGGGTGAGAAAAAATTATAGCAGAAAGAAATATATAACTAATTGGGAAAAAATGATATTTTGAACGAAAAAAGAAATTAAAAAAAAACTAGTATCAAAATAAAAAAAAAGGATGAACAGCGAAAAAAAGTCTAAAAAAAGTATGAAAATTGAAAAAAAAAAAAGTATAAAAAAAGTATTTAAGGATCAAAGAGGATAAAATCGGGCTTTTTTAAAAAAAAAAAAAAAAAAAAAGGATAATCCTTTTAAAAAAGGACGATGTGGCAACACTGTAAATGATGCCGTGACCGAGGATAACAAAAAAATGAAAAGTCAAATATAAGGCAGCAAAAAACACCATCAAGAAAATTGCCGCTAGCTGTTCAGTCAGCCAAGTAGCCAAGCGGAGGGCCAGCCAAGCAGCAAAGAGCCAGGACAGTCAAGCAGTAAACCAATTGGAGGACAGCCAAGCTGTTGACCTATACCAGGAGGACGGCCAAGCAGTTATAACCAAATTGGAGGACAGTCAAGCAGAAGCAGAAAATGGGAAAAACGACTAAAACGGACGTTCTGTCAGGTTAGTACCGAACTTTCATATCGTAACCAGCAAAAAGGGTAAATAGGATGCAACTATAGGTGGATAAAATAGCAGCAAAACCATCACAACAGCCTCAAAAATGAATCAAAAACATGAGTGCAGTGAAATAGAGAAATAATCGGTTTTAAATCACAATGAAAATTTAATTCTTTAAAGTAGGGCAAAAATATAGGTTCTGAGACAAAGAAAATTTTTTTTTTTAAGTAGACAGAAAATATGGGTTCCGAAACACGGTAAAAATAGAGGTCAAGGTAGGGCAAAAATACGGGTTCTAAAACACAAAAAGGTAAACTATAGTAGGGCAAAATTACGATTTCCAAGTCACAAAATAACTAAAATTAGGGCAAAGAATAAAAAAAATAACAAAAATGACAGATGAAAATCCCGAAAACATACCCCTTCCGGACTCAATCCCCATGCCAATTTTTTCAAGATAGCTGCAAATCGCTGCAGCTTGAGTTAGGGGCTCAAGGAGCCGTAAAACAAATTAGGGAATTTGATGGGGAAAATTCACGCAATTTCAGGAAATGGCTTAGGGAGGTAGAAAGAGCTGGGGCTATTATTGAGGCATTGGACGACCGTTATAAGGCATTTGCCTTACAAACCTTAAAGGGGGCAGCAGCAGATTTTATCGGCAGAATTTTGGCACTAAACCCAGGAATTTCATGGCAAAATTTAAAGCAAGTTTTAACGCACCAATTTTCGGACATGGGAGACAGTTTTATTGCTAAGACAGAGTTGAGGCGAATTTCTCAGAGAAAGGGGAAAACAAGTTTTAACGCACCAATTTTCGGACATGGGAGACAGTTTTATTGCTAAGACAGAGTTGAGGCGAATTTCTCAGAGAAAGGGGAAAACAATCCAAAATTTTTCAGAGAGAATTTTCTCTCTTGCTGAGGAAGCGTACACAGGGGAGAACTTAGAATGTTCAATCCAAAATGTTTTGGTTGACGCTCTAATTGAGGGGCTACAAAATGATGCAATTTCACAGAAATTAATCCGCCATAGACCCAAAAATTTAGATAAGGCGTTGCAAGTAGCCCTAAAGGAACAACAAGACACAAAGTCGTGCGAACTTAGGCGCAGTGTCGAAATACCCATGGAAATTAACCAAGCGCAGGCAGAAAAAACTGACAGATTAGATAAGTTAACTGAAACAATGACGGATTTAGGATCTAAAATGGCTGATATCCTTGCTTTACATACTCATAATACCAAACCTCAAATGACAAAAAGGGAACCCAGTAAAGACAGCAGTAAACCAAAATTCGAGTGGACTCCCGAAAACAAACCCATTTGTTTTTACTGCAAAAGGATCGGGCATAAACAAATATAGTGCCGATCAAGAAAGTTATTTGATTGTTGGTTAGTTATCTGATTGGTTTAAGACACGGCCAACCTGTTGCAGGTCATATTGTGTCATTCCTGGTAACTTTGTCGAATTTACACTTTAGTGATTAAAAACCGTTATAAAATAAAATCTTAAATATACTAAAAACTAGACTTAATGGTGGTCTACACATAGGAATACATGTTAATCTCTCTTAAAAATTCTAGGACCTTGTTGGAATTTACTTTTTCAAAAAGCTCTCTCATGGAATCAACTCTATAATAACGGGGGCGAATGTGATTGAAGTCTATACAATCTATCAAGATGTGTTTCACTGTATAACGTTCCTGACAAGTTATACATTCGGGTTGTGGTTCACCTCTTAAGAGGTGTTTGTGAGTAGTGTAAGAATGTCCTATTCTTAATCTGCGTATTACCATATCGTCGCGAAGATCATTTAGGGAGAGCAATTTGCGCCCTACCACAGGGTTAATTTGGTATAGCTTATTGTTGGTTTGTTCATCCCAATGTTGCTGCCATAGATTTTTGATATATCTAGAAATGTGGCACTTAAAATCTGATGACGGTATAAGGAAATCTGAGCAACCTTGATTTAACGCTTCTTTGGCGCCTTTGTCTGCTGCCCCGTTGCCCGGGATTCCAACGTGGCTCGGTACCCAACAAAATATTATCTGCCAGCTTTTACCACTTCGTCGTGTTTTTCTATCAAGTCCAGAATTAACGGGTTGGATACTTGTAGGTTCTCTAGTGATTCAAGCACTGACATGGAGTCTACGCACAATATGAATTTTTTGCAACGGCTAATCTTGATAATTTGCATAGCTAGCTGCAGGGCTCTAACTTCTGCAGAGAAAATAGAAGACCCATCAGGGAGCCTGGTTTTCAATGTGTTATTTTCTGTGACAATAGATGCTGCAGCCTTGTCCTCAAGTTTGGAGCCATCGGTATATATTAAATGGTAGTCATTATAATTATCCTTTAATTCTGCAAATTTTAACTGAAATACACAGGGATTAGTTCGTTCTTTTGTGGACTCAGAAAGAGTCTTCAAGACCACAGGTTTCGTTAACTTCCAAGGGGGTTGGTTGGGTATTCTGTAATTTGCAACAGATTCAACGATTATACCTGATTCTGGCAGGTGTGGTATAATCCTAGTTCCAAAGGGGGGATAGCATTGGTAGCTCTATCCGGATAATGTGATCCGAAAACAATCTGATGAGTAGGGTTATTTCTATTGGCGTAAAGTTTTATACAATACTGCATGGCAAGTTTTAACCGCCGCATATTGAGAGGTTGTTCATTTGCCTCAACGTGTAAACTGTCGGCTGGGGATGTCCTAAAGGCAGTTAAACATATTCTTAAGCCTTGATTCTTTATCGGTTCTAGCATCTTGAGATACGATGGTCTAGTTGAACCATAAACTATACTGCCATAGTCCAGTCGCGATCTAATTTGAGCTCTATACAACATGAGTTTAGTATCACGATCTGCTCCCCAATCGTGGGAGGAGATGACTCTCAGTAAATTTAAGGCCTTCTGACACATTCTTCGGAGGTTTTTGATATGTGGGATAACACTAAGTTGGTTATCAAAAATTAAACCTAAAAATTTGTTCTCCTTGACAACAGGGATTTGCACGTTAGAGATGTGTAAAACTGGATCGTCGTGTTGTTTTCGTTTTTTTTTTTTTTTTACAAAAGTGCATACAAACCGTTTTAGTTTGTGAGAGTTTAAAACCATTCTTATTCGGCCAAACTTGGAGAGAATAAATACTCTGCTGAAGACGGCACTGTATTAAATTTATACTTTTGCCTCTACACGACATGGCAAAATCATCTACGAAGAGTGAGCTATCTATCCCCTGTCTCAGTGTATCTTTTATATTGTTGATTTTTATCAGGAAAAATAGAATTGAAAGGTTTATTTTGTTTGTTTGTTTTATTGGTGTTTTAAATCCTTTTCAGCGATCTCAGCGCTATATCAGGACTACCCTGCCACATTATACTGAAATGGGCCATTCCAGTTTGAATCCCTGGGGGATCATAATTGAGCGCACAGCTAATAGGCACGAGCAGGATTCGAACCCCCACCGGCTATACACCCTAGATCTGAAGGCGAGGGCTCTACCAACTGAGCTACTCGCCACCCTTAGAATTGAAAGGATGCATCCTTGGGGAAAGCCTTCCTCTTGTTCAAAGTATTCTGAGAATATTGTACCAAGGCGAACCCTGAATCGGCGGTCATCCAGGAATCCTTTTATAAACTGGGGCAGACGGCCTCGGAGGCCGAAATCAAAAAGATCCTTTAGTACTCCGTGTTTCCATGCCGGTAACATGTTCCTTGTTATTGAAAGCTTCTTTCACAAAAGATTCTAGTCTTACAAGATGATCCAGAGTGCTCCTTTGTTTCCTAAAGCCACTTGGCAAGCAAGTTGTTTCTTTCCAGGTACCATTTTAATCTTTCAGCTACCATTCGCTCAAATGTTTTGCACAGGGCACTTGTCAAGGAAATTGGTCTGTAATTTTGAGGATTTCGTGGATCTTTGTTCGGCTTTGGTATTGGTATTATTGTGGCTTCCTTCTATATTTCTGGAAAAGTGTCAGAATTCCAGGTATGATTTAACAATTCTAAAAAGATCTTTAGGATATAGTCTGGCAAGGGTCTAAGCATCTGATAATGTATGTCATCTGGTCCTGCTGCTGAATCAAGGGAACTATCTATGGCCTTTCTTAATTCATGAAGAGAAAAATGCTCATTATACACTTCGCTGTTGTCAGAATAGAAGTCAAGAGGATTAGTTTCTTCTGTTTCTTTATAGCGTCTAAACTCGTGGCTATAATTTTCGGAAGATGAATTATGTTCAAATGTTTCGCCTAGGGTATCTTAAATGTCCTAAGGGTCGGTGATCATATTATTGTTAACTTCTAGATGGCTTACTGTGTTAAAGGTGTTCTAGCCGGATATTTTTCTAACCATGCCCCAGGTCTTTTTTAGAGAATTATTTGTGTTGAGTTGAGAAACATATTCTTGCCAGGACTCTTGTTTGCTGTTTTACGCGCAACTGCCTTGGCCCTTTGATATTCTATTTTTCTTGTAAGGTAATTTCAAAACTTATTGAGAGCTTGTTTACGAAGCGCTATGGATTCTTTACAAGCGTCATTAAACCACGGTTATGTGGTTTCTTGCGGGATCCTGATGTCTTTGGAATAGATTTTTCACACACTCCATGGAGAAGAAAGGTAAATAATGAAATATGCTCGTCGTCATCATCACTAAATTACTCTCTTTTGATACTCTGATGACATTATTCTTGGAATTCTGACCAATCTGCTTTCTGAAACTTCCATTTCGGAGATCTTTTTTCGTGGTATGGTTTAGACTCAGTCAATAAAACAGGAAAGTGGTCACTGCCGCAGAGATCACCAAGCACTTTCCAATTAAAATCAAGATATAAATTAGCAGATGCTATGGAAAGGTCAATAGAGGTTTTTGAACCAGTACCAGGGTGAAGATAGGTGTATGACTTGTCGTTGAAAATGGTTAGATTATGATGGTTAAGATTTTCGACCAATTTTCCCTTCACATCTACGTAAGTATTGCCCCACAATGTATTATGAGCATTAAAGTCACCCCCGTATGGGACTGGTTTAGGTAACTGATTTATTAGGTCATTCAACTCTTCTGGTTGAGGTCTCAAATGTGGTGGCAAATAAATAAACTGTGAAAGTTTTGCCAAGCGTGATACGAACCGCCTGGGTCTGGAAAGGCGTATTTAGTTTAATTTCGCTTTGTAAAAGATCACTTCGAACAAACATAGCAATTCCACCCGTCGCCCTGTATTCCGATGAAGGTTTGTTGTATGAAGTGTATCCTCTAAGTTTTGATGGATTGTCGTTTTTGCTGAATGTTTCCTGAAGATAAAATACTGCCGATTTCTGTGAATCGTTACTTTTGGAGGCTTTTTATTTGGGCGGGGAGGCTTAGGGGAGGTTCTGCCTGCAGGTCTCCCATCTCCAGCATCCATAAGAGGGGATTATCTATTCCCACTCATTTCCTCCGTAAGGTTCGTGCGCAACCTCTGTTTGGCGAGTTGAGCTCTTTGTTTGAGTCTTGCCAGCTGAAACGATTGGGGGCTTGGAGTACAAGACCCCTCTCTCTTCCCTGACACCTCAGGAGATGTACTTGGTAGAGACTCACAAAGGCTGGAGTCTGTTTCAGTTTTAGTTTCTTTAGTTTCTTTAGAAGGCCGTTGCTGCTTTGGTGGCGAAAGAATCTTTTGTTCCTTAATCCATGTGATGTCAGTTTGACAGGCAGAATCCTGAAACTTGGGTTTTATTGTGTTGGCATATGTTTTCGTATTTGACGGAGGTAAGGTAGAAGCCAATTTTCGGGCTTCGGGATAAGACACCGATTTTTCAGATTTTATCTGTTGAACTTTCTTTTCAGCATGCCACCGCGGACAGTCCTTGGATGAAGCCGGGTGACTGCCCATACAGTTTATGTATTTGGGGTTGTGAGAGGTACATGAACCATATTCATGCCCTTCCTCCCCGCATTTTGCGCAGGTGGGTTTTTGATTTCTGCATTTGTCTTTGTTATGCCCGTATTTCTGGCAGTGGAAACAACGAATAGGGTTCGGGATATATACTTTCACTGGTAGGCTTAAATATCCAACTTTTATATTGCTTGGTAAACTAGGCTTGCAGAAGGTAAGGACAAATGTTCCTCGTTGGCCCAAAGGTCCCGCTGCTGTCACACCCTGGTCCTTTAGTTCTTGGACTAGTTCTTTATCTGTGCAAAATCTTAGTTCAGGGTGGGTAATCACTCCCCTGCAAAAATTTAAGGTTCGGTGGGCAGAGCACTTAGATTGGGTGTTTACGAAAGATGTTATTTTCAGGAGGTTTTTACGTTGTTGTAAGGTGGCTATTCGGACTAGAATGTCCCCCGAGCGGAGCCTTTTAATGTTAAATTGATTTCCCAATATCGATGCCAGCCCCTTCTGGATAGCGAAGGGGGACAGTTTGAACGTGCCCTCTATAGGTGTGACAATCAGGTATTGTGGAAATGAAGCAGGGGGAGACCCCACCTCAATCCTTGGTCTTTTGGGTGTCGGTGATGTATTGTTTTTCTTTTGTCTCATCCATTAAGTGTTATTTGAAAATTTCATTCCAGGTCTGCCGGCAACGGCCTTACTATGACCACCTATTTCGGTAACGGGGGTTACCCGCCTAGGGCTAGGACACCTGGAATACTCTACTAGACGCGGCGGTATTCTCCATCCAACGCCGTTCGATTGACCCTAAAGCCGCAGTATGGTTAAACTGGACGACCAGCCGTTATTGATCGTGACGGGCCAGTTCACGACCACCCTTCTTGGGCCGAAGAGAAGGACCAAAGGCATGTATTGGCAAAGAAGTCCCTTTGCAGAATATATATTTGAAAGGCCTGCCTAAGAGACAAGAAGCCTCAATACCCAGGTAACCGCTGTCGTTCCACTAAGGGCTGCAACCCACGGCAAAGTGCGTTCTTATGACTGGTACTATCACCAGCTACTGTAAGACATTTTGGTGGACGCACAACAGGTTGCCACGCTTTTATACGGTTTGCGTGGGAGCGGTGTGTTGGCTGCTAGTGGTCTTTGACAAGGGTGTAACAGAGCTCATGTCTGGAGTACTACAATTAAGTAGACCCCAGATGATTATCCAAAAATGGGTTGGCTGTTAAACAGGAAGGCAAGTATAGATTTCATTTTTACAATAAAAGAATTTATGAAGAAATGGTTTTCATACTATTAGAAAGGTAAGGAAGTATTTTCTTTATTTCAATTAATGGCATCATGTTTATAAAAAAGGGTATTATTAAGTGGAAAAGGATTATTGTTAATTTTATTTTAGTATGTGTATTTTTGGAAAGGTTTATAGTAGCTTTGAAAATGGTAAAGTGATTATTATGGAAGTAATGATATTTTTGGAAGGCAGAAAGGGAAATGTTGGTGAGATGATAAACTGGTGGGAGAGGGGATGGTTGGGAGGGGGCGAGATACCAGTAGAACTGAGGTAAACCCAGTAAGACTGGTACTCCGAGAGGGGTCGGAATATATACTCCGGCCTCCCTTTGGGTCAAGGGGCTCCTTTAAAAATAAAGGGTCGGACCCAAGTGAGGCAGTTAACGTCATGCCCGATTAAGAAAATTCAATCAGCAAAAATCTTTAAACTAAATACATCCGATATACACAGAACCGATATTCCGGAACCAGGCCATCGTTCAGACTCAAATTACATAGACAATGACAACAGAACTAGTGACACAGATAACGAGAGCAAAATTTGTCCTTTAAGTTTTGGGGAGTTAAATTGCAGATTTCTTTTGGATACAGGGGCAGATAGAACTCTTTTGGCTAACGAAATTTACGAACAATTAGACAAAAAGCAAATTATTAAACAATTCGCGCCTCAGGTAAAATTACACGGAATCACTGGGCACTGTTTAGAGGTTATAAAAATAGCAGTTATAAAAATTCAGTTTGGCAAGAAAGTAATTAGGCACACAGGTCACATTGTGAAAAACTTAAATCACGAGGGAATACTAGGGAGAGACTTTTTGATGAAAAACAAGGCTAAATTAGACTTCGAAAAAAGGACAGTAGCATTAGGAAATCATTTAGTTGTATTACGAGACAAGACTGAAGACGGGTCGAAAGGATGATCAGTAGCTAAGACAAAACAAAAGGGGTTTATTGAACCACGCTCTGTCGCTTTCATAAAGCTTAGTGTCAAGGGATCTATGAAAGGGAACTGTTTAGTCCCACCCTTGGAAAATTCATCCGTTTTGTGGGAACAGCCAGGGCTTTATGCCGCGCGTGTGATGGTTAAGGGCAGTAAAAATCTTATTATTCACATCTTCAATGACACACACAAAAGGCTCAAAATTGGTAAGGGCCAGTCGCTTGCTCTAATTGAGACGGTTCAAGACAAAGATATAACCACCCAACCACAAGGGGATGAATCACAAATACGACAAGCATTAATACAACCAGTCAAGTCAATCAAACAAACACCCCTTATTCGTCTGCAAACAATTAAGATGACTTTGACTTAGACACAGACGACAAAGAATCCTCAAATGCCAAAATATCTCCTGAAATTCAATCACAATTTGAAAAGCTACTTGCCAAAAACAAACGATGTTTGTCAAAAGTGATACAGATTTAGGGAGAACACATCTTAATGAAGCGTCCTTAGAGACAGGTGATAGCGAACCCATTAAACAGCGTCCCTATAGGCTCCCATTTACACAATGGCCCGTACTCGAAAAACACTTAGAAGAATTGTTAGAGGCAGGTATTATCAAACGATCACAATCCCCATGGAGGTCCCCAACCCTTGTTCGTACCTAGGAAGGATGGAGGTCAACCTCGCATGTGCGTTGACTATCGGAGGCTAAATAAGGTGCTTGTACAAAATAGCTATCCGCTCCCAAATATAAATAACATTTTAGCTTCTATGTACGGTGCTACGCTCTATAGTGTCTTAGATTTGAAGAGCGGCTACTATCAACTAAAACTTAAGCCGGAAATCAGCTTTGTATGTCACAAAGGCTTGTTCTAGTTTAACGTTCTTCCATTTGGTCTCAGTTCCGCACCCTCAGCTTTTCAAGAGGTAATGGTGAAGGTATTAGGCTATGCACTAAATGTCTATGCAACAGCATACCTGGATGACATAATAGTGTTTTCTAAGACCCCAGAAGAGCACATGGAGCATTTAGGTAAGATATTTGAGAAGCTGCACAATGCAGGGTTTAAGCTCCAATAATCCAAATGTAAGTTCTTCCAAAGCAAGGTCTCCTACCTAGGACACGTGATCTCAGGTGAAGGCATACAGCCTGACCCCGTAAAGGTTAGTGCAATACAAAAAAATACAGCCACCAAAAACAGTCAAGGAGGTTAGGTCGCTCATTGGAATGGCTTCATATTATCGGTCATTTGTTCCAAATTTCAGTCAAGTGGTAGGTCCAATTATAGATCTCACAAAGAAGAATGCAGGGTTTGTTTGGGACAAAAAGAGGCAAAAGGCTTTTGAAAAGCTAAAGGGGCTATTGTGTTCTGCACCTATTCTTGCACATCCTCAAATAGGAAAATCATACAAGCTTTATACCGATGCGTCAAAATATGCAATAGGTGGGGTTCTAGTTCAAGAATTTCCTGAAGAACCAAGGATAATACAACATATTTCCCGTTAGCTGTCCAGGGGGCAACAAAAGTGGCCCACAATAGAAAAGGAAGCTTATGCAATAATCTTTTCAGTCAATAAATTAAGGCACTTCCTTTATGGAAACCCATTCACAGTTTATACAGACCATGAACCACTCAAATCTCTTTTCACAGCAGAAATGAAGAATGCTCGAGTGCAGAGATGGGCAGTTATGCTTCAGGAATATGGATGTGATATAGAATATCAAATCGGAAGGACAAATGTCCCAGCCGACTTTCTTTCCCGAATCTAAAACTCAAACAAAAATGAGGATCCAAAGGTCAACGTCATTGACAATTCAGAATTAAATCCTATTAAATTCAAAAGAAACACAGAAACCCTATCAGAAAACAAAAATCTGCAAGATGCAACAACAGACGTTTCTTATCCACTTTTAGACCAAATTACAAAAGAACGATCCCTCAATTTCAGAAATAATTTCAGATTGGGATAACAAAACAACTGATAAAATATCCTCTGAATACCTATTACAGGATAATGTTCTTTATCACATAGCGGAACCTGTTCGAAACGACCAAACTTCTAGACTTCAGCTAGTAATTCCGGAAGAATTGCAGCATGAAATTTTACAATAAGCCCACTCTTCTGATTTCGGTGGCGGTCACACCGGACAAGATAAAACATACGATAAGCTTAGTCGTAGGTTCTTTTGGAATAACATGTACAGGGACACAGTAATTTTTACAAAGAACTGTGGACTTTGTAGATCAAGACAAATGACAAAGGCACGCATTCCAATGCAAGACATGCCAATACCGGAACAACTTTTCCAGTTAGTTGGAATAGATACTAGTGGTCCTTTCCCAGAGAGTGCTCAGGGAAACAAATATGTGGTTACCATCACAGATCATTTCAGTGGATGGCCAGTATATCCGGTCCCAGATAAGTCTGCAGAAACTGTAGCCTCTCTTTTGTTAGAAAGATTCATACCTACTCATGGATTCCCTCGTGAAATTTTAAGTGACAACGGAACAGAGTATGTGAACTCTCTGAGTGAGCTATTATTTAGAAGATTAAAAATCGCGCACATCCGGTGCTCGGTTTACCATCCTGCAGGGAATGGTTAAGTCGAACGGTTCCATCGTTTTATGAACGATGTGTTGTCTAAATAGCATATCAAAATCAACACACTTGGGATCAGTACATCTCAGCCGTGTTGATGGCTTATCGCACTGCTGTCAGTGAAACGACTCAGTTTTTTCCCTATTCCTTGGTTTATGGTAAAGACCCATTCCTCCCAATGGATACTCTACTTAATCCCAAATTCAAGTACATGGGGGAAGAATATGTATCTTGTATGTTGGAAATGCTCCATATAGCATATAAAGACATCCAAAGACACACCTACGATGCACGTCAACGAAACAATGTAAGATTAGGGAAGAAAGCTAACTTAACAAATTTTCATGTGGGGGGTGCGGTTTTCTATCTAGAGAAAACACCCAAACCAGGTGAGTCACAAAAACTTGTGCTAAAATGGAAACCTTACTACAGAATCATTTCCCAGACGGGGCCAGTAAATTACATGATTCGAGATCAAACTACAGGTAAGGAGAGAGTTGTTCATACACAGTATCTCCAGGCAGCTAATCCAGAACAGGTATGGGACGTACCCAGAGAAAAACTCGAATACGTCGATTTTGACGATCATAACGAATCACGTACTAGAGTGCAGCCACATCGGCAAGCTAAACTGTTGCATCCTAGAGGAGATGCGCAAACCCAAACAAAGTAATTAGCGGATAGTTCAAGTTATGAACTTCCAGGAAATAGAAAACGGTTAACCTCTGATTCTTTAGGTGATCAGAGAGAGGACTTAATGGATGTTGACGAAACTCCAAGAGCCTCAAAAAGGAAATTTGAGGATGATTCAGAAACAGTGACAAAGCGCCTTAGAATAGCGATTTTAAGGGCTCTTACGGAAACTTGGTGAAATGACATATTGTGATACTCACACCTTGTTCGTTAACAGTAAGTTGGCCACTTACGTTAACTTAAGCGGGGGAGGGATAATAAGACATACCACAAGTCTTAAACTGAGTATAACTAGTATCTCAATCACCAAAGGATTTTCATTAAATGATTATAGGACGAATGACACTTGGCTTATTATCTGTTACAGGAGTTGGATTCTTCCTCCTTCTGTTGGTCATACACGTACAAGGACAGCAAGGGATTTACTTCATACAACAAGAACCAATCTACACGTCCTACAATGGATGGATTGTAACGCTTACTACTGACTTAAAACCATACGCCGAACAAATAGAAAATATCAAACACGAACTTATAACTTTTAGTACAACTTAATAAGATGCTGTTCGGAGGAATGCGGAATTGCGTAACACTAGTCACCAAAATTCAGTAGGTACTTTTGAAACGGAAATGCAAGCGGTTAGGAACGACATAACAAATTTATTGCTTAGGGAAAAAACACAGTTCGAAAATGAATTGAATTATATTTTTAAACAATTTTACGATATAAAAGTACTTCCACGTGGCGATCAACAACGACGACAAAAAAGAGCGCTTTTACCTTTTGTTGGAGATTTAATGAGTTCTTTATTTAATACAGCAACCAATAGAGATCTTAAGCGGCTTAAAAGTGCGTTAAGTAAAACAAGAGAAACACAGTCAAATATTGTTCATATTGTTGAATAGTATAACTCTGCTAAACGTCACTCACTCTCAAGTCAAACAAAATAGAGATGTAATAAATAACCTCCAACGAATATCAGAAGTTCTCGAAAATGAACTCCATTCGTTGCTTAATCAAATGGAAGGCGGATTTCTACCCGAACTTATTTACTTTCAGTTAGTTTCTCGAATACATGACATGTTTCATGTCATATCAAATTCTTTAAGAAAAGCAGAGAGAGAAATAACATTATTAGGCTCTCAATTGGAATCATGTTTGCAAGGAGAAATTCCTACTTAGTTGTTTCACCCAACCCAGTTAATTAAAATATTTCAACAAATTAAACGAGAATTTCCAGAAAAAATGCGTTTACCCTATGATTTACGAGGAGTTGACATGCCTTCCTATTACAAATTCTTACATCCTTTAGTACAGACTGAAGATAACAAATTTCACATTGTTATTGCTTTGACTATTATCCCCATGGATGAACAATTCACGGTTTATAGGGCGGTAACCGTACCGTTCCCAGATGCCTCTCTTAAACTTTCGACAATTTATGAAATCGAAGCGGAATACTTAGCGGTTTCTCATGATAAAGGAGTTTATAGTTTTATTTCTAAATCAGAATTAGATTTTTGTAAACAGGGACCCCTATGCCAAATTAGCTCTCCTCGCTTTAATATTGGATTGTATCCTTCCTGTCTGTTATCTTTATTTTTACGAGATAATTATCTTATTGAACAAAACTGTCAGACACACAGAAGATCTGTTGCACCATCCCCGATAGTAAAACACCTTTTGGGACATGGCTTATTTCATCAATTGAACCAATAGAAGTAAAAATAGTTGCGGTCAAGTAGAAAAAGAAAGTCAAACCATTGGGGTAGGGATAAATATTATTGAGATGCAGGAAGGTTGCTCTGCTAAGTCCAAATTCTTTAATTTGCCAATTTATGAAACAGGGGAAACTAAGTTAGTTAGTTAGTTAAATGGTTTGTTTAACGACACGATCGACCCTTAGCGGGTTACATTGTGTCAGAACATGTCGGTATTCAGTGACTAAAAGACAACGCTACAAGTTAAAATCAAGATAAACTAAAACCATGTATATTCTAAAATCATAAGGTAAAAAGAAGGCTAGAAATACTGGTACAGGTTGATTTCTTTTAAAAATTGTATAAGTTTGCTAGGTTCTACTTCATCAAATAGCTGCTTCAAGGAGTCAGCTCTGAAATGACGTGAGCGGGCGTCTTGGAAATCGGTACAGTCTATTAAGATATGTTTAACGGTGTAAGGTTCCTGACACCCGACACAGTCGGGTGCCGGCTCGCCTCTTAAAAGATGTTTGTGGGTGACATATGTATGTCCTATTCTGGCTCTATGGTAAACCATTTCATCTCGCACACTGTTAAGTGGCGGGGGCTTTTGTCCGACTACCGGCTTTGTTTGATACAGCTTGTTGTTTCTTTGTTTGTTCCATCTTTCTTGCCACAATCTTTTTGTGTATCTTGTGATTTGATATTTAAAATCGGAGGCTGGTATGAGCATATCGATACAATTATCATTTAGGGCCTCTTTTGCAGCTTTGTCGGCTATCTCGTTTCCTCGGATACCCACGTGACTTGGAACCCAGCAAAAAACTATGTCTTTGCCAGCTTTGGTGGCCTCGTCATACCTTTCCAGAAGGTCAAGGATAAGTGGGTTTGATATTTGTAGGTTTTCAATTGATTGCAGTACGGACATAGAGTCCACGCATAACATAAACTTTTTGTATCGGCTAATTTTCACTATCTGGATAGCGAGATGTAGAGCTTTAATTTCGGCCGAGAAAATAGAGGAACCATTTGGAAGTCTTGTTTTCAAGGTGTTATTTTCAGTTACAACGGAAGCAGCCGATTTGTTGTCGAGCTTTGAGCCGTCCGTGTAGACGAATTGGTAGTCGTTAAATTCTTCCTTGAGCTCTGCAAAGTTTGATCGAAATAGAAAGGGGCTAGTTGTTTCCTTTGCCTGGACCGAAAGGTTCTTTAGTACCACAGGTTTGGTGAGTTTCCATTGTGGTAGTTTTGGTACTCTGTATTTTGCGATTGACTCTATGGTGATGTCAGCGTTATCAAGGTGAGGCTGAACCCTGGCTCCAAATGGAGGTATTACCGTAGGACCTCTTTCATGGAAGCGAGAAAAATCTGATCCAAAGACTGAGTTGTAGGTGGGATTCTTCTTGTTTGCATAAAGCTTTGTTGAGTACTGCATAGCGAGTTTAACTCGACGAATGTTAAGAGGCTGCTCATTTGCCTCCACATGGAGGCTTTCTGCTGGTGATGTTCTAAAAGCGTTTAGACACAGTCGTAAACCTTGATTTTGTATCGGGTCTAGGATTTTTAGGTATGAAGGTCTTGCTGATCCATAGACAATGCTGCCATAGTCTAATCTAGACCGTATCAAGGCTCGGTAAAGCATAAGTTTTGTATCCCGATCAGCGCCCCAGTCATGGGCCGATATTACTCTTAGGAGATTGAGTGCTTTTTGGCATTTTCGTTTCAGTTCTTTGATGTGTGGGATAAAGCTTAGCTTGGAGTCGAAAAGTAAACCGAGAAATTTGTTTTCTTTAACAACAGGTATTTGAATGCCAGAAATGTATAGAACGGGGTCGTCGTGTTGTTTGCGTTTATTGCAGAAATGCATGCAGACTGTTTTAGTTTGAGAAAATTTAAAACCGTTTTGGTTAGCCCATGTTTGCAGTGAGTGTATGTTCTGCTGTAAGCGTCGCTGTATTAGATTCATATTCTTGCCTCTGCAAGATATTGCGAAGTCGTCTACAAAGAGTGAGCTGTCTATCCCCTGTTTTATGTTATATCGGATGCTATTTATTTTTATCAGGAACAGAAGAACGGAAAGGATGGATCCCTGAGGAAAACCTTCCTCTTGTTCGAAGTAGTCTGAGAACACTGTCCCAAGGCGGACCCGAAAACGTCGGTCTTCTAGAAAGGCTTTAATAAATTCAGGTAGGCGGCCTCGCAGTCCCAAGTCAAAGAGGTCTTGTAGTACTCCATGTTTCCATGCTGTGTCATAGGCCTTTTCCAAGTCAAAGAAAACCGAAACGACATGTTCGTTATTGATAAAGGCTTCTCTTATAAACGTTTCTAGTCTTACAAGGTGATCCAGGGTATTTCTTTGTTTTCTAAAACCGCTCTGTATATCGGCAAACAAATTATTGCTTTCTAGATACCAGGTGAGTCTGTCAGCTATCATGCGTTCAAATGTTTTACACAGTGAACTTGTTAAGGAGATTGGTCTGTAATTTTGTGGGCTTGTGGGGTCTTTGTTTGGTTTTGGTACTGGAATAATAATAGCTTCTCTCCATATTTCTGGGAAGTTGCCAGATTTCCAGGCTTGGTTAAATAGACCCAATAGTATTTCCAAGGTTTCATTTGGCAAGTGTTTAAGGGTTTGGTAGTGTATGTCATCTGAGCCAGCAGCGGAATTGTGAGATTTGTTTAAAGCCTGTCGGAGTTCATTCAGTGAGAAATCACAGTTGTAGGATTCACTATTGTCTGAGTAAAAGTTTATGTTGTTTCGTTCTTTATGTGCCTTATATCGTCTAAAGTCTTCGTTATAGTGTTTAGAGGATGAGTTGTGTTCAAATGTCTCTCCCAGGACGTCAGATATTTCCCTTCTTCCCGTTACAGTGGTATTGTTAGTTTGTAAATGGCTCACAGGGCCTAGAGAGCCTTTGCCGGATATCTTCCTAACCATGTCCCACGTTTTCTTTAATGAAGTTTTCCCGTTTAACTTGGAAACAAACTCCTCCCATGAGCGTTTCTTACTTTGTTTTACAGTCTTGCGAGCGATGGCATTGAGTCTTTTATATTCCATTCTTCTAATGGTGTCCGGATGATTGATGAACTGTTTTAGTGCTTGTTTTCGAACAGCTATTGACCGTTTGCATTCATCGTTGAACCAGATTTTGTGTGATCTTGTGCGGGATCCGGATATTTTCGGGATAGTCTTTTCCATTATTGATTGTATCAAAGCGGTGAATAGTAGAATAGGGTCATTATCACTTTCAAGGTGTTCTCGTGTAATTGACTGATGGCAAAATTCTTGGAATTGTAGCCAATCTGCTTTGTTAAAATTCCATTTGTCTACTCTTTCTTGTAGTTGTGGAATGCTTTGTTTAATTAAAATTGGAAAATGATCGCTTCCATGTAGATCGTCTATAACTTTCCAGCTAAAATCCAGGTACAAGTTAGCAGAGGCTATACAGAGGTCGATAGAGGTCTTTGAACCAGTGCCCATATGAAAATATGTCGGTGTTTTGTCATTGAGTAAAGACAGATTGTGACAATGTAGTAGGTTTTCTATGACCTTTCCTTTTTGGTCTGTTGTATGGTTGCCCCACATCGTACTATGGGCGTTGAAATCACCGACCCATAGTATGGGTTTTGGAAGTTGGTTTATGAGGTCTGAAAATTCGTGTGGTTGTGGTTTTGAAGGTGGTGGCACGTAGATGTTGCACACAGTGATTGTTTTGTTCAAGGTAGCCCTGACAGCCTGGGCCTGTAGGGTGGTATTTAGATTTATTTCACTTTGGGGTATATCGTTTCGAACAAACGTTGCAATTCCTCCGGAGGCTTTGTTGCTAACGTGGTCTTTGATGTAGGGTATATATCCCTTCAGCGTTGGTTGGTTGTTGGTTTTAGAGAAGGTTTCTTGTAGGCAAATTATTGCTGGGTCACTTTGGGATATGAGTGTTAAAATTTCGTGATGGTTGGTCCAAAAACCTCGTATATTCCACTGAATTATTGCCATATGGTCTTATTTATTTATGCCTAGGGGTCTTTGTATTCCGACACTAGGTCTTGAAATTTGGTTCTTTTTATGGCCACTTTCCTTTGTTGTTTTGGAGGAGAGGGGTTCTGACGGTGTATGTTATCGTCTTCTTCCATTAGTGGAGAGAACCTATTCTCTACCTCGCTAGTTAAAGAGGAGCGCAATCTTTCCTTGGCTTGTTTGGCTCTCTCTTTAAGGTTGGCCTTTACCTCCTTGGGTAAATTAGATGGCGGACTTGTTCTTTGTTGCGGTGTTGGTGGGGAAGGGGTGGGGCGTGCGGCCGCCACTGCACCATTCCTCTTTGATGGTGGTGAGCTTTTTGCACACTGCTGATTTGGAGTAGTCGCTTTTGGTCTTGCACCACCTTGCGTTTGAGAGCCAGTAGCTGTAGTACGCGGTTCGCTCAATTTTGTCACCTTGGTGCTTTGTGGTGGTATGTTGCAGGTTTTCTGGACTGTCAACCATGTCACCTCGGGAAACTAAGATTGAAGCTAAGTTGCAAATAGAAATGGAGGTTAGGTTAAATAAATTGACACCAAATATTTGGAATCGAACCGGAAATTTGTTTAATAATATGAAAAGTTTGGATTCTCTTTTAAACGACAGTCATTCAAAATTGGGAAAGATTTCGGATGTTCCTTTAATGTATCTTGAATCTATGATGCACTCTTTGAAAAACCCATCCGCAACGACAATGTTACCGAAAGACAAAAATTATACGAAATGGTTTAAGCTTGCTATTTATGTATGTATAGGTGTTGTTGTGACAACCTTGCTGCTGTTTTTTCTATACAAGTGTGTGCTCGCGAGAACCTTTAACTGTAATAGAAATTTAAATGTAAATGCTGATTACAAGGTTGCATCCCGCAATGAGCCTTCTTTGGTGGAACCTCTGCGTTCTACCAAGAAGAGCTGCGAGAGTTCGGTACAGACCGTTATGACTGCACCAAAAGACAGATCAAGGAATGAACCAATAGTTCGGTTCGTTCGGCCTAGTGACATTTAAGTCAACAGCTGTTATGGAATGAATGTACACATTAATTAGCTTGTATACATAGTACAAAGAATTATATGTCGTTATAAAGTCGTTCTTGCTTGTAATGCATGTAAATACAGATGCAGAGAGTAACGTGTTTAATTTTATGGTTTTAAAAGATATTTCATTACGTATAGATATGGTGTCTCTTTGTAATTAACTTCTATGTAGTCGTCATACAAATGTTTAAAGATATTTGCGTCTGAAAGACTTGTCACTTACCTTAATCAGTCGGTGTCATTTCTTAAATATTTTTTCTATTGATCAAGAAAAATTAGTGCTGATGCGTGATAATAAACATATAGATATATGTATATCGTTACTAGGTTAAATTAACTTATTCACAAGCCATCTTGTAAATAACTTGTGAATTTAGGAAGGGAGGATTTGTAATAAAGCTCTTTTTACTATTTTTATGTTAATTTAACCTTATGCCGAAATTGAACGTCTAATAAAATATTTATTTAATGTGTTATTACGAAATTAGGCAGACGTCATAAACTGACCATCTGTGCCGCTAATCTTATTTGATCCTTTGACCAAATTTATCCCCAAATGACATCTGGTCATATCGCTTTTGGGGTTGCTATAATTAAGCCTGTTATTGAGGATAGTTTAATACTTAAGTTGCAATTAAGGTCGTTATCCAATTAGGGTAATTTCAATACCAATAGGGTAAACTCTTTTTATTTTATTCTTTGTGTTTTTATGATTCTTTGTGGTATTGTTGGCGTCTGTTCTCATTGAGAACACTTGAATAACAATAACATCAGTTGAATTTAATTTATGTCATGTTGTCATTTGATGTATTTTATGGTATAATGAGATGACGCGTAGTCTCATATATAAAGAGCACGATTTCTCCTGAAAAATCAGAGCAGGTCGAGAGGAGATCAGATCGAAGGATCACTCCGAGGCCTGATAACAGCAACAAATAAAACAACAAGAAACGCGAAGTACTGCCTTTAAGGCCTTATCGGCCACCGTACAGTTGAGCCAAAAAGGCTACTTTATATATATTTTAGCTGTTATATCAAAAATGTGACTGTACCAAAAATATGTCTCGGCAAGACGGGTCCCTGTCTGAATATGTTACCCACCCGGATCCAACTTTTCGTAAAGGGGGGGGGGGGGGAGTGTGGGAGGAGGTTCAACTGCTGACACCTTGAGTTTAAAAATTTTAGGGGACCCAAAGCCTAACATTTTTGCGAATTTAGGGGAGGGGGTTGCTTCCCTGAACCTCCCCCCCCCCCCCCCCCCCCGCCTGGATCCACCACTGACAACAAATTTAACTTTGCAGCGTTTCTTGTGTAATCGGTCCCATTTGCAATACACACAACTATTGATCGACCCCAAAGGCTTAGCACTCAGAGTATACAATGCTAAAAATAGGTCTGTGGGAAAACGAGGTATCTATTGTTAACACTGCTTTAAGACCATTCAATCCGGTCACATACGACTCTGTTCATGTGTGTCGGGATGCGGGGGGCAGGGGAGGGGGAAACAGGACGGGAAAGGAGGGGCAATAAAGAGATGTTAGAATCAACTCAAGTCTCAAAAAATTTTCAAAGTCCAGTCTTTTTCTAGAGGACCACCTAGAGATTGTGCATGTGCAATATCAAGACGATCCAATCAAAACCGTAGGAGGATATGCATTTTTAACAAGTACGTATTTGTGAAACACGAACAAGCCCCAACCGTCTCCAAATTCAAAGGGGTATAAAGTCAATTTTTAAAACTGACCTTCAGGTAAGCATTATAGACTGAAGCAATAGGATATTCTAAATTAGGGGTCGGACAATGCTGTCTCCAACTATTAACAGATTCGACTGGAGATATAGCGTGTGTAAACATATTTCTCTAAAACCCCAATTATCTCGCCCATTTTTTTTAATTTGACCACTTCCGGTTGAAGGAATATGACCAAATGTGCCAAAAGGCACTTCTACAGGTAAAGACCTTTCAGTTGAGCCTATTCTCAATGTTCTACGACTAATAGAACCGAAGACATAGCGTGTACAAGCTTATTTCCATAGCGTGTAAAAGCCAATTATCGCCATTTTGGTCAATTTGACCACTTCCGAAAGACCGAATCTGACCAAAAGTGCCAAAAGGCACATCTACAGTCTAGACCTTTCATTAAAGCTAACTATCAATCCTCTACGGCCAATAGAACCGGAGATATGGCGTGTACAAAAAAGCGATGACGGACAGACGGACACCCCAATCCTCTAGGCCCCAATCCGAAGGGTTGGGGCCCAAAAAAAAAGGGTAACACACACACACTCTTTTCAAAAGGGACTGCACAAGACCACCCGAAACAGTCGGCTGGTCTAAAAAAGGGACACTCTTAAAACAGAAGAAAACACTTTGAGAAGGTGAGGTTAGAGGCTCAGCAATTAGTTGCTAAAAGACTTTCTGTGTCGCTTCTGCGGTCAGGCTCTACCCAGGCACCCCCTCCTATCCTCTCTCCCTCCCCCCCGGTCAGGCTCTTCCCAGACACCCTTCCCCCCTCTCCCCTCTCCTGTGCCCCCCTCCCCGCCCCGCGCTGACTTACTGTGTCGCCTCTGTCGGTCATGTTCTTTCAAACCTCTCCCCGTCCCCCTCCACTCCTCACTATCCTCTCCCCCGCTCCACTCCTCACTTCTTCCCCCTGCTCCACTCCCCTGCCCCTCCACTTCTTAGTATCCTCTACCTTCTCCCTGCTTCCGCCTTTTCCTCGCACAGCAGAAAATGAATTGCAACTGTCACACTCGGTGTTTTTTTTTCAATTCCCACCCCCTCCCCCTTCCCTCCCCCCGTTCCCTTCGCAGTCTTTCTCTGCGCCTCACAGTTGCGTGGTTGCGTAAAATCAGCAAAGCACCGTTTAGCAGAATGTGCCGGTGTGACATTAAATATTCAACCCCATGAAATGTTCACCGGGGGTGAGAGGTTCATTATGAAATCTTCACCCCCCTAGAATACTGTCTGAAATAACAAGAAAAAATACTTTTTTTTTTAGAAAACCCACACTTTTATTCCTGTTATGCATACATTTGTATAATCTGCGCCAACCGAAGAGAATCTAATCATACAACTGCCAATTTTACCACCAACAACAGCTTTTAATCATGTAGCAACATTCACTTTCTTCTTTAGTTGCTTCTCCTCAATTCTTGTGCCAACAGACAATAATCAATAGGATTAGAGTAATTATAATCCTCCGTTTTGTTTAATTGTTAATTATATATGTCGCGTCGTCTCTAAATAATGCATGCTCATAGGAGTTACTATAATTGGTATTTCTATTGTTTATAATAGTTATGGTATGTTTATAATTGTAAAACCCCTTTCGTTACTCCTTTGATTGTTGCCACCTGTTTGTTATCCACTCTTACAATAAGTGTCTTTGTTAGGATCTACAAGTATATATACTACGGAAAATAATTTACGGAAGAATCTAGAAGTGCATATCTGAATGAAAAAAGTTGATTGAGAAATTATATTAATTATAAACTCGGATATATGTCATGTTGTGGATATTCGATCATGTATGGTACGTGACTATCGTTCTTAAGTCTAATAACCAAAATGCTTTTCTTGGCGTAATAGACCCCGGTACACCCCACTGCACTTAGTATTTTTATATCAATAAACATTTGTTATTTAATTTAATAATTCTTTTTAATTTATAAGGAAGTGCCCCGTTTGTGAGTCAAAAGCGGCTCACAGAGGTGTACTTCATATGGTGGAGATTTGCAGTGTAATTACGCCTTGAAATCATAATAATAATTATTTCACAAAATACACTACAAAACAAAACAAAGAAACATTTAAAAATGGCATAATTATTTCGTCCATATTTACAGAAATAAACAAATAAGTAAATAAAATCAGTGTCATTAGTGGAGTGAGGGCACATAACGCTCTTCACATGAAACCGAATTACAGAAAAAAAAATAAATGCATTTCTTCTATAAAAAAAGCCACAATATTCTGCAAAGCAGTGACGGTGGTGCTCATTTTAAAGTGGGGGGAGACATTTGACGCCCCTGAAAACACTTTTATATTCTAGCTGAAATTCGTTTTTTTTTTTTTGCATAGCATAATTACTTGCACACCAACGGTGTTCAAATTTCATAAGTCGATTTGTATCAGCAATTTTGTCAAGTCGAATGGAACTTGTTCTACAAAACTTTATATAATATGCACACAGCACAGAACATACTAGCCTTTTAAAACTGTAGCTAGCAAAATGTAATAATTAGTACTAATAATATCATCTAAATTGCCAAAACTTTTTTATCATAGTTAAGGCTACTCGCACACCAGTGGTGAACATAAAGTTTTTATATTTGTTGTCTTCTTCTTTAACTTAACTAATTAACCATAAAGGCATATGAAATGTCACAAATACAGACTGTGACTACACGCGCAACAATGGTGGTCATAAGTATAAAACACAACAAATCCCAAAACACAATATAGCTCGTTTGGGCTAGCAGTGTTGACATGGGAAACAACACCAGCACAATGCTTCATCACCATGGATTTCTTTTCATATCCAAATTCTCTCTACATCCTTATCATGCAGCTCTAACAAAATTCTAAAATGCAAATTTTATATTTGACTAAGGACTTCTTCTGTTTCTTAAGGATGCTGATATGTTGAGTTGTTTGGCCATGGATTGATTTGTTAAGCGTGGTTCAACAAGTGACTTCAACATTCCAGTCCGAGTCTATGAGAAATTGGCTCAGCAAATAGAATTTTGAATCAGATCCTCCGGAAAAAGCAGAAACCAATACCAGCTACTCAATTCGTATAATTGCATTTAATGTTTAGTTGCAGTTCCCCCGCTGATTGCAATCATAGTCATAAGTAGCTTCCTTTTATCATTGCGATTTAATACTTACTGATTGCTGATTGCACGCATGGTCATAAGTAGCTTCCTGTTATCATTGCGGTTTAATTACTTACTGGTGTAATTCACCTACTCTATGAAGTATGCAATAAATCACTGCTTGCCATTTTTATTTTTAATCTGAAAAAATATTTTTTACAAGATTTTAACTATTTTCTGCATTTACTTTTATAAAGGGGGTGACGATTTAATGTGTAAGATTCACCGGGGGTGTGTTTTTCATGCTATGAAATGTTCACCCCCAGGAGTGCATATTTCATAAAGGGGGTGGATATTTCATAATGTAATATCCACCCCCCGGTGAGTTTTACATATGTAATATGCACCGGGGTTGAGTTTTTTGGGGGGTGAAGATTTCATGCCACACCGGCAATTAAGCCCTGCAGTTAAGCGATAGGCATTCCAAATATTTCCCGCACGACACATTAAGGGCTGGGCGCTGAGGGTCAGCCCAAAACGCTGCTCTTTTCCATTTGTAAGAGATGAACTCAACAAACACTAGATCTTCCTGTAAAAATATATTGAACCGTTTGTTGAGGGCCTAAGCAAGATGGGGGTTGGGGGGAGGGGATGGGCGGCGGGCCATCGGTGACAAAAAAAAAAGTCCAAGAATTTTATGGCGATGTCAACAAAAATACAGTAAACCTCCAGTAGGAAACACCTCCCATCACGGGAAACCTCTGAAAAGCTTGTAAAAGCCTAAAAACCGGTACCGGTACAAGTTGTTTCATGACACTTTGGGCTTTCATGCCACACGTGACCTCCATTTAAGGAACGACTTGGCCAGCTTGGCATGAAAAAAAAAAAAAACAAACGAAAGAGAACAAGCCATCGGGCGAGGGCGCAGACCCCAACCAAACACTGTGATTGAGTAAACGATAACAATCACTGGAATATAGGAATCAGCAACCGATAGCAATGATTGGAAGGAAAAAAAACATTACTTGAGAAGAGAGAACAGTGAAATAGTACCGTGTTCGTTGCAATAACAATTTTTGACAAGTCGCAATCTTGGTAATTTTTGACTGATTTGAAAAATAATATGACGTTGCACAACTTCAATATATATATATATATTTTCACTGCGCAAGGTTGCATTTGGCTAGGATTAACAGTTTCGGAAAACAGTTATCTAAAAAATTCACAATTTTTGACAAGTCGCCACTCTGGCAATTATTGACCAATTTGAAAAATAATATGACGCTGCACAACTTCAATATACATGTATATATATATATATTCACTGTGCAAGGTTGCATATGCCTAGGGTAAATAGTTTCGGAGAACTTGCGTGGAAACAAACAGCATCCAAATTGTGACACACGGACGGACAGACGGACGGAGGGCAATCAGACCCCCGGGCTCGCCCGGTTGGGGTCTAAAAAACCAACAATGGGCGAGCTGACCGCAGTTTTGAGATGATGCTGAGTCGAGGTGAATTTTTGCCTCTGCATGCTAAGATATCATTTCTTGTGTGTGTGTGTGGGGGGGGGGGGTTCAAGGCTGCACCCCTGTCAAAGGAGCCGCCGCCCCTCCCTTCTTCCCTAGGTAACCGAAACTGGCATTGGGTGCAGTAAAATACTGGTGTTCAAAATGCATCATATGATTGCCAGTTGCAAAGATTCTGCGCTATTGACCTGTTCAGTGTCACACAGCTCTCACTAGTAAATGATGTGGCACGTACATGACCTACATTTTAAGGTAGCAATATTCAGGCACGGCAATGCGTTCTTAGAAGTTCGCCTACATTTAACTGCCTGATCAATCAAGATAGCTGAAACATATTTTGATCAGTACGCGCGACTTTGGGATGATGATGATCAGTGCTTGCGACTTTGAGAGAGAAGGATATACTTAATTGTTATATCACGTCTTCTGTGTTTAAGGTGAAAATATTGCAAAAAACGGAAATAAAAAGGAATGGCTTGTTTAAATTCATTTTACAAACAGGCATGTTAGTTTTGTTTTAAGAAAATCTTCGCGACAAAAACCGTCTCTAGATGACGAGAAATCATCCGAAAGAACATCTCTAGTTTTCCCAGAGTCTCTTGGTTTTCCGAGACGGTCAAAAAGAATGTACCAAAAGTACGAATCTGTAAGGATGGGTGTGGGGAAAAATGGCAAATTGAACATTTCAGACTTTGATTAGTTTTCATTAAAGGTACTATTTTAATGTAAATTTATTTTTGTGAATTTTTCTAGTGAAATCGATTTGCAAGTAAACATGGTCAAAACTTATTTTAATATTCCGTTTTTTTTAATATAAATAAAAATTAAATTTTTATGTTGCCATTTTTTTCGATTTTGCACTGTGCCATTATTTCCTTGTGCCATTTTTTTCATTGCCAGTCTTTCTGTTGCCATTTTTTTTTCGATTTTGCACTGTGCCATTATTTCCTTGTGCCATTTTTTTCATTGCCATTCTTTCCGTTGCCATTTTTTGGCAGCATGAATTAAGTTGCTCAGCGGGCATTGGGTGCAGTGAAATACCGGTGTTCAAAATGCATCATATGATTGCCAGTTGCAAAGATTCTGCGCTCTTGACCTGTTGAGTGTCACACAGCTCTCACTAGTAAATGATGTGGCACGTACATGACCTACTTTTCAAGATAGCAAAAACCGTCTCTAGATAACGAGAAATCATTCGAAAGAACACCTAGTTTTTCCCAGAGTCTCTTGGTTTTTAGTCCCAGCAAACCCTTTGTATCTTTCTAGGACAGAAAGGGTCACAGTTCCTGCAATAGAAATGGCCTCAATTTTCGAGGCTCTGGATCTTTCGGCGCAACTTTCAAGGACACCGAGGCTCGAACTGGCAGGCTTTTTCTTTAAAAGCACACTGAGAAGTACCCTGGCGCATTATTTTCGACCTCAGCGAAACTCTCAAACTAGAGTGAAGCATGGTTTTGCAACTGTGGATTCACTGTTGTTGTGGGCGATAATGAGGGATTCGATATCCTGATCTCAAGAATATTTTTCTCAGTAAAAATTGTTATCTAACCGTAAAACTTATGCGCCATACTTTACAAGTAAGTATTTGTGAAACACAAGCAGGCCCCAACCGCCCCCAAGTTAATAGGGGTATAAAGCGATGACGGACAGACGGAAGGACACCCCAAACCTATAGGAACCAATCCGAAGGGTTGGGGCCTAATAATACTGATATTAACAAGTAAGTATTTGTGAAACACAAGCAGGCCCCAACCGCCCCCCAAATTCATAGGGGTATAAAGCGATGACGGACGGACGGACAGACGCCCCAAACCTATAGGCCCCAATCCGAAGGGTTGCGGCCTAATAATTGGGCCATTTATGTGATGCACCCTTTCTAAAATAACGCCGTTGGCCCCAGTCGTGCGCCGAGATTTGAAAATTGACATCAATGACATTTCCTATTATGGGAACTATGACTCTTGCTGTCACAGGAAGACCGCAAGAGTCATCTAGGACTACTTGGTTTTCCGAGACGGTCAAAAAGAATGTACCAAAAGTACGAATCTGTAAGGATGGGTGTGGGGAAAAATGGCAAATTGAACATTTCGGACTCTCATTAGTTTTCATTAAAGGTACTTTTTTAATGTAAATTTATTTTTGTGATTTTTTTTTTAGTGAAATCGATTTGCAAGTAAACACGTAGTCCCAGCGGCCCCTGTCTGTCTTCCTAGGACAGAGAGGATCACAGTTCCTGCAATAGAAATGGCCATTGATATCAATTTTCGAGGCTCTGGATCTTTCGGTGCACGTTCAAGGACACCGAGGCTCGAACTGGCAGGCTTTTCTTTAAAAGCACAATGAGCGCATTATTTTCGACCTCAGCGAAACTCCCAAACTAGAGTAAAGCGTGGTTTTGCAACTGTGGATTCATTGTTGTTGTGGGCGATGAGGGATTTAATATCCTCATCTCAAGAAACACATATTTTTCTAAGTAAAAAATTGTTATCTGACCATAAAACTTGTGCGCCATAATTTATAAGTGGGCAATTTATGTGGTGCACCCTTTCTAAAATAATGCCATTGGCCCCAGTCGTGCGCCGAGATTTGAAAATTGACATCAATGACATTTCCTACAGTAGGAACTATGGCCTAAGCCCACAATTAATTTACTTATATGTTTCTTTATAGAATTTCAAAATTTGACTTCTTCTACAACATTGCTGGGAAATCAAGCTTTATTAAATCCTTCAAACTTACCCTTGAGAAGGCAAAAAACACCGAAATATTTGGGGGTTGACCAATTGGATTTTTTGTTATCTCGCATCAAACAGGGGCACCCATGGATCTCGAAGTCGCTCGATCACATGAATAAATTACTGAACTTTGACGTCATATTTCTCAAAAACAATACGCTTGATTGCAAGGAGTTTAAGCATGTCTCTAGTACAACCCTTTGGGAACATAAGCATGCCACAAGTTTATTACTGATTGCCCGGAACAATCATAACATTATCGAAAAAGTACAGCTGCCATGCTAATAGTTTTCCTGTTACTGGGCAATGAAGGCGGAAGTAATTGTGGTCTTGTTCCTATATGGGGCAATTATTTTCGAAATTCTTAATCAAATTTATATTTTCTTAAATAATGCTGCATGGGAAAAAAACTTGGGACAAATGACCCAAATCGAACGATGCGTAACAATTTCGCAGTGCATTTAAGATTGCTACCAAATTATGACAATTGGATTTTTGTCAAACAAAAAAAATTAAAACTTGAAGGGTTGTAACTTTTTTACTTTGAAAGTTATTTTGTTTCCGCAACCAGAAATAGTTATTGTAAAGAACATGTTACATCACTTATATCTCCTTCTCTTGAAATCTTGTACCTATGAGGAAAATTTTTGGACAAAAATAAATTTTTCATTTTTTTTAATAAATTCCAATATCTTTCAGTGGAATTTGTAAATAACAGAACAAAGTGTTAAAATGTGTAGTTTTGAAGCCGTAATATTTGCTTAAAGGATAGTAAAGGAATTGAGTACTCCCAATTAGTGGCGGCCTTTAAAAAGTAAATAAACTGAATGAGGACCTAATGGCCAATTTTGGGAGTTTTTGCACCTATTGAATATTTACCAATATATTTTTCCTTTAGGATGATTTCTAAATTTGGTAACTGTTGTTTTGCCCTGGTACTAAACATCATAAAACGGTTACGCATTTTTATACCTTGAACTACGTGTCTGGCAACAGAAATATCCAAGCTAAAAACGTAAAAGAGTGAAAAAGTCAATATTTACCTCCTTTTTTAAAATATATATATATTTCTTACAAAACCTGCCTATTTGCAACCAGTTCATGACACATATAATAAAAGTTTAGTTTTTTAAATGATCAGGCTGAATAAACACAAAAATATGCCTACATAAAACCAAAAATAAATCGCACCACCCTCCCCAGAATCATCGATATTTGCAAAAAAATCACATAAAATACATGGCTGTTTCACACTTTATTCGAACGGAAATGGCAATTTTAAGCTGTTCCTGTATAGGTTTAGAGCTAGTCTACTTAAATATGGCGCTTTTAAAGCCTGATATTCAAATTATCAATAAAAATTACAATTTATCAAAAAATGACATCGTAAATCACCCAAAATCTACATTTAAAACAAAAATTTAGGCAATATAATCAAAAGGCTTAGAAAGCAACAGTTTTCAATATTTTTGGGCCAATTCATGGCAGTTTGTGAAAAAATAAGGCCATACATCCTTTCATAGTCCTAGACCTCCCACTTTCATATAAGCCACGTCAGGCCTAAGACCACAATTAATTTACTTATATGTTTCTTTATAGAATTTCAAAATCTGACTTCTTCTACAACATTGCTGGGAAACCAAGCTTTATTAAATCCTTCAAACTAACCCTTGAGAAGGCAAAAAACACCGAAATATTTGGGGGTTGACCAATTGGATTTTTTGTTATCTCGCATCAAACAGGGGCACCCATGGATCTCGAAGTCGCTCGATCACATGAATAAATTACTGAACTTTGACGTCATATTTCTCAAAAACAATACGCTTGATTGCAAGGAGTTTAAGCATGTCTCTAGTACAACCCTTTGGGTAGCACCAAGAAGCGGTGCGCTAAAAAGTTTCCAGGCACCGCTTCAAAGCCTCGCTATATAACGATACGCAAGTCAACTGCGCTCACTTTGAGGCACCCCTGTGGCTACTTCGACATTCAACGACCCATAGGTTTTTATTGGCATTTGCTAAAGGCCCTCAAAGTGAAACGGTAATCATACACAACTTCTGTGTTACGCTTTCTTTAAAAGAAAATAATACGGAAATAACCCCAATCCCCCGCAATAATTGATATTTGTTTATATACAGGGAGCACACTTTATTACGTGAAATAGTAACAATAATTTTTGCAATTATCCACCAAAAAACTTTTAAACTGATATTTCGAAAAGAACGCAAAAAAATAAAAAGTCAAATATTGAGGGTATACAAAATAAATTTATACTTAACTCTGCATCTATCAACTATTTTAGTATGTATTTTAGAAATAAACAATGACCTCTCTATTTAAATTTCGGTCCCTTGACTTTGGTCACGTGACATTTAAAGGCCAGAATATAAACAAACATTTGACAGGTGGATGCGGAAGCTCACTTTTCTGCACTTTTGTGAACAAATAAAAGATATACAGCTCACTAAAAACTTTGCCTGTTTTACAAAAAGGGCATATTGGCCATGAGCTTTCTGTAGATGTTTGAATAATAGGGGCTGGAATGCAGAATTCGCGCCTCAGAACATATGAAATTGACCCCTATTAGTGGAACAATGCTTTGGGAACATAAGCATGCCACAAGTTTATTACTGATTGCCCGGAACAATCATAACATTATCGAAAAAGTACAGCTGCCATGCTAATAGTCTTCCTGTTATTGGGCAATGAAGACGGAAGTAATTGTGGTCTTGTTCCTATATGGGACAATAATTTTCGAAATTCTTAATCAAATTTATATTTTCTTAAACAATGCTGCATGGGAAATAAACTTGGGAAAAACGACCCAAATCGAACGATGCGTAACAATTTCGCAGTGCATTTAAGATTGCTACCAAATTATGACAATTGGATTTTTGTCAAACAAAAAAATTAAAACTTGAAGCGTTGTAACTTTTTTATTTTGAAAGTTATTTTGTTTCCGCAACCAGTAATAGTTATTGTAAAGAGCATGTTACAGCACTTATATCTCCTTCATTTGAAATCTTGTACCTATGAGGAAAATTTTTGGACAAAAATTTTTTGTAATTTTTTTTTTATAAATTCCAATATCTTTTAGTGGAATTTGTAAATAACAGAACAAAGTGTTAAAATGTGTAGTTTTGAAGCTGTAATATTTGCTTAAAGGATAGTAAAGGAATTGAGTACTCCCAATTAGTGGCGGCCTTTAAAAAGTAAATAAACTGAATGAGGACCATATAATGGCCAATTTTGGGAGTTTTTGCACCTATTGAATATTTACCAATATATTTTTCCTTTAGGATGATTTCTAAATTTGGTAACTGTTGTTTTGCCCTGGTACTAAACATCATAAAATAGTTACGCATTTTTATACCTTGAACTACGTGTCTGGCAACAGAAATATCCAAGCTAAAAACGTAAAAGAGTGAAAAAATCAATATTTACCTCCTTTTTTAAAATATATATATATTTCTTACAAAACCTGCCTATTTGCAACCAGTTCATGACACATATAATAAAAGTTTAGTTTTTTAAATGATCAGGCTGAATAAACACAAAAATATGCCTACATAAAACCAAAAATAAATCGCACCACCCTCCCCAGAATCATCGATATTTGCAAAAAAATCACATAAAATACATGGCTGTTTCACACTTTATTCGAACGGAAATGGCAATTTTAAGCTGTTCCTGTATAGGTTTAGAGCTAGTCTACTTAAATATGGCGCTTTTAAAGCCTGATATTCAAATTATCAATAAAAATTACAATTTATCAAAAAATGACATCGTAAATCACCCAAAATCTACATTTAAAACAAAAATTTAAGCAATATAATCAAAAGGCTTAGAAAGCAACAGTTTTCAATATTTTTGGGCCAATTCATGGCAGTTTGTGAAAAAATAAGGCCATACATCCTTTCATAGTCCTAGACCTCCCACTTTCATATAAGCCACGTCAGGCCTAAGACCACAATTAATTTACTTATATGTTTCTTTATAGAATTTCAAAATCTGACTGCTTCTACAACATTGCTGGGAAATCAAGCTTTATTAAATCCTTCAAACTAACCCTTGAGAAGGCAAAAAACACCAAAATATTTGGGGGTTGACCAATTGGATTTTTTGTTATCTCGCATCAAACAGGGGCACCCATGGATCTCGAAGTCGCTCGATCACATGAATAAATTACTGAACTTTGACGTCATATTTCTCAAAAACAATACGCTTGATTGCAAGGAGTTTAAGCATGTCTCTAGTACAACCCTTTGGGTAGCACCAAGAAGCGGTGCGCTAAAAAGTTTCCAGGCACCGCTTCAAAGCCTCGCTATATAACGATACGCAAGTCAACTGCGCTCACTTTGAGGCACCCCTGTGGCTACTTCGACATTCAACGACCCATAGGTTTTTATTGGCATTTGCTAAAGGCCCTCAAAGTGAAACGGTAATCATACACAACTTCTGTGTTACGCTTTCTTTAAAAGAAAATAATACGGAAATAACCCCAATCTCCCGCAATAATTGATATTTGTTTATATACAGGGAGCACACTTTATTACGTGAAATAGTAACAATAATTTTTGCAATTATCCACCAAAAAACTTTTAAACTGATATTTCGAAAAGAACGCAAAAAAATAAAAAGTCAAATATTGAGGGTATACAAAATAAATTTATACTTAACTCTGCATCTATCAACTATTTTAGTATGTATTTTAGAAATAAACAATGACCTCTCTATTTAAATTTCGGTCCCTTGACTTTGGTCACGTGACATTTAAAGGCCAGAATATAAACAAACATTTGACAGGTGGATGCGGAAGCTCACTTTTCTGCACTTTTGTGAACAAATAAAAGATATACAGCTCACTAAAAACTTTGCCTGTTTTACAAAAAGGGCATATTGGCCATGAACTTTCTGTAGATGTTTGAATAATAGGGGCTGGAATGCAGAATTCGCGCCTCAGAACATATGAAATTGACCCCTATTAGTGGAACAATGCTTTGGGAACATAAGCATGCCACAAGTTTATTACTGATTGCCCGGAACAATCATAACATTATCGAAAAAGTACAGCTGCCATGCTAATAGTCTTCCTGTTATTGGGCAATGAAGACGGAAGTAATTGTGGTCTTGTTCCTATATGGGACAATAATTTTCGAAATTCTTAATCAAATTTATATTTTCTTAAACAATGCTGCATGGGAAATAAACTTGGGAAAAACGACCCAAATCCAACGATGCGTAACAATTTCGCAGTGCATTTAAGATTGCTACCAAATTATGACAATTGGATTTTTGTCAAACAAAAAAAATTAAAACTTGAAGCGTTGTAACTTTTTTATTTTGAAAGTTATTTTGTTTCCGCAACCAGTAATAGTTATTGTAAAGAGCATGTTACAGCACTTATATCTCCTTCATTTGAAATCTTGTACCTATGAGGAAAATTTTTGGACAAAAATTTTTTGTAATTTTTTTTTTATAAATTCCAATATCTTTTAGTGGAATTTGTAAATAACAGAACAAAGTGTTAAAATGTGTAGTTTTGAAGCTGTAATATTTGCTTAAAGGATAGTAAAGGAATTGAGTACTCCCAATTAGTGGCGGCCTTTAAAAAGTAAATAAACTGAATGAGGACCATATAATGGCCAATTTTGGGAGTTTTTGCACCTATTGAATATTTACCAATATATTTTTCCTTTAGGATGATTTCTAAATTTGGTAACTGTTGTTTTGCCCTGGTACTAAACATCATAAAATAGTTACGCATTTTTATACCTTGAACTACGTGTCTGGCAACAGAAATATCCAAGCTAAAAACGTAAAAGAGTGAAAAAATCAATATTTACCTCCTTTTTTAAAATATATATATATTTCTTACAAAACCTGCCTATTTGCAACCAGTTCATGACACATATAATAAAAGTTTAGTTTTTTAAATGATCAGGCTGAATAAACACAAAAATATGCCTACATAAAACCAAAAATAAATCGCACCACCCTCCCCAGAATCATCGATATTTGCAAAAAAATCACATAAAATACATGGCTGTTTCACACTTTATTCGAACGGAAATGGCAATTTTAAGCTGTTCCTGTATAGGTTTAGAGCTAGTCTACTTAAATATGGCGCTTTTAAAGCCTGATATTCAAATTATCAATAAAAATTACAATTTATCAAAAAATGACATCGTAAATCACCCAAAATCTACATTTAAAACAAAAATTTAAGCAATATAATCAAAAGGCTTAGAAAGCAACAGTTTTCAATATTTTTGGGCCAATTCATGGCAGTTTGTGAAAAAATAAGGCCATACATCCTTTCATAGTCCTAGACCTCCCACTTTCATATAAGCCACGTCAGGCCTAAGACCACAATTAATTTACTTATATGTTTCTTTATAGAATTTCAAAATCTGACTGCTTCTACAACATTGCTGGGAAATCAAGCTTTATTAAATCCTTCAAACTAACCCTTGAGAAGGCAAAAAACACCAAAATATTTGGGGGTTGACCAATTGGATTTTTTGTTATCTCGCATCAAACAGGGGCACCCATGGATCTCGAAGTCGCTCGATCACATGAATAAATTACTGAACTTTGACGTCATATTTCTCAAAAACAATACGCTTGATTGCAAGGAGTTCAAGCATGTCTCTAGTACAACCCTTTGGGTAGCACCAAAAAGCGGTGCGCTAAAAAGTTTCCAGGCACCGCTTCAAAGCCTCGCTATATAACGATACGCAAGTCAACTGCGCTCACTTTGAGGCACCCCTGTGGCTACTTCGACATTCAACGACCCATAGGTTTTTATTGGCATTTGCTAAAGGCCCTCAAAGTGAAACGGTAATCATACACAACTTCTGTGTTACGCTTTCTTTAAAAGAAAATAATACGGAAATAACCCCAATCTCCCGCAATAATTGATATTTGTTTATATACAGGGAGCACACTTTATTACGTGAAATAGTAACAATAATTTTTGCAATTATCCACCAAAAAACTTTTAAACTGATATTTCGAAAAGAACGCAAAAAAATAAAAAGTCAAATATTGAGGGTATACAAAATAAATTTATACCTAACTCTGCATCTATCAACTATTTTAGTATGTATTTTAGAAATAAACAATGACCTCTATATTTAAATTTCGGTCCCTTGACTTTGGTCACGTGACATTTAAAGGCCAGAATGTAAACAAACATTTGACAGGTGGATGCGGAAGCTCACTTTTCTGCACTTTTGTGAACAAATAAAAGATATACAGCTCACTAAAAACTTTGCCTGTTTTACAAAAAGGGCATATTGGCCATGAACTTTCTGTAGATGTTTGAATAATAGGGGCTGGTATGCAGAATTCGCGCCTCAGAACATATGAAATTGACCCCTATTAGTGGAACAATGCTTTGAGAACATAAGCATGCCACAAGTTTATTACTGATTGCCCGGAACAATCATAACATTATCGAAAAAGTACAGCTGCCATGCTAATAGTCTTCCTGTTATTGGGCAATGAAGACGGAAGTAATTGTGGTCTTGTTCCTATATGGGACAATTATTTTCGAAATTCTTAATCAAATTTATATTTTCTTAAACAATGCTGCATGGGAAATAAACTTGGGAAAAACGACCCAAATCGAACGATGCGTAACAATTTCGCAGTGCATTTAAGATTGCTACCAAATTATGACAATTGGATTTTTGTCAAACAAAAAAATTAAAACTTGAAGCGTTGTAACTTTTTTATTTTGAAAGTTATTTTGTTTCCGCAACCAGTAATAGTTATTGTAAAGAGCATGTTACAGCACTTATATCTTCTTCATTTGAAATCTTGTACCTATGAGGAAAATTTTTGGACAAAAATTTTTTGTAATTTTTTTTTTTATAAATTCCAATATCTTTTAGTGGAATTTGTAAATAACAGAACAAAGTGTTAAAATGTGTAGTTTTGAAGCTGTAATATTTGCTTAAAGGATAGTAAAGGAATTGAGTACTCGCAATTTGTGGCGGCCTTTAAAAAGTAAAGAAACTGAATGAGGACCTAATGGCCAGTTTTGGGAGCTTTTGCACCTATTGAATATTTACCAATATATTTTTCCTTTAGGATGATTTCTAAATTTGGTAACTGTTGTTTTGCCCTGGTACTAAACATCATAAAACGGTTACGCATTTTTATACCTTGAACTACGTGTCTGGCAACAGAAATATCCAAGCTAAAAACGTAAAAGAGTGAAAAAATCAATATTTACCTCCTTTTTTAAAATATATATATATTTCTGCCTATTTGTAACCGGTTCATGACACATATAATAAAAGTTTAGTTTTTTTAAATGATCAGGCTGAATAAACACAAAAACATGCCTACATAAAAGCAAAAATAAATCGAACCCCCAACCCCCCCCCCCCCCCCCTCCCCCAGAATCATCGATATTTGCAAAAAAAATCACATAAAATACATGGCTGTTTCACACTTTATTCGAACGGAAATGGCAATTTTAAGCTGTTCCTGTATAGGTTTAGAGCTAGTCTACTTAAATATGGCGCTTTTAAAGCCTGATATTCAAATTATCAATAAAAATTACAATTTATCAAAAAATGACATCGTAAATCACCCAAAATCTACATTTAAAACAAAAATTTAAGCAATATAATCAAAAGGCTTAGAAAGCAAGTTTTCAATATTTTTTGGCCAATTCATGGCAGTTTGTGGAAAAATAAAACGATACATCCTTCTATAGTCTTAGACCTCCCACTTTCATATATGCCATATCAGGCCTAAGACTAAAATTAATTTACTTATATGTTTCTTTATAGAATTTCAAAATCTGACTTCTGCAACATTGCTGGGAAATCAAGCTTTATTAAATCCTTCAAACTAACCTTTGAGAAGGCAAAAAACACCAAAATATTTGGGGGTTGACCAATTGGATTTTTTGTTATCTCGCATCAAACAGGGGCACCCATGGATCTCGAAGTCGCTCGATCACATGAATAAATTACTGAACTTTGACGTCATATTTCTCAAAAACAATACGCTTGATTACAAGGAGTTTAAGCATGTCTCTAGTACAACCCTTTGGGTAGCACCAAGAAGCGGTGCGCTAAAAAGTTTCCAGGCACCGCTTCAAAGCCTCGCTATATAACGATACGCAAGTCAACTGCGCTCGCTTTGAGGCACCCCTGTGGCTACTTCGACATTCAACGACCCATAGGTTTTTATTAGCATTTGCTAAAGGCCCTCAAAGTAAAACGGTAATCATACACAACTTCTGTGTTACGCTTTCTTTAAAAGAAAATAATACGGAAATAACCCCAATCTCCCGCAATAATTGATATTTGTTTATATACAGGGAGCACACTTTATTACGTGAAATAGTAACAATAATTTTTGCAATTATCCACCAAAAAACTTTTAAATTGATATTTCAAAATGAACGTAAAAATAAAAAGTCAAATATTGTGGGTATACAAAATAAATTTATACCTAACTCTGCATCTGTCAACTATTTTAGTATGTATTTTAGAAATAAACTATGACCCCTTTATTTAAATTTCGGTCCCTTGACTTTGGTCACGTGACATCTAAAGGCCAGAATGAAAACAAACATTTGACAGGTGGCTGCGGAAGCTCATTTTTCTGCACTTTTGTGAACAAATAAAAGATATACAGCTCACTAAAAACTTTGCCTGTTTTACAAAAAGGGCATATTGGCCATGAACTTTCTGTAGATGTTTGAATAATAGGGGCTGGTATGCAGAATTCGCGCCTCAGAACATATGAAATTGACCCCTATTAGTGGAACAATGGAAGGCTTCGTAGCTCTGACACAGACATATACGATGTTATTACAAGTCAGAGCTACTCGGAGCTACCCTTTGGGAACATAAGCATACCATAAGTTTATTACTGATTGCCCGGAACAATCATAACATTATCGAAAAAGTACAGCTGCCATGCTAATAGTCTTCCTATTATTGGGCAATGAAGACGGAAGTAATTGTGGTCTTGTTCCTATATAAGACAATTATTTTCGAAATTCTTAATCAAATTTATATTTTCTTAAACAATGCTGCATGGGAAATAAACTTGGGAAAAACGACCCAAATCGAACGATGCGTAACAATTTCGCAGTGCATTTAAGATTGCTACCAAATTATGACAATTGGATTTTTGTAAAACAAAAAAATTAAAACTTGAAGGGTTGTAACTTTTTTTATTTTGAAAGTTATTTTGTTTCCGTAACCAGTAGAGGTTATTGTAAAGAGCATGTTACAACACTTATAGCTCCTTCATTTGAAATCTTGTACCTATGAGAAAAATTTTTGGACAAACTTTTTTTTTTTTTTAATAAATTCCAATATCTTTCAGTGGAATTTGTAAATAACAGAACAAAGTGTTAAAATGTGTAGTTTTGAAGCTGTAATATTTGCTTAAAGGATAGTAAAGGAATTGAGTACTCCCAATTAGTGGCGGCCTTTAAAAAGTAAATAAACTGAATGAGGACCTAATGGCCAATTTTGGGAGTTTCTGCACCTATTGAATATTTACCAATATATTTTTCCTTTAGGATGATTTCTAAATTTGGTAACTGTTGTTTTGCCCTGGTACTAAACATCATAAAATAGTTACGCATTTTTATACCTTGAACTACGTGTCTGGCAACAGAAATATCCAAGCTAAAAACGTAAAAGAGTGAAAAAATCAATATTTACCTCCTTTTTTAATATATATATATATTTCTTACAAAACCTGCCTATTTGCAACCAGTTCATGACACATATAATAAAAGTTTAGTTTTTTAAATGATCAGGCTGAATAAACACAAAAATATGCTTACATAAAACCAAAAATAAATCGCATCCCCCCCCCTCCCAGAATCATCGATATTTGCAAAAAAATCACATAAAATACATGGTTGTTTCACACTTTATTCGAACGGAAATGGCAATTTTAAGCTGTTCCTGTATAGGTTTGGAGCTATTCTACTTAAATATGGCGCTTTCAAAGCCTGATATTCAAATTATCAATAAAAATTACAATTTATCAAAAAAATGACATCGTAAACCACCCAAAATCTACATTTAAAACAAAAATTTAAGCAATATAATCAAAAGGCTTAGAAAGCAACAGTTTTCAATATTTCTGGGCCAATTCATGGCAGTTTATGGAAAAATAAGACGATACATCCTTCTATAGTCTTAGACCTCCCACTTTCATATATGCCATATCAGGCCTAAGACCACAATTAATTTACTTATATGTTTCTTTATAGAATTTCAAAATCTGACTTCTTCTACAACATTGCTGGGAAATCAAGCTTTATTAAATCCTTCAAACTAACCTTTGAGAAGGCAAAAAACACCAAAATATTTGGGGGTTGACCAATTGGATTTTTTGTTATCTCGCATCAAACAGGGGCACCCATGGATCTCTGGAAGTCGCTGGATCCCATGAATAAATTACTGAATTTTGACGTCATATTTCTCAAAAACAATACGCTTGATGGCAAGGAGTTTAAGCATGTCTCTAGTACAACCCTTTGGGTAGCACCAAAAAGCGGTGCGCTAAAAAGTTTCCAGGCACCGCTTCAAAGCCTCGCTATATAACGATACGCAAGTCAACTGCGCTCACTTTGAGGCACCCCTGTGGCTACTTCGACATTCAACGACCCATAGGTTTTTATTGGCATTTGCTAAAGGTCCTCAAAGTGAAACGGTAATCATACACAACTTCTGTGTTACGCTTTCTTTAAAAGAAAATAATACGGAAATAACCCCAATCTCCCGCAATAATTGATATTTGTTTATATACAGGGAGCACACTTTATTACGTGAAATAGTAACAATAATTTTTGCAATTATCCACCAAAAAACTTTTAAATTGATATTTCAAAATGAACGTAAAAATAAAAAGTCAAATATTGTGGGTATACAAAATAAATTTATACCTAACTCTGCATCTGTCAACTATTTTAGTATGTATTTTAGAAATAAACTATGACCCCTTTATTTAAATTTCGGTCCCTTGACTTTGGTCACGTGACATCTAAAGGCCAGAATGAAAACAAACATTTGACAGGTGGCTGCGGAAGCTCATTTTTCTGCACTTTTGTGAACAAATAAAAGATATACAGCTCACTAAAAACTTTGCCTGTTTTACAAAAAGGGCATATTGGCCATGAACTTTCTGTAGATGTTTGAATAATAGGGGCTGGTATGCAGAATTCGCGCCTCAGAACATATGAAATTGACCCCTATTAGTGGAACAATGGAAGGCTTCGTAGCTCTGACACAGACATATACGATGTTATTACAAGTCAGAGCTACTCGGAGCTACCCTTTGGGAACATAAGCATACCATAAGTTTATTACTGATTGCCCGGAACAATCATAACATTATCGAAAAAGTACAGCTGCCATGCTAATAGTCTTCCTATTATTGGGCAATGAAGACGGAAGTAATTGTGGTCTTGTTCCTATATAAGACAATTATTTTCGAAATTCTTAATCAAATTTATATTTTCTTAAACAATGCTGCATGGGAAATAAACTTGGGAAAAACGACCCAAATCGAACGATGCGTAACAATTTCGCAGTGCATTTAAGATTGCTACCAAATTATGACAATTGGATTTTTGTAAAACAAAAAAATTAAAACTTGAAGGGTTGTAACTTTTTTTATTTTGAAAGTTATTTTGTTTCCGTAACCAGTAGAGGTTATTGTAAAGAGCATGTTACAACACTTATAGCTCCTTCATTTGAAATCTTGTACCTATGAGAAAAATTTTTGGACAAACTTTTTTTTTTTTTTAATAAATTCCAATATCTTTCAGTGGAATTTGTAAATAACAGAACAAAGTGTTAAAATGTGTAGTTTTGAAGCTGTAATATTTGCTTAAAGGATAGTAAAGGAATTGAGTACTCCCAATTAGTGGCGGCCTTTAAAAAGTAAATAAACTGAATGAGGACCTAATGGCCAATTTTGGGAGTTTCTGCACCTATTGAATATTTACCAATATATTTTTCCTTTAGGATGATTTCTAAATTTGGTAACTGTTGTTTTGCCCTGGTACTAAACATCATAAAATAGTTACGCATTTTTATACCTTGAACTACGTGTCTGGCAACAGAAATATCCAAGCTAAAAACGTAAAAGAGTGAAAAAATCAATATTTACCTCCTTTTTTAATATATATATATATTTCTTACAAAACCTGCCTATTTGCAACCAGTTCATGACACATATAATAAAAGTTTAGTTTTTTAAATGATCAGGCTGAATAAACACAAAAATATGCTTACATAAAACCAAAAATAAATCGCATCCCCCCCCCTCCCAGAATCATCGATATTTGCAAAAAAATCACATAAAATACATGGTTGTTTCACACTTTATTCGAACGGAAATGGCAATTTTAAGCTGTTCCTGTATAGGTTTGGAGCTATTCTACTTAAATATGGCGCTTTCAAAGCCTGATATTCAAATTATCAATAAAAATTACAATTTATCAAAAAAATGACATCGTAAACCACCCAAAATCTACATTTAAAACAAAAATTTAAGCAATATAATCAAAAGGCTTAGAAAGCAACAGTTTTCAATATTTCTGGGCCAATTCATGGCAGTTTATGGAAAAATAAGACGATACATCCTTCTATAGTCTTAGACCTCCCACTTTCATATATGCCATATCAGGCCTAAGACCACAATTAATTTACTTATATGTTTCTTTATAGAATTTCAAAATCTGACTTCTTCTACAACATTGCTGGGAAATCAAGCTTTATTAAATCCTTCAAACTAACCTTTGAGAAGGCAAAAAACACCAAAATATTTGGGGGTTGACCAATTGGATTTTTTGTTATCTCGCATCAAACAGGGGCACCCATGGATCTCTGGAAGTCGCTGGATCCCATGAATAAATTACTGAATTTTGACGTCATATTTCTCAAAAACAATACGCTTGATGGCAAGGAGTTTAAGCATGTCTCTAGTACAACCCTTTGGGTAGCACCAAAAAGCGGTGCGCTAAAAAGTTTCCAGGCACCGCTTCAAAGCCTCGCTATATAACGATACGCAAGTCAACTGCGCTCACTTTGAGGCACCCCTGTGGCTACTTCGACATTCAACGACCCATAGGTTTTTATTGGCATTTGCTAAAGGTCCTCAAAGTGAAACGGTAATCATACACAACTTCTGTGTTACGCTTTCTTTAAAAGAAAATAATACGGAAATAACCCCAATCTCCCGCAATAATTGATATTTGTTTATATACAGGGAGCACACTTTATTACGTGAAATAGTAACAATAATTTTTGCAATTATCCACCAAAAAACTTTTAAACTGATATTTCGAAAAGAACACAAAAATAAAAAGTCAAATATTGAGGGTATACAAAATAAATTTATACCTAACTCTGCATCTATCAACTATTTTAGTATGTATTTTAGAAATAAACAATGACCTCTCTATTTAAATTTCGGTCCCTTGACTTTGGTCACGTGACATTTAAAGGCCAGAATGTAAACAAACATTTGACAGGTGGATGCGGAAGCTCACTTTTCTGCACTTTTGTGAACAAATAAAAGATATACAGCTCACTAAAAACTTTGCCTGTTTTACAAAAAGGGCATATTGGCCATGAACTTTCTGTAGATGTTTGAATAATAGGGGCTGGAATGCAGAATTCGCGCCTCAGAACATATGAAATTGACCCCTATTAGTGGAACAATGCTTTGGGAACATAAGCATGCCACAAGTTTATTACTGATTGCCCGGAACAATCATAACATTATCGAAAAAGTACAGCTGCCATGCTAATAGTCTTCCTGTTATTGGGCAATGAAGACGGAAGTAATTGTTGTCTTGTTCCTATATGGGACAATTATTTTCGAAATTCTTAATCAAATTTATATTTTCTTAAATAATGCTGCATGGGAAATAAACTTGGGAAAAACGACCCAAATCGAACGATGCGTAACAATTTCGCAGTGCATTTAAGATTGCTACCAAATTATGACAATTGGATTTTTGTAAAACAAAAAAAATTAAAACTTGAAGGGTTGTAACTTTTTTTATTTTGAAAGTTATTTTGTTTCCGAAACCAGTAATAGTTATTTTAAAGAGCATGTTACAACACTTATATCTTCTTCATTTGAAATCTTGTACCTATGAGAAAAATTTTTGGAGAAAATTTTTTTATTTTTTTTTTAATAAATTCAAATATCTTTCAGTGGAATTTGTAAATAACAGAACAAAGTGTTAAAATGTGTAGTTTTTAAGCTGTAATATTTGCTTAAAGGATAGTAAAGGAATTGAGTACTCGCAATAAGTGGCGGCCTTTAAAAAGTAAATAAACTGAATGAGGACCTAATGGCCAGTTTTGGGAGTTTTTGCAACTATTGAATATTTACCAATATATTTTTCCTTTAGGATGATTTCTAAATTTGGTAACTGTTGTTTTGCCCTGGTACTAAACATCATAAAATAGTTACGCATTTTTATACCTTGAACTACGTGTCTGGCAACAGAAATATCCAAGCTAAAAACGTAAAAGAGTGAAAAAATCAATATTTACCTCCTTTTTTAAAATATATATATATTTCTTACAAAACCTGCCTATTTGCAACCAGTTCATGACACATATAATAAAAGTTTAGTTTTTTAAATGATCAGGCTGAATAAACACAAAAATATGCTTACATAAAACCAAAAATAAATCGCATCCCCCCCCCCTCCCAGAATCATCGATATTTGCAAAAAAATCACATAAAATACATGGTTGTTTCACACTTTATTCGAACGGAAATGGCAATTTTAAGCTGTTCCTGTATAGGTTTGGAGCTATTCTACTTAAATATGGCGCTTTCAAAGCCTGATATTCAAATTATCAATAAAAATTACAATTTATCAAAAAAAATGACATCGTAAACCACCCAAAATCTACATTTAAAACAAAAATTTAAGCAATATAATCAAAAGGCTTAGAAAGCAACAGTTTTCAATATTTCTGGGCCAATTCATGGCAGTTTATGGAAAAATAAGACGATACATCCTTCTATAGTCTTAGACCTCCCACTTTCATATATGCCATATCAGGCCTAAGACCACAATTAATTTACTTATATGTTTCTTTATAGAATTTCAAAATCTGACTTCTTCTACAACATTGCTGGGAAATCAAGCTTTATTAAATCCTTCAAACTAACCTTTGAGAAGGCAAAAAACACCAAAATATTTGGGGGTTGACCAATTGGATTTTTTGTTATCTCGCATCAAACAGGGGCACCCATGGATCTCTGGAAGTCGCTGGATCCCATGAATAAATTACTGAATTTTGACGTCATATTTCTCAAAAACAATACGCTTGATTGCAAGGAGTTTAAGCATGTCTCTAGTACAACCCTTTGGGTAGCACCAAAAAGCGGTGCGCTAAAAAGTTTCCAGGCACCGCTTCAAAGCCTCGCTATATAACGATACGCAAGTCAACTGCGCTCACTTTGAGGCACCCCTGTGGCTACTTCGACATTCAACGACCCATAGGTTTTTATTGGCATTTGCTAAAGGTCCTCAAAGTGAAACGGTAATCATACACAACTTCTGTGTTACGCTTTCTTTAAAAGAAAATAATACGGAAATAACCCCAATCTCCCGCAATAATTGATATTTGTTTATATACAGGGAGCACACTTTATTACGTGAAATAGTAACAATAAATTTTGCAATTATCCACCAAAAAACTTTTAAACTGATATTTCGAAAAGAACACAAAAATAAAAAGTCAAATATTGAGGGTATACAAAATAAATTTATACCTAACTCTGCATCTATCAACTATTTTAGTATGTATTTTAGAAATAAACAATGACCTCTCTATTTAAATTTCGGTCCCTTGACTTTGGTCACGTGACATTTAAAGGCCAGAATGTAAACAAACATTTGACAGGTGGATGCGGAAGCTCACTTTTCTGCACTTTTGTGAACAAATAAAAGATATACAGCTCACTAAAAACTTTGCCTGTTTTACAAAAAGGGCATATTGGCCATGAACTTTCTGTAGATGTTTGAATAATAGGGGCTGGAATGCAGAATTCGCGCCTCAGAACATATGAAATTGACCCCTATTAGTGGAACAATGCTTTGGGAACATAAGCATGCCACAAGTTTATTACTGATTGCCCGGAACAATCATAACATTATCGAAAAAGTACAGCTGCCATGCTAATAGTCTTCCTGTTATTGGGCAATGAAGACGGAAGTAATTGTTGTCTTGTTCCTATATGGGACAATTATTTTCGAAATTCTTAATCAAATTTATATTTTCTTAAATAATGCTGCATGGGAAATAAACTTGGGAAAAACGACCCAAATCGAACGATGCGTAACAATTTCGCAGTGCATTTAAGATTGCTACCAAATTATGACAATTGGATTTTTGTAAAACAAAAAAAATTAAAACTTGAAGGGTTGTAACTTTTTTTATTTTGAAAGTTATTTTGTTTCCGAAACCAGTAATAGTTATTTTAAAGAGCATGTTACAACACTTATATCTTCTTCATTTGAAATCTTGTACCTATGAGAAAAATTTTTGGAGAAAATTTTTTTATTTTTTTTTTAATAAATTCAAATATCTTTCAGTGGAATTTGTAAATAACAGAACAAAGTGTTAAAATGTGTAGTTTTTAAGCTGTAATATTTGCTTAAAGGATAGTAAAGGAATTGAGTACTCGCAATAAGTGGCGGCCTTTAAAAAGTAAATAAACTGAATGAGGACCTAATGGCCAGTTTTGGGAGTTTTTGCAACTATTGAATATTTACCAATATATTTTTCCTTTAGGATGATTTCTAAATTTGGTAACTGTTGTTTTGCCCTGGTACTAAACATCATAAAATAGTTACGCATTTTTATACCTTGAACTACGTATCTGGCAACAGAAATATCCAAGCTAAAAACGTAAAAGAGTGAAAAAATCAATATTTACCTCCTTTTTTAAAATATATATATATATATTTCTTACAAAACATGCCTATTTGTAATTAGTTCATGACACATATAATAAAAACATGCCTACATAAAACCCAAAATAAATCGCACCCCCCCCCCTCCCAGAATCATCGATATTTGCTAAAAAATCACATAAAATACATGGCTGTTTCACACTTTATTCGAACGGAAATGGCAATTTTAAGCTGTTCCTGTATAGGTTTAGAGCTATTCTACTTAAATATGGCGCTTTCAAAGCCTGATATTCAGTTTATCAATAAAAATTACAATTTATCAAAAAAAATGACATCGTAAATCACCCAAAATCTACATTTAAAACAAAAATTTAAGCAATATAATCAAAAGGCTTAGAAAGCAACAGTTTTCAATATTTCTGGGCCAATTCATGGCAGTTTATGGAAAAATAAGACGATACATCCTTCTATAGTCTTAGACCTCCCACTTTCATATATGCCATATCAGGCCTAAGACCACAATTAATTTACTTATATGTTTCTTTATAGAATTTCAAAATCTGACTTCTTCTACAACATTGCTGGGAAATCAAGCTTTATTAAATCCTTCAAACTAACCTTTGAGAAGGCAAAAAACACCAAAATATTTGGGGGTTGACCAATTGGATTTTTTGTTATCTCGCATCAAACAGGGGCACCCATGGATCTCTGGAAGTCGCTGGATCCCATGAATAAATTACTGAATTTTGACGTCATATTTCTCAAAAACAATACGCTTGATGGCAAGGAGTTTAAGCATGTCTCTAGTACAACCCTTTGGGTAGCACCAAAAAGCGGTGCGCTAAAAAGTTTCCAGGCACCGCTTCAAAGCCTCGCTATATAACGATACGCAAGTCAACTGCGCTCACTTTGAGGCACCCCTGTGGCTACTTCGACATTCAACGACCCATAGGTTTTTATTGGCATTTGCTAAAGGTCCTCAAAGTGAAACGGTAATCATACACAACTTCTGTGTTACGCTTTCTTTAAAAGAAAATAATACGGAAATAACCCCAATCTCCCGCAATAATTGATATTTGTTTATATACAGGGAGCACACTTTATTACGTGAAATAGTAACAATAAATTTTGCAATTATCCACCAAAAAACTTTTAAACTGATATTTCGAAAAGAACACAAAAATAAAAAGTCAAATATTGAGGGTATACAAAATAAATTTATACCTAACTCTGCATCTATCAACTATTTTAGTATGTATTTTAGAAATAAACAATGACCTCTCTATTTAAATTTCGGTCCCTTGACTTTGGTCACGTGACATTTAAAGGCCAGAATGTAAACAAACATTTGACAGGTGGATGCGGAAGCTCACTTTTCTGCACTTTTGTGAACAAATAAAAGATATACAGCTCACTAAAAACTTTGCCTGTTTTACAAAAAGGGCATATTGGCCATGAACTTTCTGTAGATGTTTGAATAATAGGGGCTGGAATGCAGAATTCGCGCCTCAGAACATATGAAATTGACCCCTATTAGTGGAACAATGCTTTGGGAACATAAGCATGCCACAAGTTTATTACTGATTGCCCGGAACAATCATAACATTATCGAAAAAGTACAGCTGCCATGCTAATAGTCTTCCTGTTATTGGGCAATGAAGACGGAAGTAATTGTTGTCTTGTTCCTATATGGGACAATTATTTTCGAAATTCTTAATCAAATTTATATTTTCTTAAATAATGCTGCATGGGAAATAAACTTGGGAAAAACGACCCAAATCGAACGATGCGTAACAATTTCGCAGTGCATTTAAGATTGCTACCAAATTATGACAATTGGATTTTTGTAAAACAAAAAAAATTAAAACTTGAAGGGTTGTAACTTTTTTTATTTTGAAAGTTATTTTGTTTCCGAAACCAGTAATAGTTATTTTAAAGAGCATGTTACAACACTTATATCTTCTTCATTTGAAATCTTGTACCTATGAGAAAAATTTTTGGAGAAAATTTTTTTATTTTTTTTTTAATAAATTCAAATATCTTTCAGTGGAATTTGTAAATAACAGAACAAAGTGTTAAAATGTGTAGTTTTTAAGCTGTAATATTTGCTTAAAGGATAGTAAAGGAATTGAGTACTCGCAATAAGTGGCGGCCTTTAAAAAGTAAATAAACTGAATGAGGACCTAATGGCCAGTTTTGGGAGTTTTTGCAACTATTGAATATTTACCAATATATTTTTCCTTTAGGATGATTTCTAAATTTGGTAACTGTTGTTTTGCCCTGGTACTAAACATCATAAAATAGTTACGCATTTTTATACCTTGAACTACGTATCTGGCAACAGAAATATCCAAGCTAAAAACGTAAAAGAGTGAAAAAATCAATATTTACCTCCTTTTTTTAAAATATATATATATATATTTCTTACAAAACCTGCCTATTTGTAATTAGTTCATGACACATATAATAAAAGTTTAGTTTTTTAAATGATCAGGCTGAATAAACACAAAAACATGCCTACAAAAACCCAAAATAAATCGCACCCCCCCCCCCCCCAGAATCATCGATATTTGCAAAAAAATCACATAAAATACATGGCTGTTTCACACTTTATTCGAACGGAAATGGCAATTTTAAGCTGTTCCTGTATAGGTTTGGAGCTATTCTACTTAAATATGGCGCTTTTAAAGCCTGATATTCAATTTATCAATAAAAATTACAATTTATAAAAAAAAAATGACATCGTAAATCACCCAAAATCTACATTTAAAACAAAAATTTAAGCAATATAATCAAAAGGCTTAGAAAGCAACAGTTTTCAATATTTCTGGGCCAATTCATGGCAGTTTATGGAAAAATAAGACGATACATCCTTCTATAGTCTTAGACCTCCCACTTTCATATATACCATATCAGGCCTAAGACCACAATTAATTTACTTATATGTTTCTTTATAGAATTTCAAAATCTGACTTCTTCTACAACATTGCTGGGAAATCAAGCTTTATTAAATCCTTCAAACTAACCTTTGAGAAGGCAAAAAACACCAAAATATTTGGGGGTTGACCAATTGGATTTTTTGTTATCTCGCATCAAACAGGGGCACCCAAGGATCTCTGGAAGTCGCTGGATCACATGAATAAATTACTGAACTTTGACGTCATATTTCTCAAAAACAATACGCTTGATTGCAAGGAGTTTAAGCATGTCTCTAGTACAACCCTTTGGGTAGCACCAAGAAGCGGTGCGCTAAAAAGTTTCCAGGCACCGCTTCAAAGCCTCGCTATATAACGATACGCAAGTCAACTGCGCTCACTTTGAGGCACCCCTGTGGCTACTTCGACATTCAACGACCCATAGGTTTTTATTGGCATTTGCTAAAGGCCCTCAAAGTGAAACGGTAATCATACACAACTTCTGTGTTACGCTTTCTTTAAAAGAAAATAATACGGAAATAACCCCAATCTCCCGCAATAATTGATATTTGTTTATATACAGGGAGCACACTTTATTACGTGAAATAGTAACAATAATTTTTGCAATTATCCACCAAAAAACTTTTAAACTGATATTTCGAAAAGAACACAAAAATAAAAAGTCAAATATTGAGGGTATACAAAATAAATTTATACCTAACTCTGCATCTATCAACTATTTTAGTATGTATTTTAGAAATAAACAATGACCTCTCTATTTAAATTTCGGTCCCTTGACTTTGGTCACGTGACATTTAAAGGCCAGAATGTAAACAAACATTTGACAGGTGGATGCGGAAGCTCACTTTTCTGCACTTTTGTGAACAAACAAAAGATATACAGCTCACTAAAAACTTTGCCTGTTTTACAAAAAGGGCATATTGGCCATGAACTTTCTGTAGATGTTTGAATAATAGGGGCTGGTATGCAGAATTCGCGCCTCAGAACATATGAAATTGACCCCTATTAGTGGAACAATGCTTTGGGAACATAAGCATGCCACAAGTTTATTACTGATTGCCCGGAACAATCATAACATTATCGAAAAAGTACAGCTGCCATGCTAATAGTCTTCCTGTTATTGGGCAATGAAGACGGAAGTAATTGTGGTCTTGTTCCTATATGGGACAATTATTTTCGAAATTCTTAATCAAATTTATATTTTATTATTTCTGTAAAACTGGCAAACACAACAATGAGAATAAGATGAGCGGTTTAGAGTTTTTTTCTTTTTATTGCCTTACTAGTTTCGGTCGGAGAGACCTTCTTCAGAGGCCGTGTGATTTCAAGTTAAATTCCTCCCCTGAGCTACCCAAAAAACGGTGTCTTCAGTTTAGCATTGTGACGTAATAACTGTCCCTGCCCCGCTTTGTGATTGTTTCGTCACAAGTGTCGTTGTAGTTGTGCATAGATACATATAAGCATTTTCTAAGAAATCTTAGTTGCATCGAAATATAAATGTACCGTGATTTTTTAGTTTACTGAATCTTGAAAAAAGAATTGTAATAAGTAATAATTATATATAATTTTGTTTAATAAAAAAGATATTTAAAATGGGTATTTATAGTCTAAAAATGTTACTGTCTGGCACTTGTGGTATATACGATTGCATGTCCTGGTGGTGTTTGTTCTTTAATCACTGGTAGATTCATCATCAGATGACAACATTAAGTCCATGATTTCTAAATTTGGTAACTGTTGTTTTGCCCTGGTACTAAACATCATAAAATAGTTACGCATTTTTATACCTTGAACTACGTGTCTGGCAACAGAAATATCCAAGCTAAAAACGTAAAAGAGTGAAAAAATCAATATTTACCTCCTTTTTTAAAATATATATATATATATTTCTTACAAAACATGCCTATTTGTAATTAGTTCATGACACATATAATAAAAACATGCCTACATAAAACCCAAAATAAATCGCACCCCCCCCCCCTCCCAGAATCATCGATATTTGCTAAAAAATCACATAAAATACATGGCTGTTTCACACTTTATTCGAACGGAAATGGCAATTTTAAGCTGTTCCTGTATAGGTTTAGAGCTATTCTACTTAAATATGGCGCTTTCAAAGCCTGATATTCAGTTTATCAATAAAAATTACAATTTATCAAAAAAATGACATCGTAAATCACCCAAAATCTACATTTAAAACAAAAATTTAAGCAATATAATCAAAAGGCTTAGAAAGCAACAGTTTTCAATATTTCTGGGCCAATTCATGGCAGTTTATGGAAAAATAAGACGATACATCCTTCTATAGTCTTAGACCTCCCACTTTCATATATGCCATATCAGGCCTAAGACCACAATTAATTTACTTATATGTTTCTTTATAGAATTTCAAAATCTGACTTCTTCTACAACATTGCTGGGAAATCAAGCTTTATTAAATCCTTCAAACTAACCTTTGAGAAGGCAAAAAACACCAAAATATTTGGGGGTTGACCAATTGGATTTTTTGTTATCTCGCATCAAACAGGGGCACCCATGGATCTCTGGAAGTCGCTGGATCACATGAATAAATTACTGAACTTTGACGTCATATTTCTCAAAAACAATACGCTTGATTGCAAGGAGTTTAAGCATGTCTCTAGTACAACCCTTTGGGTAGCACCAAGAAGCGGTGCGCTAAAAAGTTTCCAGGCACCGCTTCAAAGCCTCGCTATATAACGATACGCAAGTCAACTGCGCTCACTTTGAGGCACCCCTGTGGCTACTTCGACATTCAACGACCCATAGGTTTTTATTGGCATTTGCTAAAGGCCCTCAAAGTGAAACGGTAATCATACACAACTTCTGTGTTACGCTTTCTTTAAAAGAAAATAATACGGAAATAACCCCAATCTCCCGCAATAATTGATATTTGTTTATATACAGGGAGCACACTTTATTACGTGAAATAGTAACAATAATTTTTGCAATTATCCACCAAAAAAAGTTTTAAACTGATATTTCGAAAAGAACGCAAAAATAAAAAGTCAAATATTGAGGGTATACAAAATAAATTTATACCTAACTCTGCATCTAGGGTTGGGTATCGCAGCTCAGTCTGTATCGCGATACGTACCGCGATATTGGCTGTGCATCGCGATACATATCGCGATATTTTGAATTCTTTAAAAGTGAAAAAATGCAGCTGTTTTATGGCTTTATTTCCAGGACTTGTAACACTTACCTACGGCATTGATCAGTTATAGATAATGGCGTTATAACAAATACAAAAAAGTATGTTGGCAATGGTGGTTTCGGGTGCCACCAGGGACATTAATCTCATTGCACAAACAGCATACTGTATATCACTAAATTTTAAGAATGACTGTTTGATTGAGTGTCTAAACTTAAATGTCTGATTGGTATATTTTTAACCCGAAACACCAACAGTTCTGTATTTAAAACTGAAATAACAACGCAGCGTCTACTCTGACACTGAATCGCAAAATTTCACGTTCTTTTTATCAAGTTATCATTCAATTATTCAATCAGTTCATATCAAATATAGGAAAAAATCATCCATGTTCTATCACACTATAATTGGCCGACTTAGTCAGAAATTTACATGAAAAAAAATTTCATGAAAATATATCTGAAACGAAAAGCAGCCGAATATGGTGTGTAAAGTGATAAACATCAGCATTGCACATATCACTGGTTAGCACATCACCAAAAATATTGAATTAAACGTGCAGCGGAAAATATCGAAAAATATCGATATTTCAAAATTTGTATCGCGATACGTATCGTGAGAAAATAAATCGCGATATATCGCTGTATCGATAAATATCGCCACCCCTATCTGCATCTATCAACTATTTTAGTATGTATTTTAGAAATAAACAATGACCTCTCTATTTAAATTTCGGTCCCTTGACTTTGGTCACGTAACATTTAAAGGCCAGAATGTAAACAAACATTTGACAGGTGGATGCGGAAGCTCACTTTTCTGCACTTTTGTGAACAAATAAAAGATATACAGCTCACTAAAAACTTTGCCTGTTTTACAAAAAGGGCATATTGGCCATGAACTTTCTGTAGATGTTTGAATAATAGGGGCTGGTATGCAGAATTCGCGCCTCAGAACATATGAAATTGACCCCTATTAGTGGCACAATGCTCTGGGAACATAAGCATGCCACAAGTTTATTACTGATTGCCCGGAACAATCATAACATTATCGAAAAAGTACAGCTGCCATGCTAATAGTCTTCCTGTTATTGGGCAATGAAGGCGGAAGTAATTGTGGTCTTGTTCCCTATGACTCTTGCTGTGATAGGAAGACCGCAAGAGTCATCTAGGACTAGTAAACACGGTCAAAACTTATTTTAATATTCCGTTTTTTTTTAATATAAATAAAAATTTAATTTTTATGTTGCCATTGTTTTTCGATTTTGCGCTGTGCCATTTTTTTCATTGCCATTCTTTCCGTTGCCATTTTTGGCAGCATGAATTGACAGGGTCCATGCATAAACTTGATAACTGCAGTTATCAGCAGTGGAGAAAAAGCCTTTAAAGTTTGAAAGTTTAGTAACAAACATAGGTTTTTCCCATCGCATTTTCCTCAAAAATGCCCACTTCTAATCGGTTTTGAGTGTAAAACTTACATATGTGATGGAACAGAGGCCAAGAAATACCGTGGCGGCAATAGTGCATTTTCCTGATAAGTGGAGTTATCAAGTTTATGCATGGACCCCTTCAATTAATAAGTTGCTCAGCGGGCGATAATCGGAACTACTACAGAATGTCAGCCGAAAATACGTTACTTACCTCATTACTCAGTTTTCGGTGGAGCGTTTCCCAATATATGTTCGGGACCGACGACTGACGTAGTTGTTCCCCAACGAGTTCTTGAAACCTCTCAAAACTTGCCATAACTGCCGCTTCTTTGAAATACCGTTGTTGTTCAACAGCCAACCTCCTCGGCGGTTCACTCTTTTGTCGTTTTAGTTCAACAGTCAACCTCTTCGGCAGTTCAGTCTGTTGTGTATTAACACCTTTTCACTGCTTAGACGCACTGGAGATTCCGTGCATATAATACTAGATTTTACTAGTATTATTTGCACGGAAACTCCAGTGGAGTTTCACTGGTATTATTTTTACGGAATCGTCATTGGAGCTACGGAGTAAAAAGGTGTTAATACACAACAGATCGAACTGCCAAAGAGATTGGCTGTTAACTGAGCTAACTATTTTTTAAATATCCACCCGTTCCGTGTTTATGCATAACAGAAAGATCTCATCAGATGTCAGCTGTTATAAAACAGACCTTCCGAGGCAGTTCATAGTTTACAGAAATTACATTTTTAGTTATTATATAACAAGAGGATTCCTAAACCACTTTTTATAATAAACGCAAACTATAATTTCAACAGTTTTAGGACCGAATGGACACGTGCTCCTCGCCCACGCCCCTACAAACGAATTACTTACATATGGCATTAGAGATGAGCTATACTAGACGTTTGTAACTACTGGTAGTCTGGAAGTGGTCATAGAACTTGTTGAAGTTATTCGACAAAACACAACGCATTCTGGACAATGTGATTATCACCCGTTCTGAAGGCAATAAGCAGATCACCCTGGCGGTCATCATGGATTTTTACTCACATTTTTTATGATGAATTAACTAAGCCATCATGACCAAATTTTAATCAGAAGCACGGAGGTGACTTTCAGCTCAATCAAAAAATTCAAAATAGTCTCTAGTCGCCATCTTGTTTTTCTTAACCAATGTCTTTAAAACATGTGAATTCATAAACATTTAACTTATCATCACTTAATTAGAGCAAAAATGAAAGCATTCAATAAAATCGCTCCACATTCGCTTTAGGTTAAATAGAAAAACATTGGACTTAAAAATCTGTAATTTCTGTTAACAAAACAGCACAAAACCATTAGAATCGTTCACCATCAATCTTTAAAAGTCAGAAGAGAATATTCGAATATAATATCTTTTCCAAATATTTTCAAATCATAGCAAATCAACCCTTAAGGTCCGGTATAAAGGACAAGAACAGCCACTAAGGTAGTATATTCTGCAGAAAGGAGGTCCACTCTTGTTTGGAAGAAATTGGTTACGTCATATTAAGCTAGACTGGCTAGAGATCAAGAATTCGGACCAGATTTCGAAAAATTATTTCGAGTGTTTCGAAGGCGATCTTGGTACACTCAAGGGAATAACAGCGAAACCCTACCTGAAGTCGGACGCAGTCCACGTCTTCTGCAAGCCGTGACAAGTTCCGTTTGCTTTAAGGGAACGAGTGGATACAGAACTGGACAATATGGTAAAGAAAGGTATCCTAACACCGCTTAAATGGAGTGATTGGGCAGCTCCAACTGTCCTTATCGGGAAGCAAGATTTATCAGTTCGAATTTGAGGCGATTTCAAGGTTACAGTGAATCCACAACTACACGTCGACTCCTATCCCCTTCCCACAATAGAAAACATGTTATCCAATTTGGTAGGGGGACAGAAGTTTTCCAAAATTGATCTACGAACCGCATATCTGCAAATGGTTGTAGAAGAAGAATCCCGGAAATATCTAACAATCAACACATAAAAAGTGTTATTTCAATTTAATCGTTTGGCTTACGGCATTTTTCGAGCGTCTTCCATTTGGCAGCGGGCAATAGAACAAGTTTTGAAAGGAATAAAAAACGTAGAGTGCATTTTGGATGATATGATCATAACAGGACCTGATGACGACAGCCATTTGCAGACTCTCCGAAAAAGGTTTCGACCGACTGAAAAAGTATGGATTGAAAGTCAACTCGAAGAAATGCGAATTTTTCCGAGATTCCATCGAGTTCTGTGCACATAAAGTTGACAAACAACTTTTTGTTTTTAATAATAATTTTATTTTCTTAATTACAGGACATAACAAAGACGTATATATAATTAAAACGGAACGTCACTACATACACACGAATAACCTTAATTTGTTCTCATTCCGCCACCTGGTTTCTGCACAATTTAACCAATGTTCACAAGTAATTCTTCACTTTGTGTGACAAATTTTCAAACTGGTAATATTTTTTTGGAATCTCTCTGTCAACATTGGTTTTTTATCAACTACTATTCTTTTAAATATTTCGTTAAGTAGAGAGTACAATGAAAGTTTTTTCTTGTATGTTCTGATATGACAAACATATTTTTGTGAGCAATAGGATCATATTTACTGCCGGGTTTTCGGAACCGAAAAGAAATTCTGCCCTACTTAAATTAGGAAATATTACATTCGTAGGATCTACGAAATTAAATAACTCTTTGGTGAACATTTGCGTAACATTCAATCGGACATTCAATCAATGCATGAACAATCGTATCTCTCAAATTGGTATCACAAAATTCGCATAAATCATTGTCCTATATTTGCCACCTTTTAAAATTAGTCCCGGTATTGACGATATTATGTATTACTTTGAATTGGAATGATAATACCTTCGGCCCTCTTATACTTTCCCTACCCAGTGGCAGGCTGTGAAAAAATTTTTCTTCCAATATATTTTCTTAAGCAAACCACATTCTGGCACAGGCTGGTGCGGATGACTCAAAGAACAAAAATTCATGGTGGAACATTCGACTTTTTGCCATTGAAATATCGATTTTTTGCGCTTACAAACCTGAACTCATTACTTTTGAAATCCATGGATGGTCTAGGAGTATTTTTAACATCTTGCACTAATCCAGAGTGCTTAATAGCCGAAATAACCTCTAAGTATCTCAAAAGATTTGTTCTGACGTGGAAACAATTTGTGAAAATGATGAGAAAGTTCCGTCTATTTTGATAAGATCTTGGATAAAAACTACTCCCTTGACAAACCAGTCCCTTAAAATGCTTTTACCTTGAACTAGAATAAATTTATTGTTCCACACAATATTTTCCGATTCAAGAGAAATCTTGACGGCTTTCGCAAAATCTAACATTCTTCTATAAATGAGGGAATATATGGTAAACATGAGGTCTCATAGTCGCATCTGAGCAAAAATTTTAGCCCTCCAAATGGTATAAAGGACTTTTTGGCATAGTGGTTCCAGCCCTCTCCCCCTATTATCCCCCATAGCCATTGCATTCTCAAAGCCTTTACCTGACATTTTACATCAAGGATTTTAAGACCAAACTCATCATAATCGGCTATTAAAGCACTATGCTTTACTTTTGGTGGTTTGTTGTTCGAAATAAAGTTGTTTAGTACCTTTTGTATTTTCTGCTCAAAATTATATTCAATTTCTGTGGATAGATAAAATTAGAGATGCCGAAGGTTTTTGAAATTGTAATTTTTCCAAAAATGCTTAGATTCCGTTGAGACCATATGTTAAAAATTTTAGACAGTTTTTCTAGCCTTGTTTCAAAGTTAATGAGATGCCTTTCTTTGTTGTTTCTTCCAATGTGTATGCCCAACATGTTGAACGAGCCTCTTTCGACAGACACGTTATGAACAGTGTCTTTTTTTCTCTCCAAGGGCCTAAACGTATCAAGACAGACTTGTCAGTGTTCACTTTTAAACCTGACAGTTCCCAAAATCCGCGTTAACTTTCAATTAGTGTATAAATATAAATGATATTTTTTAAAAGACACGTGCAATCGTCAGCAAGCTGTTTTAGCATGTTGACTTTAGTACCAATCTGAATGCCTTTAATATCTGCGTTGTTACGGATTTTATCGCCCATCACATCGGCACAAATTATAAATAATAAACAGGAGAGACCGCATCCCTGTCTTACTCCACGACCTAGCTCAAACGATTGCAACGAGAATCCATTATTAATAACACAGCTATATATATTAGAGTAACAACATTTCACGAAGGGGATAAAGTCAGGACCCAAGTTACATTTACTGAGGGCTGAGAACATGAAAGGCCATTCAACAGAGTCGAACGCCTTTTCAAAATCAAGTTGAACTAGTACACCTGCTTCTCCTACCCGGTCGCAATGATCTATTAGGTCTTCCACAAGCGAAAACTTTTTTGTAAAAATTTTGTAATAAATGTTTAGCAGATTTACTGGTCATCAATTTTTTATTTTTGTATTATCTTTACCTTTTTTTCAAGCAACGTGAATATTCCTCGGAGTTGCGAAGTCAAGAGAAAGCCTACATGTCTAGAGAAGTTAAAACATTCGACTAGTTTAGGACCGATGATATCAAAAAAATTCTTTATAAAACTCAGCAGGCAGGACATCACTTCCAGGTGATTTATTTGGCTTAAAGCATTTTAAAGCTTCCCAACATTCCTCAACCGTAAACGATTCTTCACATGTCAACATTTGTTCATTCGATAATTGTCTATCAATCGTACATTCTGTCAAAATATTTTCGACAAACATGTTGACAAACATGGTATACACAAGACCGATTCGAAGATACAGGCAGTTTCCGATGCGCCAGAACAGAAAAATGTATCCGAATTGCGAAGCTGGGCAGCCCTCGTCAATTATTACCACCGTTTTCTGCCTAATCTCTCTACAGTACTCCACCCACTGCATCAGCTACTTCACAAAGCCCAGAAATGGACGTGGTCAACAGCGTGTGAGGAAGCATTTCAGAAAACTCATAACTAATAACATCAGATCTAGTTTTGGGTTACTACGATCCCAAATTACCACTTCGTTTACACTGCGATGCTTCGACCAATGGAATTTCCGGTTTTGTTTCTCATGTTTATCCTGACGGTAGTGAAAGACCTATCAGTTTTGTGTCTAGAACCCTTTCAAAGGCAGAATCTAACTACTCCCAAATTGATAGAGAAGTATTGAGCATTGTTTGGAGTATGAAGAAATTCAGCATCTATTTATTTGCCAGAAAATTCACCCTGGTTACAGATTGCAAGGAATTGGTTTCTATATTCAATTCAAAGAAAGGCATTTCGACAACAACAGATTCCAGAATGCAACGATACGCCAGATTTCATTCCGGCTATACTTACGACATAGGGTATCGAAAGACGAGCGACCATGCAAATGCAGATGGTTTAAGTAAACTGTCACTTCCGTCCAAGAATAAACACAGCTCTGAAGAGAAAGTCGTTTTCTACGCATCTCTACTAGACAAATATCCAGTATCCCTCAAGCAGATAGCCAAAGAAACCAGAAAAGATCAAATTCTCGCTAAAATAGTCGAGTTCACAAAGTCAGAATAGCCAGGTATAGCAGATACAATTTTGGAGCCATACAAATCTCACTATAACAGAAATTTATACCTCTCAAGATTGTCTGCTACTAGGAAACAGAATCATGGTTCCGGAAAAATTCTTTTTAGACGAACTGCATAGTGCCCATCCCGGAATGGAAAAAATGAAGAAACTTGCAAAATCATACGTTTGGTGGCCCAGCAGCGACAAAAATATTGAAACGCAGGTTAAAATCTGTGCAGCTTGTCAAAAAACAGGGAAGTCTCCAGAATTCATCCATAGGAATGGCCAAATCAACCCTGATTTGATTGATTTTGCAGGTCCCTTCCAAGGACACATGTTTCTCATTATTGTTGATGCCCATTCCAGACGAGAAATTCGTATTGCGCAAAATATCACAGCCCAAGAGACGCTCATAACATTGCAAGAACTGTTCAGCGCGATTGGTATGTGTGACATCAGTTTCACTCTGATGCCTTCCAGAAATTTCTTAAGATGCCTTCCAGAAATTATCCACAAAACTACAAGCGTTTATAGACCTTCGACTGATGGCCTCGCATAAAAAATGGTCCAAAGTCTCAAGTCCAGTCTCAAGGTAATGAGGCACGAAAATTCAAACATGCACGAAAAAATAACACAGTTCCTCCTGATGTATCGCTCGAGCAAAAATGCCACAACCAACGAAACCCCTGAATGCCACAACCAACAAAACTCAACCTCCAAGACATTGTTTACCAAAAAGTAAACACTAAAGATGAACTCTCCCGAAAATATTTTTCTGTCGCAAAAGAACTACTAGTTAGGGATTATAGGCAGAAACACTAAAAGTGGATATTTGCCACGATTTCAGGAAAAATGTTACATTAGTGTATGAAGTGTCTGTCCACAACACAAACTTGCGGCGTCATGTCGATCAAATTCGTAGTTCCAACCTCTTATCGAAGAAAGAAAATCGGTTATGAGCGACAATACGATCCTACCAAAGGTTTACAGCCCGGCAGCGACTGATGATCGAGGACTCACATTTCTGAGGTGACATCTAGCGACCATACTTTCACCGGATCCATGAAAACTGAAAAGATTGTTATTTCTAAGCAAAAGACTGTAAAAGTAAAAGTACCTGGGTTTTCCAAAGACATTTTAATGCCCGCATTGTTTTCACCCCCTAAGACTGATCATTCGAGCGCCGGTATAAACATATCGCTTTTCAGGTCGATCTGTGAAAGTCTCCAAGAAATAAGGTTTTGACGAGTAGTGTGAATCCGGTACCTTTAGTTAACATATCTGTGTACATGATTTATTTATTTAATTTAATTGTTCATTGATCGGATATCTGTCATTCTTGTTTACAGAAAAAACAGTCAATCAACAGTAGAGTTACACTAAAGTTTGAGAGTGCCGATCAAGTGCAGTTTTATTGCGGTTCAAGCTAATTTCATTGCAGCTGCTGAATTTTACTAAGGTAAAGCTAAAAAAATAGTTGATTTCTTAGAATACTGTTCTGTTTATTTTAACTTAAGTTAATAATAAGCTTATAGTAAAGAGTTTAAATTATAAGAAGTAGTAATTGTCTTATAGGAATGGCTATAAGTGGTTAAACACAACCATAGAACGCTGGGACTTACATAGACACTGTTGAGGGACGCTTTATTTTGAGTATCTGAGCTTTCATTTTATTGCTGAAGTAGCGAATGGACTCGAACGATAATAAAAAAGTTTAATTAATTAAGTAAGTAATTCGATTTATAACTTCTGAGCATATATGATTCTTATAGATTTGATTTTGAATCTGTGTAATAAGGTTTAAAGGTTAAAGTTAATTGCTGGTAGCAGATCAGGTACTAAGTACAGTGATATCGTAGTTAACACCCAAGACAGAAGTCTTTAATTAGAGGGTGAGTGAGTATGTTAAGTTATGGTTACATCTGTTCGGTAGAAAGTCTGACTTCCGCCTGTAAATATCGTCAAAGTTCGGAGTTCTTTCCTTGAAGTGTCGCAGGGCACAATACTATTAACCATCTAGAAATCATGTGTGATAGCGATCGGATTAATTAAGGTGACCGCCGTCCTGCATTTCATCCAAAACTGTTTGTAAACATGATATCACAAAAATTAAAATTTACCTTTGAAAAATAAAACAACTTGTAATATATTAGCTATGCCATTTGCTCAATATTAGCTTAAACCGAATTGCGACGCTCTGTAATCTGAATCCAGCCCAGTTATTTCTGGTACGAGAAATCAAGACCCGACTCTGACCCGCAAAATCTAGTACCAAAGGCATAAAAATCAAATATGAAATCATAAGCAAGTGCTTGTACACATGATAAAATGAAGGGGAACGACATTTCTGGACACTGTTGGTATAAATGCATGAACAACATTTCCGGACACTAATGGCATAAATGTATTGACGACACTACTACGCATAGAAGGAGAGAACTACGCCACCTCCCCTTCCCCTCCCTCCCACTCCTCACCCTCCCCCGTGGGAAAACAATTTGTATTTTTGCAATTTTTACCCTTTTCAGACGATTCTGAACATTTTCAGTTTTTGACCCCCCCCCCCCACCGTGGGAAAATTTTGTGATTTTTGTATATTTACTCTTTCAGACGATTCTGAACAATTTCGGTTTTTTGACTTCCCGACCCCTCCCCCCCCCCCCCCATCGTGGAAAAATTTAGTGATTTTTGCATATTTGCACTTTCAGACGATTGCGAACAATTTTGGTTTTTTGATTTCCAGACCCCGGCCCCTCATCGTGGAAAAATGTTGTGATTTTTGCATATTTACACTCTTAGACGATTCTGAACAATTTTGGTTTTTTGGCTTCCCGACCCCTCCCCCTGCCCAACGTGGAAAAATTGTGTGATTTTTGCATAGCTATCCGTTACAGACGATTCGGAACATATTTTTTACTTCCCGATCCCCCCCCCTCCCATCGGGGAAAAATTTTGTGATTTTTGCATATTTATCCGTTCTAGACGATTTTTATTTTGACCTCCCACCCCCCCCCCCCCCTCGTGGGAATGCTTTGTTGATTTTGCATATTTATCCGTTTCAGACGATTCTGAACATTTTTAGTTTTTTTACCTCTCGAGCCCTCTCCCCCACCGTGGGAAAATGTTGTGGTTTTCGCATATTTACAATTCTGAGCAACTTTCATTTTTTTACCCTTTTTGACCCGTCCCCATCCCTTCTGATCCATGAGCAGGCATATGATATGTAGCAATAGCAATCATTTCTCATCCCATGACCAGATAGACTAAACCTGAATCCGGCTCACATGTGCGCAGGCGTAATATGAAATACGGATTTAAAAAAGTCTGGCTGATTGGAAACTCTTGTCATTGGAGTAAAGAAGAAAAAACTTAGGCACCGGAGATACAAAGTCCCCAGCCAGTCGATCACACTCAAACCTTGGCGTCACACATTTACATGTACATTCTTTTGCTATTTTAAGTTTCAACGCCTTATATCAAACCATTCATGTCGAAGTGATGCGTACAAAGTCGCCTAGATGACAATGCAGCCAAAATTTGGCTGGGGGCTGATATAAGCTGATGTTCCAGTTAAAAGACCGTTTTACTATCTTGTAAAAAACCTTTTACATATATCCACATCCATTGCTTTGCTTTAAACGGTTCTAACTACAACCACTATCCTTGTGTAATTTGATCAGAGAGTTCTGAACAAGTCACAGATGGAATACAGTTTCCTTAAATATCTTGTAAAAAACATTTTGCATATATCCTTAGCCATTTTTTAACGGTTCTCACTCCAGTAAGGCTTAAAAAGACCTTGCCACGGGGTCCATGCTTAGCGCAGAAGTTACATCACAGAAATGCAAGGCTGTACTGAAAAGGAACTAGGCGTTGTATACGGATATGCTAATATGAAGCAATATTGTGATGCTTAGACACATCAATCTTTTCCCAGAAAAACAACTAGAGTGAATCAGACTCGCATGGTTTTCCACCTACGGACCAGAATCGGATTCAAATAAGCTGTAATTCACAAGTCTTAATTTTCGGAATTTCCTGACGTCACAAGATCCAGATCGAGGCTGTTGGTGCACGAATGTAAACAAAAACGTGAAAAAATGGCTTGCTCGATACCATCAAATGACTTGACTTGTGTGCCTTATTTTACTCAAGGCTTTGTTGAAAATTACATTAAAAACATGTCCAAATCCTCTGGAGAAAATTATTTGGGAAAGGGAATGAAATACTTCAGCGAAGGATACATAAGTGACGTTAGAGGTACTGTCATCTTTAGTATCTTTATTAATGAATGAACTTACCCTCTCTTAAACGATGGTTTAAAAAGGAATAAAACACAGAATAAAGTTTAATTCCCGCCCTTTACTTCATATTTGTTCACTCTCTGTTATCCTCAATTTATTTAAAATGTTATCATCAAATACACTATCAAATACTGTATTAACAATGTCCCGAAAAGTGACTCACAGCCATCCTACAGCGCTATACATACAGTGAAGTATGAACGAAAAATGATAAACGTGAAATTTTCTTGCTGTGAAAGGTAACATGATCATGCGTCTTATCATCTGGACCTGGTTTCACAAAAATTTAAGATGGGGAGTTCACTACTTTTTTCAATGAGAAAGGAGGAGGAGTGCAAAATAACAGCAAAATGTTACAGGTCAATGAAGAAAAACGAATCGGAACACATACTGGAGGAAAAAAATTTTGTACTAATTTGGGATTTATTTTCTTGATAAACGGACTTATATTTAAAGCGTTTGCAATGCGCGATATTCGTACGATAAATTTAAACAAAGACGGGTCACAAATACATTATAACATAATATATATAAGACTTGATGTTGGTTAATTTTAATATTTACAGGTCAATCTGATATCAACAGCCAAAGTATATGTTACATCGGCACAGTGCTCTTGTACTATTGGGCAAAAAGGGCATGTAGTCATGTTGCTGGTCTTTTGTATACCATTTCGAAGTACAAGATGCTTAATCTTATCGCTGTACCCGACGATGTAGCTTGCACATCCACTTCTCAAACATGGCATAAGCCAAGGGGTGAAAAAATTCAAGGACAAAAAGAGGTACAGACTTTGGAAACGAGAGGCTATGGAAAGCGACAAAAGATTGGAAATATGGAAAGTATATCACGAGGAATTACATCGACTCTATCTAACCCTATACGCGGACAAACCCTAGACTTTCGGGGTTTGAAAGACAACATGGAGAAGACGTGTCCAGATTTTATTATTATTCCAGCACTTAGTCAAATGAACCGTGTCGCAACAGTGCAAACTAAATATGGCAATTTTCCAAAGGGGTCAGCATTAGCCCTCCATCAAAAACAACAGGAAGAATATATTGTCAACATTTATGATGGGGTACCTTTCCCAATTTTACCAGTAGTTGATAGGATGGAAAACACTCTCTCTTGCGTTTTAACTTTAAAACAATTAGGCATTTTACAACAAATATCACTGACAAAGAATGAAGTGTCGTTATTCGAACAAAAAACAAGAGAACAAGGTAAATCAGCGCTTTGGCACAAACTCCGAAAACACAGACTGACAGCTAGTAGGGTTGGAGAAATTGTAAAGAGAAGGGAAAATTTTGAAACTCTCGTTAAACGATTAAAAAGTACTAGAGTAGTACGCACGACAGCGATGCAATATGGTATTGACCATGAGCCAGAAGCAGCTTTACAGTACATCAAATCTAACGGGAGTGAAGTAAATGCATATCCAAGTGGTATAGTATTATCAGTTACAGCTCCATGGATAGCTGCAAGCCCCGATCGTAAAATCTACAATCCAAATAGGGTTCCTCCGTTTGGACTTCTAGAAATTAAATGCCCATTGTCAACATCGCTAAAAAACGTGCAATCACTACAGTTAGCAGACAATAAACTGTTACTAAAAAGAACACATGACCACTTTTACCAAATTCAAACACAACTAGCTGTTACTGGTTTGGATTGGTGTGACTATTACGTGTACATAAAAACACCAAACGGGCAGCTTGAAGAACACAAAGAGACCATATATTTTGACCCTGAGTTTTGGAAAGATACAAAAGAAAAACTAGACAGTTTCTGCTTTAATTATTACACTGCATGTTAATTGTATATATATATATAAAACAACCAGTACACTTTGGTCTTTAAACCCCCTAACCACTGACAATTGGTTTATCAAAGTTAGCAAGCAGACAGGCCACTGTCCAAATCTGATTGATAGATCCCGTCAATGACAGTGGAATTTGGGGTGCCAAATATTCTATTTTCTTTTATTCGCTGCATGATTAGTTCCACATGTATTCGAAGTTTAGCAATTCTTGCGGTTTCCATAATTTCAGGTTTGCTAAATTGTCTGTTTTGTGACATAAATGGTGGAATGTTCAAACTCACGTGTATTTTTGTTAGATCTTTTTTTAATACAAATCCATTATCGGCCATTACCGAATCTCCTGGCTCCAACAATTCCAAAATGCCGCTCACTCGTGTAATTTCAACATCAGACATGCAACCTGTATACAGTGGTGAAACAAATGTGATAGCGCCATGTGGTGCAATTCCCACCAGAGCTTTAAAGATGGTAGTGCTTTTGTAGTTAGAATACAATTGGAAATTTAAAACCATTGACGAGGGAGTTTGTGTATAAATTTCCGTACAATCAATTATTACTCTAGTGTTAGAATAAATATCCCTGAAACACTGAGGCATGAGACGCTGAATTACATCCCTTTCAAGCCACAGGGGAATCTGACCTAGAGAAAAATACAAGAAATTTGCCCATGTAATAATTAACCTGCTAAAGATGACTTTGAAATACCAAATCTTACACTTAGATCATCTTCCAGTAGGTTAAGTCTCACTCTATTAAGAAATAAAAAGAGCTCATCAATGAGTACCATTGTCCGTGGTTTTCCACGTAAAATGAAGGTTCCAGTGCTTTTGTAATAAGCGCTCTCCATGTTTTGGGCTGCTGGCTTCACAAAGTTAAAAAATGTTTTGAAAGAAAAATATGTTGGAAAGCCCGTGTAAAAGTTAATGTGCTTGTCATCATCGGTAAATCTCTGTAAACCAAAATCTTTCAATTTTTAATTGCGCTTTAAGACGTGCAATTTCAAGTTCTTTTTTTGAGTGATTGTTCCATTTCTTGGAACCGCATTTCCGTACGAGTCTCCTCCGCACTGTCCGTGTCCGAAGTGTGCACATCTGTTACATCTTCGACAGATTCTCTGAAATAAATTTTAATTGTTTTTAGGATTATTTTTACTCTGCATGTTATTAGATGTTGAATTTTTCTTATTCATGTCATCTCCCTAACATGTAAGGCATGACAACTTCAACAGTGCATAACTTTAAAACTACTTGACCGATTTGAACCATTCTTCCACCAAAACGTTCAGCAAGACTTTATCTTTGTGAAATATGGTGATACTTTTAATCGGATCTATACAGACCTTATTTTTGCTGAACTGATCATGCTTAAAATGTGTAAACAGCGTGGGCGGATGCAGATATAAGGCATGTGCCAATATTACCAACTGCCGGCATGTGATGTTTAGTCACTGGAGAGCTGTAATATGTCATGGTTTTTACCATGTAGGATAACAGCGGGCATGCCATTGTTGTTGTTGCCGCTGTTGTTGTTGCTGTTGTTGTTATTGCTGCTGTTGCCATTGTTGTTGTTGCTGTTGCTGTTGTTGTTGTTGCTGTTGTTATTGCTGTTGTTGCCATTGTTGTTGTTGTTGTTGCCATTTATGTTGTTGCCATTGTTTTTCTAATCATATATTTATATTCAAAGACTTTTGTTATCATTTGAACAGTTGAAAGGACGTATAAACGCAAATCTTACGATTTGCCACAAAGTCCTAAAAGGCATTTAAAGCAAGCACACGCTTCAGAAGAAATGAAGAATGGGAGATAGACATGGAAAACCCATAAAACGCCTTTCATGGAAATTTTATATAAGTCTTCTATCAAACCTCGAAGAGTCAATATGGCTGAAATTAATGCATATGCTTGCATAGAATGTGGTGCATTGTACAACAGCGAAGAAGCTTTATCCACGCACACGAAGCAGTGTGGCGAGAGTGGTGATGACAGCAGTTCTGACAGTTAGTCAGAAATAGACTCTGTTTCGCATGATATATATGATGACCGTGATGACAAATTTCAAGAAAAGGTTTTAGAATATGAAGAACAAGGGCTTGAATATGCGCGTGAAAGAGCAAGTGATGACCTTTGACCCGTTTATAAGCGTCGACTAAAACAACTGTTTATGAGGCTATTCAAATAAATCCAACTTCTAGAACAAAGCGAACATTATCAAAACATTTTAGAAGACTTTAATTACTTTGTTGATGAAAAACATTATGAGTATTCAAAGACACTAAAGGCAGCTATCATGAAAAAAATGCATTCTTTGAAGAGCTTCTAGATAAGGAGGAGGATGATGAAAGCAAGGACATAAAAAGTGACATGGACAGTGAGGTGGAACAGAGTGAAATAGATGAAGAACAATAGACTTAGTTGACTAAAACATTGTTATTAATTTAAGTGCTGTCTTCAAAGTGTATCTATAAAACTCAAATATATGTCTTGCTTTTTGATGTTTAAACGCAGTTGCAACGTTCATCACATATGAAATCACAAGAAGCTAAGGTCCCTGGCTCGATGTTAATTCACCCGTAATCCATATATCATATATTATGTATTATAATTAAGTATTGTGTTATTATGTATTATAGACAAGTATTGTTTAAAAAATAAAAAGTTGAAAAGCATGATATAAGGTTTTTATTTAATTAAACATCACAAGTATTTACACTTACTGAGAACTACAATTATCGCAAACACCAAATTAAAATATTGATATTTTATGAAAATAAGAACAAAAATATTTCAAATGCATATTATGTTAATATATGTAACATATTAGCCCACTCACAAGAACTTCAATTCATATAAGTATCACAAATGTTATCAACCGTTTGCAAATGTTATGAAAACTGACATAAAATTTTTCCAATCCAATCACTTTCACATCAACATGGTTTGATAATGTGAATTCATTTAAGCCTTTCATAGTTCACATATTAGGCGTGAAGACAATTTTATTTGAACCACACATCAATTGTACATGCTTATTTGGTTCAAAGCTAACTTTCAAGTTTTTGCCAAGCATCAAAAGCTTGACTCCAATGTTTTGCACCGAGAGTGATGGAATCGATGTATCCGCTAAGCTCATCATACTTTTGAAACTGTATACAGCGTTCACCGTCACGTTGAAAGACTGCCACATTAAGCTGTTTCGACACTTGTAGAAGAAATCCTGATATTGATAAAAATTCAAAGTAAACCCTCACCAAGGCTTAATCTTCAGGAGATAGGATAATGTAAGTTCCACAATAAGAGATCGTCAGTTCACCCAAGTGATCCAGAGATAGTTTATGTTAGAATTCATGATGATAAATAAGTTCTACTGTACCATCTTCTAACTGTTACTGCACTTATACACATCTATCTGCTCAAGTATGAGATCCACTGACGTCATTTGATTCTTCAGCATTTGCCAATCCTTCAATGACAATTCCCTTCTTGGTGGGATATAATCTCCCAGATGCATGATCCGTAATATATTCCCGAATATTAACCAACACATTCTGTTGATATTTCACTAATTTAATATATGTTTCTCCATTAATGGGTATCATACCCGGTAAGACGTCTACACTCATCTTATTATTCATGGAGTTTGTAGTGGCAGCTTTACGCTCAGGTTCTTGCCTGACTTTAGGCTCTACCTTAATTTTTCACTTTTTATAAGGCAGCATGGTAGATGGTAACTCATCTCCTTTTATCTTTCTAAATTGTGGTCGCCTTTGAAGCTGTTACAGTGGTAGTGACTTTGCCATGAACATTGCCTTACACTTTCCTGTAGGTATTCTCTCAGGCTTTGCTATAGAATTTTCCGTACGCTTTGTTTCAGACTTTTTTGTAGGCGTTGCCATAGATGGTAGTTGTTGTTCACTCCTTGCAGAAATGTTCACTCTTCAATACTTTGATACAGAATGTTTGTTATTCTGGGGACAGGCGCCTTTTATGCTCTATAAGTTGTGTAATGCCCCTGTGACATGAGTTTCCAAACAACCAGACTGTCAGTAAATTTCTATTACCGGAAATAAGCAGACAAGCGAAACACCACTTAATCCATATTACATAATAAGAATGCACACATATGAGCCTGATTGAGGTTTACTTATTCTTTTATGGGATGAGAAATGATTGATATGGCTAAATATCATATGCCTGCTCATGAATCAAGGGGTTGGGGGGGGGGAGGTGAGTGGCCCAGTTCTCTCTTCCTATACTTTAGGCTTGGCCCAGTTCTCTCGTCCTATACTTTAGGCTTGGTTTAGTGCTCTAGTCCTACGAATTTTCCCACGAGAGGGGGGAGGTCAGGTGTCAAAAAAACGAAAAATGTTCAGAATCGTCTGAAACGTGCAAATATGCAAAAATCACAAAATTTACCACGGTGGGGGTTGAGGAAGGAAAGTAAAAAACCCAAAAATGTTCAGAATCGTTCGAAACGGATAAAGAGGCAAAACTTACAATCTTTTTTCCCACGGGGAGGAAGGGGAGGGGAGGGGGAGGTGTCCCAGTTCTCTCCTTCTATCCCTACTGACATTTCTGGGTGCTGTTGGTATCAATGATAGACAAAACCCTTATAAGTGATAGAAAAACTCTTATTACCACTCAGCAGAAGTGACGGCATCAGGTACCTATTATCGTTTAGTGTGACATCATCAACGTCTAGAGCCCCCATGGGGATTCCAGACGCTGTTGGTGTAAATGATAGAAAAAAATTGTGAGCAGTGAAACGTCATAGAGTGTTCGTCATAGAGTTTTGCTATGGAGTTTCTTCACAGCGTTTCGTACTAAAAGAACCTTTCCGTTTTGTGCTTCTTGGACGTTCAGTTTTTTTAAAACTGACAAACAACCCCATCCCCTAGGGGCGAGACATTTCGAGTTGATCGACCCCCTACACCCTCCGCGAGCTACATAGAATATAAAGCGGACAAGTCAACTTCAACAGCGCATCACTTGAACCATTCTTTCAATAAAGTATTCAAAGACTTTAAGTTTTTATTGATGACGTCACTGATGATGTCATTTATTAATGTCAGCGAGCATAACTTCGTAACTACTGGACCGATTTCAACAATTTTTCAGCATAGTGTTCAGTAAGACTTAAGTTTTTATTGACGATGTCATTGATGGTGTCATTTATTAAAATTTCAAACTAAGATTGCGCCAAAACCACTGGATAGATTTCAACCAGGTTTTCAGCAAATTGCTCAGCTTGTCTTCATCTTTTGGCCTCTCCATTAGATACATTAAATAGATAAATGACGTCATCATGCGCATCTAATGCCGTTCAACTGCCCACATGATGACATCACACTGGGCGATAAAGGAAGTTTTTTCTATCATTAACATGTGCAATATCCAGAATCCCACTCCTACCCCCAATGCAAAAAATTTACCTCCATAAAGGGCACGATCGCAAAACGTTTTGGTAATTGACCCAAAAAAGATGTTATCTTTTACGAAAGATTGAAATTCAGCTATAATGGCTAAAATTTTACATTCTTTTCTGGCAACCGGAAACTTGGCAGGAGTTTTCGTCACTGCATCTGTACGTCCTAGCTGAATGCCTGAATTAGCCCTCACTTTGAGAATGGTATCCAGAATCTCACTCCTATCCCTAAAACAAAAAATTTTGCACCATAAAGGGCACGATTGCAATACGTTTTGGTAATTAACCAAAAACGATGTTATCTTTGAAATTCAGCGGGAATGGCTAAAATTTTACTTTCTTTTCTGATAACTGGAACGATTATGTAAACCACTATTTCCTGCTTCAAGTATTTTTGCTACCATCAGCATTTACATGAAAATCTGTTATATACTTTCCATGTTTACCTGATTACCTAATTTCACCGCATGAGAATTCATCGACCCAGCAGTATCCTTATGGATGAGACGCATGGAGCGTTCAGAATTAAACTTCTAATCATGGATGAGGTGAGAAATGATGCTAGTATAACTATGGGAATTGTACTATGTGAAATCAATCGATCACTCAGAAATAATTTACTATTGGGCCATAAACCATTAGAAATCATTGATGGATGTTACGCTATCATCTACACCACAAGATATACCCTCTCTCTTAACAATGGTGCCTACAACATAAAGTCTACTACCCTTCAAATCTAAATATTCTTCTATACTAGCAGGAATATGAAATTCTATTGCGGCACCATCTCAAATGGCAATGAGTGGTTTTTAGTCTACACCATAACTTTTTACTACAGCAGTTTGTGTTGTCGGTTTGTGAAACCATTCCAATAGAGAAAGACTACATTCATAAGAGTGATCACGTATGATTGACATTTTTTCTATGCTCCTTTCACTTTCTTTCGCCTTCTAACAAATTTCCTTGGTGTACTTCGTTTATCGATACCCCCCAACAACTTCTTGAGCTACATGACCAGTAACGTCTTTAACCACATTCTTTGCAGCCTTATTAAGATATGGTCAACAATTTTAGCCCCTGCCTTAATTGGCGGACTAGCTTAACGTGCCAATTCTCCCAAGAACGAACCAATACCATCTCCATATTATATGAGTACACCTTTAAATCCTGGCAAATACCCACCCACTTGATGAAGAAAATAGTATGCAGATGGACTCTGTCTCTTTGTTTTCATAATACGCTTTGTCGAAAATGAAGTTTACAGATCACTTTCGTAGTATGAAATACAACATTACGATCTGTGTCAAGCTCAATATTGATTTCTATTGTGTCAAAATTTGATGTGTTAACAGGTACTTAATGAGGTTATTCATAAATTTTAATAATAATTTCACCGTCATGACCTTAAATGGGAATAAAACGTAGTAAAGGAACATAATAATCTCCAACTAATTGTGGTTCGCAAATACTGCAGTACACATAAAGTGTATAAAATCCTTGCACACATCTGCTTTATATTAACCGTACAGAGTTTGCATTAGTCGATGTTTCTAATGCTTAATTTGTTGCAGTACATATTTCAGGTATGGATCTATAGTAACCATATGGAATGACAACTTCATGTAATCTATCATGTAGTGATAACCGATAAACAGTGTAATAGTCCATTCCTTGTCTCACTGTGTGTCCATGTGTGTGGGTACTGAATTTCAGCTAAGGCCACTTCATATTTTCGTTTCAAATAAACGAGGCAAATGAATTTGATAATTAGAATTTGATAATTAGAGACTTTATTAGTAGGATAATAGTTCATGCTAACATTACTAGGCAAAGTAATGTAATGTAAAATGATGATTAAATCGTATATGCACTTTGACGGACTGCATGCGTATATACATTACTTCGTGCATGACGCACGTCGTTCACACTGCGCGCGTGGTCCACATTGTTGCTGTGTATTACTTCTCCTTGACAACAAGCACTTGCACATCACATTTTTACAAGAATATGAGTTGCAGTTTCATTTTCTTGACAACAAAAACATACCTCTTTAAACCATGTTAAACAAATTTCCCATTTTTCGGAAACTGTCATTGTTGACGCTGTTTCATTTCTTTTGTAACATCTTCACGAGTGGTATCTTTGCCATAAACAGTTTTTGGAATATTAGCATCTACAATTTTCTTATATATATATATATATATATATATATATATATATATATATATATATATATATATATATATATATATATATATATATATATATATATATATATATATATATATATATATTCCATTCGTCAACAACGGATCAATTTTATTTAAAGTATCGGTCAATCGTTTTCCTTTTTTCTTTACTAGTTTTTCAATTTGCAGTTTAGATTTACGAAATATTAAGAATTCAGTAAAAAATATTTCCCGATTTTTACAATGGACCTATGCATGAATATACATAACAAGATACAATCAATAACGAACTGAAGGTCGTTTTCAACACAATCACTCTTTACTAATCCAGCCATCTTTTTCCTTGCATCACAGGCAAATTCATTTAAATTAAAATTATTTGTTACAGCATTTTCCAATAGACTCCTATATAATTTTAAATTTGCGCAATGTATGAACATATGACTGATATTTTTATTTTGTAGTTGTTACACATTCGATTAAATGAGCTGTCGAATTTTGAAACAATATATTTAGACGCATAACTTTGGTGAATGATTTTATAGTTGAGCATACTATTCCTAACCACTCTAGCAAAATATTTAATTTTAGTGAATATTTGATTATAGTCTTCCATGTTTAACTGTATTCTGTCAATTTGCCATCGTTCCAGGCAGGACGGAATTACGGATTGCTCTCGTATAAAGCTGCGATTATATTCATTTTAAGTACTGGTGATTCATAAAATGTTGTTTTTACAGTGATGGTGTTGTTTCTACACTTTTCATATGTATTTTGGGCACTTAAGTGAATTACTTGCTTCCAGGCTTTAGGGATTGCCGCTATTAAACTATCACATTTTAACAGACAAACTTGCTTTTAAGAGACAGTGTGGTTACTATAATTTATTACTTTCTGAAACACAATGCACCTTTTCTCAAAAAATACTTGAAAGTAGTAGCGACAAACAACTGTTCAGAGTTGCAAAAGAAATATTAAACTCTTATAACTCTCCTGTTTACCCTTCAGATCTCAACGATCTCCCAAATCAGTTCTCTGAATTCTTTATTGACAAAAATGTTAAAAATTCAAACGGGTATTTCCGAAAAACAGGCATACATTGAGCAGCTTGAATTGTTTAGGACTGAAGAGTCCAGTTTTGAAACTAAAAGTGCTGTACTGTACAATTCATACATATAAACTTAAATGTTCTTAAAAATTTAGCAAATTCTATATCCCAGGTTGATTTGTCACATTGACGTTTGTTTGAGGTGTATAAGTTTTCCTTCTTGAAATCGAAAGGGGTTTCGCATCGTGTCATTCTGAGGATGGAAAGAGTGCACAAGGATTCCACTAAAAAGGTTGATTTGTCACATTGACGTTTGTTTGAGGTGTATAAGTTTTCCTTCTTGAAATCGAAAGGGTTTTCGCATCGTGTCATTCTGAGAATGGAAAGAGTGCACAAGGATTCCACTAAAAAGGTTTATTTGTCACATTGACGTTTGTTTGAGGCTTGGTGTATGATAGGGGAATTGATCCCGTTGCTGCCACAGCTGTGACAGTCGCTGACTGCTTTTTGTATCTGTTTGGTGCTATTCCAAAGAATTCTTTATGGATCGCGATAACCAATGTTAATACATTAGAAAACCCCATAGCGATGGCTTCAACGTCTACAAGATTTTTTACTCATAAAAATGAGTATTAAGAAATTAAATACTTCAGATGGTTCCGTATAACAACTCTGAAGCTGTGAGAATCATTATGAAACACTGTATATTAAATTAATGGAGTACCGTGTTTTGCATCGCAACATAATACTAACAAATAATGTTAGTTGATTTGTAAAATTGCATACTTTATCGATACCATACAACATGTCGTCATTACATGTGCCACCAAAGAACTTCGTATTAGACTGTGCAAGATAAAACGTCTTCAATGATGTACATTTGAAGCGTGTTATCAAATATGTCTGAATTACAGAGAGGTACTCACAATTGGAATTATAAGATTCGATTTTTTTCATCTGACATTTTTTGTTAACAAATTTGGCAATTTTAAAGTCAAAAGAAACAGATTTGTTCTTGAATGCGCAAATATGTTTTCGATTTTTATGTAAATGTGAGCTCTGTCCTCGCGTTCTGTTCATATTTTAATCTCCTTCATAATGACTGCAACATTTGAACTTGCAATAAAATTTCTGTTACAATTGATTAAGATCATTTACAGAGGGAGTAAATTTTTAAGTAATTTAGTTTTGAGCTAATCAGGTTAAATATTTGGAGTAATTGATGTCCTCGCTTTCGATGGATCTGTTTTAAAATTTAGGATTCGTTCTGAACTTAAGATCAGGATTTTACTCTTTCCTTTGAATTCATGAAAATTAATAATGCTAGCCGCCGTCGTTATTCGGTGAACTGGCGGAAACACAAAACATACTAGTCATTAACCACACACACATACACACATACACACACACAGTCCCGTCTAGACCGAGAAATGGAGACATAGGGTCGTACACCCAGAAGTCATGACGCATTTTTCGACCTTTTTATTATTTTTTTCAATATTTCAAGGTTTAGAATGTTAGCTGAATTTTTTGAATGCCAAAAAGTTTGGTTCGGATGAAATAGCTTAAAAAGTAAAAAAGTTATAGGCATTTTTCGGCCAAAAATGTTCACCCAGAAATGGCTACTCGGATTTTTGGAGTTTACCGATAACACATGACAGGGGGCGGAGCCTGTTTTGTTTTGGTTTTCGTCATTTGCATATCACTGTAATCATTGGGGAAAATCTACACAAACCCATGTCCTTTTGTTCGAAAATCACGACATAGGTTTTTTCCTATAAAAGAACTACATAACCTTATACATCATGAAATATTTGTTTGTTTGTTTATTTGTTTGTAAGCAAACCCACGTGCTTTTGTTTGCAAAATGTGCACAACCTGAAACCACGGCATTGACTTTTTCCCTTTAATACATATGTATAACGTTGCATGTGATTAGATATTTGTTAATTTGTTTGTAAACAAATCCGCGTGCTTTTGTTTACAAATCTTACACACCGAGAAACCACGACATCGGATTTTATTTCTTTAAAACATGCATAAACCTTATATATCATTAAATATTCGTTTTTTTGTTTATTAGTTTATATGTTTGTAAGCAAACCCACGTGCTTTTTCACAAATGCTGCACACCGAGAAACCACGACAACGGCTTTTCTCCCTTAAAACATATAAATAACATTATATATCGTTAGTTATTTGTTTATTTGTTTGTCTATTTCTTTATGTGTTTGTTTATTTGTTTGCAAACAAACCATGTGCTTTTGTTTACATACCAAGAAACCACGACATCGGCTTCCCCCCAAACACATGTATATAACCTACAACCATCTGTGTTTTACTAAAACATATGCACAACATATATATAAAAACTTTATATACAGGGGCCCCGCGTTAATTCGTCTTCGATAAATTCGGTCCCCCGGCTAATTCGCACCAATTTCGTTGGTCCCGATTTTCGGACCCGTTCACTCCTATGTAAAAGTACGAATTAACGAGGACTCGGATAATTCGTTCCAAAAGTGACACCCGTTATTCAGGCCTGTTGACAATGTAGAGTAAGACAAATGGCACTTTTTACTTAGTTTAAACAAAACACAGCTCAGGCGCCATGCGCTGCCAGATAAAAGAGATTAATAAACACGCATTGTGGGGGCATAAATGCGCGGGTGCGAGTGTTGTGGCTCACACGGTCAACTGTCTGTCTTAGTGTACACAGTCTTTTCATGGCATCACCACTACGGAGCATTGTTTCTTCGCGTACTGTATTGTAGCTTGTTTTGCTACAGACAGTTTGGACAGTACGCACTCCGGGGCGAGCATGTAAATTGTGAGCACTGGTCAATTCAACCTGCAAAATGGGAACAAAACGAAAACAATGACTACACTGTGGACTTTAAGTTCAAAGTGTTGAAGCAAAAAACGAGTGAATCAAAAACCAGAACGCAGATCATGACGGAATACGGGATACCCCAAAATACTCTTGTATCACGGATAAAAAATAAGAATAAAATAATCAATGGTGTTAAACCGGTAAAATTTGAGCCTGCTTGAAAACGCACACAGTTTGCGAGACATGACGACTTAAAATTCGACCCCCGCTTAATTGGTACCCTCGGTTAATTAGTACTTTCTTCCTTGGTCCCGAAGAGTACGAATTAACGCGGGGACCCTGTATATATATATATATATATATATATATATATATATATATATATATATATATATATATATATATATATATATATATATATATATATAGCGAGACCAAGAAATGGTGACATAGCTTCACACAACACAACACAAGACAGTTTTTTTCATATCTTGCTTTCTGGGTGCAGTTACGACCATTACCAAAACAAGCAATCCAACTGCACCCTCCGCAATCATAAGCTTACTAAACTTTAACAAATCTTACGTAATAATTACTGGAGTTTACCAAGAAACGACAACAACTAAACTTAGCTATTTTAACAGCTGTGTTTTTAACTTTACTCAGCCAAAGCGGAAGAATACATTAAAACCCAAAATTTACAATGCCACGTCCTAGAGGTATTAATCGTCCAAATTATATCCAAATAATAAGTGTTGTCCAAAATATGCACAGCACTAATTTCCCTTGAACCCTCGCCTCTTTTTGGTATCTAACACATTTTTATGCGATATTTGACTGCTTCCAGTCTCTCTTCTTCAGTTCATCAACACCAGTAATCTTGCATTTGATAAGAGTTGACCGGAGTTGACTACCAAAAAGTTCATCTACAGCTTTCATTTCCTTCTCTGACCATTTCCGTTCTAGAAAATAAAATAAACAGGATGTTGCAGTCCTAGTCATAACAAAGGATAACTCTTGTTTGCCACATTATAAAAAATTAAGCAAGCTACACACACACGACATCTTAAAACTTGATATATTAACCCCCTATAAAGAACTGGACATAAATCAACACTTACATTTACGAAAACTTGCCTCACACAAACAGCCTAAATCTTAATTTCTTTAATTAATGACATTTTCATGATTGTTATATGTACTGCTTTTCAATATGATATCAACCAACTTCGTGTTTTAGCACGGACAAATAAAAATATTATTGTACTTTAAACTTCTTCCTTCTTCTTTTTTTATTTCCACTGGCTCCCATGACTCGTCATCGCTTGCAGTGTCTACAAAAAAGGAACAATGTCACTGTTTCTCGGACAACTCAAGCCACTTTAAAAATGATAAAATAAAACTACCTGCACAACAAGAAAGAGTTTGATACACACCATAGAATCGACCAATGGCACTATTTCTAAACCACTTTAAAGGGATAAAATAACACTAATTGCACAACAAGAAAGGACTTGATACACATCTTTCAAATTGAAAAATGTCGGTATTTCTCGTAAAACTTAAAACACTCTCAAATTGTAAAATCAAACAGACGGATACCCTCTCGTTTGAACAAAACCTCATGTTACTTGCTTGCCACACTACACTGAACGTCACCTCAGCTTAAGCTTACAGCATACCCGCGACATACTTTCACTTATATATCTCTCCTCGTATAACTCGATGTAGCACACTGTTATACGAAGTCGCAAGTATGGTTGGAACTTAAGCGGCATTCGCAAACATACATACACCCTATCCGTTGAACAAAATGTCATCTTACTGACCCCACTGACCTCATAGGATCCTTGTTACACACATTACTTGAACTGACAGCATATTCGCAGAGCCCCTGTTTGCAGCCCCATATTCTTCAACACTGAGTGGCTTATCTTCTGATGTTTCGCCTGTAACATGAAGTCGCAAATATTTGGTGAAATTAAGTTACCCATAAAATCGCTCTTACCTTGCGACAGACTCACGAGAACTTTTAGTAGACTATAGATGGACGTCGCATGTATGTGGGGAACTTAAGCTTCGTCTATAAATCTACATACATCCTATGTGTTTACCAGAGTCCTAGGCTACCTAATGCACTAAAGTTCAACGATTGCTTGTTACACGTTACGTTGCATACCGTCTGTGGCTGTTAAGTGTTTAAATCGATGTAGCACTCTTACACAGTGTCACAGTTATGCTGTGAACTTAAGCTGTATGTAAATTTTGGAATACTGGAGCAGCATATATAATGAAAAGTACCATAATTTTCTATGTCAGGTTCTCTTTCTTCTCTTTCGAGTTCTGTTGGCGTGTTTAATTCTGAATAATAAACAAAGTAATACGAAAAAAAATTCCTCAGGATTTCTCGGCAAATTTAAGCAAATCTTTACCAAGAGACCTTTTTACGTATTTTTATAAGCAGTCTAAAACTGAACAATTTCAATTACCTCTACTTTGGCGCAGAGGTCGAATTACATCAGTTTCAGAGCTGGATAACGACAAATCTGCGAAAGCTGGGATTTGAAATTCTTCTGCCGTAGTCAATGGTGCACTTGGTGTTTGGATAGAATATACAAAAAATTACAAGTACATACTACTGTTACTGAGTTCATGTTCAGGTCAATAGGCGAGTAAAAAATTAAGGTTTTCTCTGGTCTTGACTTCTTGGGAAACTTGAGATTAATGCTTAGTACATTCTTTTAACAGTGTTCTATGTCACAAGTTCTCGGTTGACTTAAGTTACGTCACGTCTGGAAATAATAACAAAAGCAAAGTACCATGTAACGTTGTTATGCAGACAATGTTAGGGCTGTCAAGGGTTTCATACTCCTCCAAGTCGCTTGAGCTTTTTCTGAAAGAAATAACCGTATGTACGTTTTTTCTGACTTGCTATTTGTCTTTGCTGCTGATTTTCTCAAGTCACTATTTTTGGGCCAACTAAAGTTGTTTCAAATATCTCATCATACTATTTTTTTGCAAGTCATTGTTCATATCACTATTTTTGGGCTAACTAAATTTTCAAACGTCTTTTTACACTGTTCTTAAGCTTTTTGTTAGTGATTTTTAATGTCGTCATTTTTAAGTTAATTACAGTTTTAAATGTCTCGATACAGTCTTCCCTAGACGCTACAGCAACTTTTAAATTATGTAGAGTCATTCTTCCAAAAACATGCCAGTAACTCACATTTACGCCCTTCTCTGCTCAGCTTGGCAACCGCATCGAATGCCTTCTTGTACTCCGGATCAGGTTTTAGCCAACCTGACCAACCTACCAAACCAAACTAAACCAAAGCAACCTAAACTCGTCTGTATTCGCAAAGCGAGCTTGTTTCAACTCTTTTGCCACCTCCATCACGACAGCCGGCCACCACTGCGAGTGCCAACGAAACATTACTACGTCCTCAGGCCTATAATCGCCCAACTCTTTAACAGCTGGTGTCGCCAGACCTAACGACCGTCTTACTCCCCTTCTTCTTAGGCATTTCTAGAAATCGACAGATTATCATTATTAGGACTAATTTGACTGAGAGTAGTGGTGCCATGTCACGGTTTCTCGGCAAACTATGTTTTTCACATGCCTTGCCGTTTCAAAAAGCCTAGAAGGACGAGAGGTATGATGGTGATTTTTTAAGACTAAGCGAGAATTGCGCTTCAGTCGATCTTGAACCGGGTCATCAGCAAAACAGGGACAAATAGAAAGGCATATCCACATACCAGTGTACAGTTAAATGCGTATTTTTATTTTTGATAAAACAAAATTTTTAAACTTTAAATGTTAAGAGCTTTCGGCAAGATTAAGTTCCTTAAAAGCATGCACACCACGCTGAAATTTCTAAAAGTTGACATGTAATCTTTACTTGGCTAACATAAGTTTCTTGAAATGAAATACAGTTCTACATAAGATGCAATGCGGTGAGATCTTGGCGTTTTGTCAAACTTTCTTATTTCAAGGCTTTCGCAGAGATTTAACTTTTAACAGTCATGAGAACCTAACATTTCAAAAATTCTGCAGCTTATTTGCAAACACTACTGACTAGAGAGCAGTGGTACCATGTCACGGTTTCTAGGCAAACTATTTTTTATACATGCCCTGCTCTTTCAGAAAGCTTGGACGGAAGACAGATATGATGGTGATTTTAGCGACTAAGAAAGAATTGCGCTTTAGTCAATTCTGAACCGGGCCACCAACAAAACAGGGACACATATTAAAGGCATAACTACATTCCAGTTTAAGAGTCATGACCTAAAATTTCCTATATTCCTGCAGCTTGTTTGCAAACTTGCAATTTTGCAATGCTGGAGTTTCATCGAGCTTAAGTTTTTAACAGCATGCACCATAGCATGCATGGCATGACTATTTCGTAAGCTTAAGTTTCTTTTTTAAAACTTTCATTAGAAGACATTTCGACTTCAGTCATGCAAGGCAACGGCTGTTGGCCTAGCATAAGTTTGTTCTGTTAACTCATGAGGATATTTTCAAAACATTACCTTACTAAATTAGTAGTCTTATGTTACAAGTACAGAGACACATACTTCCGAAATATAAGGCGTATTTTGAACTAAAGTCGGCAGTGCATACACCACACACGGAAGCAAGATAGCTAGAAGATGCTTTTCGGCCTAATTTCCCACAAATTTCCTATCTGAGCAACCCCAAATTACGAGAAATACTTTTAAACATACCTAATGTTCTTTTTCTGTATCCATCATGGTCAATTTTGGTTAAGTATCCAAGAATAAAGAATGTTTTTGCATACTGCTTTGGTTTCTAAAGATGGCGACTCGCACGGAAACACGAGGTCTTAGGAAAATTCCACAATTTTCTATTTTAACTGCTGCTTACATAACGAATGGATTTTAAAATTATTCGACAAAAATGTTTATGTTACTAATGTTTATCCTTCTTCTGTATCGTTTTAATAAATAATGTAGAAATTTCGAAGTTATAAGTATTTTATTGATACTCCACTGTCATTGGCCATATGCTAAATAGGTAAACACAAGAGCTGCACGTGGTGTTGTTTACTTTTATTTTCTTGATTTTTGCAGTTGTTAACCACTGCTTTTGAAAAATAAGCAAACAGAATAATTCATTTAGTACTTATTTATCGTTCTATCATCTATTTATGGGTAAAATCCGCCCAATACCGATTACACAATTCACTTACGTCATCTTCAATCACATTGGTCAGATCACCCGATGATTGACAGCTCGCTGCTTTTTTTGCTGTTTGCTTACTTGTTTATTTTCTCTTATTATCCAACGGTTTTCAAAAAATATTTCAAGAAACACTTCATATTATTGCAATAAATAATTCTTTAAACTTTTGTTGCAAAAAAATCAGATTAAGGTACAAAAAATAGCAACAGAAATCTGATTGGTCGTATGCAAATTAGCCATGTGTGCGAGCTCAGGTTGAAGCGCCCCCAATACAGACTTTGAAAAGTGTCTAAAAAATTTTAAGCTGAGTATACACTCGAAAAAAATAGCTACCGAGAAATTATGACATGGCGGCTTCGTGATCTATATACTTGGATCGGTGCAATTATGGAATAAAATTGCCTGACAAAAACGCGACACGGGGGTTTGCCACGGGGTTGTCAAATATGTCGCGAGAACACTTCAAGCTTAAGTTATAGAATCTTCAAAATGTCGCGGTGTGTCTCCATTTCTCGGTGTCGATGAAACCACACACACACACACACACACACACACACACACACACACACACACACACACACACACACACACACACACACACACACACACACACACACACACACACACACACACACACACACACACACACACACACACACACACTCTTACTCCTGTTGTTTGGTTTCACACTGTACGTGTCCTGAATTAGGTTAGCCGTACCCGCACTTCATACTGATTTTCCAGTCAGTATCGTTGCTGTCCAACAAAAGTAGGGTAGAAATAAGAGTTCTACCGCACTTTGCGGTAGAACTCTTATTTGTATGTGAAGAGTTGTGCGGCAGTGTATCGGGCGCAGATAGAGTATGACGAAAGAAAACGTCATTTGATGCAAGGATTGCGATAGCGATATAGCGAGCGAAAGTGTGTTTCCGGTGAAAGGTCTTGAAACGTCTGGAGTGAAAGGGTGTGTGTGCGGAGACGGGGTGGGGTGAAAGGGTGTGTGTGGAGAGAGACAGAGAGAGACAGAGAGACAGAGACAGAGACAGAGAGAGAGTTATAAGAGTTTTATTTTAAAAAAGCATTTCCCACACATTCTCATGCATACACATAGCGGTGAAATTCCTGTTGATGTTGAGACTGAAAATCCCTCCATGTTTCATAGAGGAAGGCCTGGTAGTCGACATATACCTCTTCCCATAAATGGGCATCCTTCTTTGAGAAATGATAAGCCGCCAGGCGTTCCTCAGTGAAAAATTCTTTCTTAAACTGCATATTATTTTTTCGACACGTCTGCTCTCTACAAAAGTTCGAAAGCTCTGCAGGCAATGCAGGCAATGCAGGCGGAGATGACGAAATGTGTGAAACGTCAGACCACCCCCCCACCCCTCCTTGTCAATACACAGAGTATTGACGACCACCCCCCCACCCCTCCCAAATCGCGTTTTCGCCGTTGGCGTCTCGAGTGAAAGAGGCTGCTTACGGGACACACTGGGGGAAGAGTATGTACACAGCAGCAACACTTGCTTGACGTTTCGCGTTTTCGCCGTTAGCGTCTCGAGTGAAAGAGGGGCTGCTTACGGGACACACTGGGGAAGAGTAGCACAGCAGCAGCGCAGCAGCACTTGCTTCACCGTCTCGTTGGGCGTCTCGAGTGAAAGAGGGCTGCTTACGGGACACACTGGACCACGGTCTATTGAAACGTCAGACCACCCCCCCCACCCCTCCCCAAAAAAAAAAAAAAAAAAAAAAAAAAAGTCGAGACGTCTCGAGTGAAAGGGGGTAGTAGGGTAGTAGTCATGGGCTATTTACACCGTTGGCTGTATGCATAATTGATTCACCTTAAAATGTTAACTTAAAAGTGGAATAACTTTCGTTATAGTTGACCGATTTGAATGAATATTTCACTGTTTGGTTCAGTTTTATATCTGGTTTTGTTTTAATGTAGTCATGGGCTATTTGCGCAGCTGGCTGTATGCATTTTTATAACATGCCACCATTTTAACTTTGTAAAAAGTGGAAAAGTGTGATAACTTTCGTTATGGTTGACCGATTTGAATGAAAATTTCACCGTTGGATTCAGTTTGATGTCTTAGTTTACAGTAGTTTACATAGGTGGGTTGTTGGAATGGCGCGCGCCCACCATTCAAACATGTGTTTGAATTATTTTTTTAGGAACATATTACGTCAAACTATTGTTCAACAAGTTGTTTAACAATTGTACAACAATTGTTCAACAAGCTGTTGTTCAACATGTTGTTGAACAAGTTGAACATGTTCAACATGTTGTTGAACAAGTTGAACATGTTCAACATGTTCAACATGTTGTTTAACATGTTGTTCAACATGTTGTTTAACAAGTTGTTCAACATGTTGTAGTTCAAGCAATTGATGGAACAATAGCAGTCAGTTCAGAAAAAAAAACAAGACATATGTTGAATAGTTTTATTAATACACTTAACTACACACAGCTTAAATCTATAACAATATTATAACATTTGTTGATTTACAAAGTCTTTATTATAAAGTTTAGTCAAATAAGTCTATTTTTCTTCATCTGCTTCACTCTGTTCACTGTCATCCATATCACTTTCTTCGTCGCTGCTTTCATCTTCCTCCTCCTCATCTAGAAGCTCTTCAAAGAATGCATCGTTTCTTCTTATAGCCGCCTTTAGTGCCTTTGAATACTCGTAATGTTTTTCATCAACAAAGTAATTAAAGTCTTCTAAAATGGTTTGATAATGTTCGTTTTGTTCTAGACGTTGGGCATATTTGAATAGTCTCATAAACAGTTGTTTAAGTCGATGCTTATAAATGGGTCGAAAGTCATCACTTGCTATTTCACGCGCATCTTCAAACCCTTGTTCTTCATATTCTGAAACCTTTTCTTGAAATTTGGTATGATATTCATCGTAGACTTCTTGAACCATATCACACCAAACAGAGTCTGTTTCTGACTCACTTCCAGAGTCTGTTTCTGACTCACTTCCAGAGTCTGTTTCTGACTCACTTTCAGAGCTGCTGTCATCATCAACCTCACCACAATGTTCCATATGTCTGAACAAAGCTTCTTGACTGTTGTATAACGCACCACATTCTGTACAAGCATGTGCATTCTTTTCAGTCATGTTGACGCTTTGACTTTCCATAGAAGACTCATCTAAAGTTTCAGTGGTAGGTGGTTTTACAGGGTTTTCCATATCTATCTCCAATTCTTCTTCTTCTGAAGTGTGAGCATTCTTTAAGTGCCTTTTAAGACTTTGTGGCCAATTGTAAGATTTCAAACAAATGTTGCATTTATACATCCTTTCGGTTAAACATGCACTTTTCAAATGATGAAAAAGCCTTTAAACATAGCCTTATATACAACTTGTTAAACAACATGTTGAACATGTTCAACTTGTTGAACAACATGTTGAAAAACATGTTGAAGAACATGTTCAACAAGTTCAACATGTTCAATATGTTGTTGAACATGTTGTCTACGCCTAGGGTTAGGGTTAAGCCGCTTAGGGGAGTCTAACGTCATGACGTCTTTATGACGTTATCATGACATCATTATGACGTCATCACGTCATCATTATAACGTCATAAAAACGTCATTCGAACAGGCGCGCGCTTTACCAAAAAAAAAAAACTGACTCAGCAGAATTTGTTTCTGTTTGATAGGTATGAAATGCATGTCTCACTCTTCCTTTTATGTTACTTCGATGTAATCAAAATATCGTGTGTAACTTGCTCAAAAATGCCAAACTTGTTAAAATTGCTAAAATTGCTGACTCAGCAAATCGACCAACTTGTGCAACAACATGTTGAACATGTTGAACATGTTGAACATGTTGTTGAACATGTTGTTGAACATGTTGAACATGTTGAACATGTTGAACATGTTCAACTTGTTGAACATGTTGTTGAACATGTTGAACAACAGCTTGTTGAACAATTGTTGTACAATTGTTAAACAACTTGTTGAACCATAGTTTGATGTAAAAATAATTCAAACACATGTTTGAATGGTGGGCGCGCGCCATTCCAACAACCCACCTATGTAAACTACTGTAAACTAAGACATCAAACTGAATCCAACGGTGAAATTTTCATTCAAATCGGTCAACCATAACGAAAGTTATCACACTTTTCCACTTTTTACAAAGTTAAAATGGTGGCATGTTATAAAAATGCATACAGCCAGCTGCGCAAATAGCCCATGACTACATTAAAACAAAACCAGATATAAAACTGAACCAAACAGTGAAATATTCATTCAAATCGGTCAACTATAACGAAAGTTATTCCACTTTTAAGTTAACATTTTAAGGTGAATCAATTATGCATACAGCCACCGGTGTAAATAGCCCATGACTACTACCCTACTACCCCCTTTCACTCGAGACGTCTCGACTTTTTTTTTTTTTTTTTTTTTGGGGAGGGGTGGGGGGGTGGTCTGACGTTTCAATAGACCGTGGTCCAGTGTGTCCCGTAAGCAGCCCTCTTTCACTCGAGACGCCCAACGAGACGGTGAAGCAAGTGCTGCTGCGCTGCTGCTGTGCTACTCTTCCCCAGTGTGTCCCGTAAGCAGCCCCTCTTTCACTCGAGACGCTAACGGCGAAAACGCGAAACGTCAAGCAAGTGTTGCTGCTGTGTACATACTCTTCCCCCAGTGTGTCCCGTAAGCAGCCTCTTTCACTCGAGACGCCAACGGCGAAAACGCGATTGGGGAGGGGTGGGGGGGTGGTCGTCAATACTCTGTGTATTGACAAGGAGGGGTGGGGGGGGGGTGGTCTGACGTTTCACACATTTCGTCATCTCCGCCTGCATTGCCTGCATTGCCTGCAGAGCTTTCGAACTTTTGTAGAGAGCAGACGTGTCGAAAAAATAATATGCAGTTTAAGAAAGAATTTTTCACTGAGGAACGCCTGGCGGCTTATCATTTCTCAAAGAAGGATGCCCATTTATGGGAAGAGGTATATGTCGACTACCAGGCCTTCCTCTATGAAACATGGAGGGATTTTCAGTCTCAACATCAACAGGAATTTCACCGCTATGTGTATGCATGAGAATGTGTGGGAAATGCTTTTTTAAAATAAAACTCTTATAACTCTCTCTCTGTCTCTGTCTCTGTCTCTCTGTCTCTCTCTGTCTCTCTCCACACACACCCTTTCACCCCACCCCGTCTCCGCACACACACCCTTTCACTCCAGACGTTTCAAGACCTTTCACCGGAAACACACTTTCGCTCGCTATATCGCTATCGCAATCCTTGCATCAAATGACGTTTTCTTTCGTCATACTCTATCTGCGCCCGATACACTGCCGCACAACTCTTCACATACAAATAAGAGTTCTACCGCAAAGTGCGGTAGAACTCTTATTTCTACCCTACTAACAAACAACACGTGCGGCGGTTCGGTCTGTTGTGAGTGACACATTTCTGCTCTGCAGACCCAATGAGGAGCACGAGAAAGTAGTGAGGGGAAGTACTTTTTAAATTATGCACCCGTCCTGTGTTTTACGTAACTGATAAATCTCTTCAGAGGCCAGCTATTTGGCGAGTCAGTGCACGTTATGAATGTGATTTGTGTCAAAACCACCGTGGTCCTCATAGATGCTGCGTGTGGCAAAAGTCGAAATATCGCTCATCAGATTTCACTTTGTAAAAGCCACAGTATTTTACATTAATTTCCGGAGGGCTCATGTCACTGCGTGTGAAAACATTTGTTTTGTTTTAAGACCGAAATCCGATCCGAAATGGAGACCCTTTTGGAACAACAGCGACGTTATCACGAAGAACGGGAACGTCTGATGGACGCCATGACCAAAGAAATGCTTCACCCGAAGAAAACTGTACGTTATTTCACCAGATTTTGTAAATGGAGATATCATTTCGGCCGAAATACCCATGGGTTAATTAACGAAGGACCTGCAATAAAAAATAAAGAATTTTCTTTCCGTAAGCGGGCTCGTACTTAGTCCTAGATGAGTCTTGCCGTCTTTCTACTAGTCCCAGCGGACCCTTTCTATCTTCCTAGGACAGAAAGGGTCAGAGTTCCCGCAATAGAAATCGCCATTGATCTCAATTTTCAAGGCTCTGGATCTTTCGGCGCACGTTCAAGGACACCGAGGCTCGAACTGGCAGGCTTTTTCTTTAAAAGCACACTGAGAAGTACCCTGGCGTATTATTTTCGACCTCAGCGAAACTCCCAAACTAGAGTAAAGCGTGGTTTTACAACTGTGGATTCACTGTTGTTGTAGGCGATAACGAGGGATTCGATATCCTGATCTCAAGAAAACACATATTTTCCTACAACAATAGGAAATGTCATTGATGTCAATTTTCAAATATCGGCGCACGACTTGGGCCAGCGGCGTTATTTTAGAAAGGGTGCATCATATAAATGGCCCAATTATAAATCATGGCGCACAAGTTTTATGGTCAGGTAACAATTTTTTACTGAGAAAAATATGTGTTTTCATGAGATCAGGATACCGAATCCCTTATTATCGCCCACAACAACAGTGATTCCACAGCTGCAAAACCACGCTTTACTCTAGTTTGGGAGTTTCGCTGAGGTCGAAAATAATACGCCAGGGTACTTCTTAGTGTGCTTTAAAGAAAAAAGCCTGCAAGTTCGAGCCTCGGTGTCCTTAAACGTGCGCCGAAAGATCCAGAGCCTCGAAAATTGAGATCAGTGGTCAACTGGGACTTTTGCCGAAAAGTTTTTGCGTTTCGACTGATTTCATTTGGGATCAAGGTATAAAGAAATGACAAAAAAAAAAAAAAAAACTGGCAAAAATCAGTAAAAATCCATTTTGGAAGAAACATATTCACATGTTGGCAATTGAAGGTGCTGAATAATATGTAACATAGTTTTTACAGGATCACATGATGACCTTTTAAATTTGAAAGTGAACATGTTGATAGAAAATTAGAATTTTGATGTTTTCCTTATCATTTCTTTATAATTTATCCCAAAAAATTGCAGTCGAAACGACATCTTTATCGGAAAGATCCGGAAGTAAGAATTGGCTCATAAACACACTTTGAAATTTAATCAAATTTTATGCTCTGCCAACGGACCCTAGCTCCGAGTCAGCTGTGACTTGTGTACATCATATAACATCGTATATCTCTCTGTCAGAGCTACGAGGCCGTCCATTGTTCCACTAATAGGAGTCAACTTCATATGCATCAGGGTTGGCATGTTTCTTCCACGAAGGGAAAAACCATGGTTTTTTTCCGATAGGGAAGAAATACTTTCTTCACTGCAATTTCAGGGAAGAAATGGAAGAAACCTTAAAGCGTGTAATATTTGGAATTTCTTCCAAATAATTTGCTTAAGCTGCACTCGGAGTAATTTTTAAATAGATGCAAATTCACATACCAAACTTCTATGTAATAAATAGGATAAATAGAGATTAGGTAAAGGATCGTGGGGCGCCATCATCTCCGTTTTTTATGTACTTCGGAAACATGTGTAATTTTGCGCCCCGCGATCTGAAAAGGGACGCGAATCCACATCTTTTACTTTCATGTAAAGAAAACAAAAGGTGACACGAATCCACACATTAACTGGCCAATGATAATTTTAGAAATGTAGACTCGTGTTTCTATGTCTGTTGGAAAGCTGGGTACGCTGTAATAGCCGGAATACTTTTGCTCAAGTGTTTAAACTTTGACTTGTGTATGAGAAATTAGTATATCATTTTGTTTGCTCTTAATGTGCCAGTGAAAACTAAAGGCAAAGCTGTGTTTAATATTAAATAAGGGGATTAAGTATTAAGATTAAAAGGGGGTGATCAGAAAAGGGTGTTGCGGTAGCACATGGTATAAGGTCATTATTTCTTCATTGTGTTTTGGTGTCACCATGTATTTTTTTCGTTTGTTTCATTTTCGTTTTTTGTTTGTTAGCACATTAGAATACACTAAATATTGGTTCTGTAAAATCAATAAATAGATAGTAGGTTGCATTGACGTTTTCTTGACAAAGGAGGTTTCTTGCCATTTTCTCCCCACTTTCATCCTTTTCTTCCCGGAAGAAACGTATTTCTTCCCAGTTTCTTCCCTATTTCTTCCCAGGGAAGGGAAAAAATAGCTTTCTTCCCGGAAGAAAACCAACCCTGATATGCATACCGGCCCCTATTAGTCAAACATATACAGAAACTTCATGCCCAATATACCAAATATACCCAAGTCAAGTGACCAAAAATTTAAATAAAATTTATTTGTAAAATATACTAAAATAGTTGACAGATGCATAATTAGTATAATTTGTTTTGTACACCCACAATATGTAACTTTTAATTTCTTCCATTCTTTTTGAAATATTAATTCAAAAGTTTTTTTGTGGGTAATCGCAAAAATTATGGTTACTGTTTCACATAATAAAGTATGCTCCATGTATATGTTACAGTCAATGTTGGAAATCCGCCATTTCACGAAATGGCAAACCGTGTTGGGTAAATTCGCGTAAATGCCTAAAATCATTTGCCGTTTCACGAAATAACCTAAAATTTAGGTTATTTCACGAAATTACCTAAAAATCTTACATTTTATTTCACAAATTGGCAAACCAAGATCAGGCAAAATTGTGAAATAAGCTTTTTTTGCTCGAAATTACTTATAATCGTGACAAATATTGTGTCTTTTATCCTTTATAAGTGCAATAAGATTACTTCAGATTTCAAATACAATTAATACATCATAGTTGGTTTGTTCCTTTAATTTATACATCACAGTTGATTGCAAATGATCACAAGATTTAACGCGATCATATTAATTGTAATTCATGGTAATGCACACGAGTGTTTTTGCTCCTTTTTGATTTAATTGCTATTAGGATAAATTTCAGAACAACACACTGAACTGGGTTAAGATGATGTACTCAGGAACTAGTCACCAATTTGCCGTTAACCTACTCTGAAGAAGAACATCCTATAACGTCTGCTTTTACCAACTCTGGAATTAAGCCGTTTTCATGGGTTGGTCATAATAAGGAAACTGTCTCCATATTTTCCCTCCGGAGAAGATATATTTTGATATAAATTTACCTGAAATCGGGACATTTTTATCAAATTCCTCAAAATGGGAGAGTCAAATGAAGATAAATACGAACAGGAGCTGTACAAAGTATTTGAACAGCACAAATCGGTCTTCATGCCAAAAGACCAATATTACTCGACTGTGGAGGAATTAAAAGCATGCACCTTGAACACCGCCGCAAAAAGCAGGCGTGAATATTATATTCTCAACAAGAATGAAATTAGTATTGTTAATATAAATTTTGGTCATTATAACTTGGATAATATTTGAAAATTTCAATTTAAAATAGAATTGGAGAATAACGTTATTGGGATACAACAGCTTTAATATTACTCTTAACTCGAGTTTTAAAGATAAGAAAAATACTAGCTGTCTTTAAAATTCTGCATTTTTGTTCATGTTTTTGTCTCAAATGTATGTTAAAGCCTAAGAGATTTTCCTTTTTTTTTAATTTTCAGATACGAAATTCTGCAATGCGGTGATGTGATATTCACATCGTTCATCGTTTGGTGTGAAGCATTCTCGTAGGATTGATTGTATTACCCGTATTTTATCAATAAACAGTTCAAACTACTGTTTTTTTTCTGATTCCTGTGATATTCTCTTGCTACAGATAACAGTTTGCCATTTCACATAATGGCAAACCGAAAATTTAGGTAATTTCGTGAAAGAACCTAACTTTTAGGTTATTTCGTGAAACGGCAAAAGATTTTAGGCATTACGCGAATTTACCCAACACGGTTTGCCATTTCGTGAAATGGCGGGTTTCCAACATTGACTGTAACATATACAAACAAATGTCAATTATTGCGGGAGTTTTGTGTTTTTTTTCGTATTATTTTCTTTTAAAGGAGGCGTAACACAGAAGTTTTATATCATTACTGTTGTACTTGGAGGGCCTTTAGCAAATGCCAGTAAATACTTATGGGGCGTTGATTCTCGCACAAAGTAGCCACAGGGGTGCCTCGGAGCGAGCGCAGTTGACTTGGTTATCGTTACATAGCGAGGCTTGGAAGCGGTGAGTGGAAACTTTGTAGCTTACCGCTTCTTGGAGCTAAACGGACCCTTTCTAACTTTTCAAGGGTCATAAAGGGTCGCGCAGGCACATCAATAGCTCCGAGTCATCCTTCCTGGCTTTTACTCTGTATCTCTGAAGAAGGCGTTTGCTCCGTTTATCCCGGGTTTATTTACAAATTAGATGCCACATAATTCTACCTAACATTCTTCTTATAAATAATGATAACCTTCTGCAGCTAATATGGATTCGTGCTTCCGTTCGTACGTCCGCGTGGCGTGGATTGAAATCCTAAAATGCGAAAGAAAAAGTTTCTTTCGCACGTAAGTAGAAAGCAATTTTGATCGCCATGCAAAAGGTAATTTTGACCCCAGACTATAATAATAATAAAGTAAAATAATGAATTGCGATATGCCACAGATTGGTGGAAATGATGGCCAAAAACCAAATCTTTAAAACGTTTCTGCCCCTAGGGTTTTGGTGGAAGCGTTCTAAAATTGTGGTAGTAGGGTGCATCAGGCCTCGTAAATACCTTTAAAATTTAAAAAATCGATTTAAATAAAAAAAATAAAAAATCATGATTTAAATCATCACGAGAGAAAGAGAACACATTTGAGCTTAAAACACGCTTTTATTGATGGTTTCTTAAGATTATGTACACGAGTCAATAAATCCCTTGAATCTTGCCTTTACATTCTTTAGAAATGCCTTTGGATTTTTACTGTTACTAATGTCTCTATCAAAGTATTTCCAAACAGCAGAAAAGCGACTACCCGAACAAGCAGTGTGGCAAATGTTCTATTACTCCGCAAGCCGCGTTGCTTTGAATGAGGAGGGGGGGGGGTTACTTTAAGCCTCCAGTGACGGAAGTTACTCAGGCTTTAGCGCTGTGGCTGAGGCAAGGCTTGGACAAAAGTACACATTGAACAAACAGTGTGGCAACTGACTCATCAATCCGCAAAGCCGCGATGGAACCAAAATGCATGCTACGTGTTTGTTTTTCTTGGAGGTGACACTGACATCTGAGTTTCGGCACGTTAATTGGGGCTTTAAGTAGGACTTTGAAGTGCAGTGTTGCCACACTATACTTTTTTTAAAAGTATATACTTTTTTTTTGAAAAATGGCCTTAAATACTTTTTTTTATACTTTTATACTTTTTTTTATACTTTTTTTTGCCTTCATACTTTTTTTATACTTTTTTTTTGGAATCACGAAAAAAAACTTTTTTTTATTTCTTAATTCCTTTCAGGAAAAATGTTTCTCTCTCCGAAAATAAATACGTTTTACTATTTTCCTTGTTTAATTTTTTTTTGCTTATAAAAGTATTTGCTGTTTGCTTATGTATTTTTATACTTTTTTGCCTTTATTCTTTTTTTATACTTTACTGTACTTTTTAGACCAGCCGACTATGTCGGGCTGGTCTTATCTTATCAATAGAGGGGTATCCGTCGTCCGTATCTACGTATGTACGTGTGTAAACTTTTACTTAAAATGCTTCTTCTCCTTCAGTTTTGATCGGATTCCTCTCAAATTTTACCCGAATATGCCCTAAGTAGACCTCTTTTGAAACATTACTCATTTTGGCGATCCGCCAAAATTTGGCCAAATAGGGGACATTTTTTAATTTTTTGGTGTCAAATTTTCAAATTGCTTCTTCTCCCACAATTTTGATCGGATTCCTTTCAAATTTTGGATAGTTGTTCTCAAGGTAGACCTGTCGTGAAAAATTATTCTTTTTGGCGATCCGCCAAAAATTGGCCAAATGGGGGACATTTGTAATTTTGTGGTTGCCAATTTTCAAAATGCTTCTTCTCCCACAATTTTGATCAGATTTTCTTCAAATTTTGCACCCATATTCCCTAGGTAGACCTATTTTGAAAAATTACTTATTTTGGCGATCCGCCAAAAATTGGCCAAATGGGGGACATTTTCAAATTTTTTGGTCTACAATTTTCAAATTGCTTCTTCTCGCACAATTTTGATCGGATTCCTTTCCAATTTTTGATAGTTGTTCTTAAGGTAGATCTCTCTTGAAAAATTAGTTATTTTGGCGATCCGCCAAAAATTGGCCAAATGGGGGACATTTTTTAATTTTTTGGTGTCAAAGTTTCAAATTGCTTCATCTCCCACAATTTTGATCGGATTCCTTTCCAATGTTTGATAGTTGTTCTCAAAGTAGACCTCTCTTGAAAAATTGTTTGTTTTTTTTTGGCGATCCGCCAAAAATTGGCCGAATGGGGGACATTTGTAATTTTGTGGTTGCAAATTTTCTAAATGCTTCTTCTCCCACAGTTTTGATCAAATTTTCTTCAAATTTTTCACGAATACTCCCTAGGTAGGCCTCTTTTGAAAAATTACTCATTTTGGCGATCCGAAAAAAAATTGACCAAATGGGGGACATTTTTTATTTTTTGTGTCTAATTTTCAAATTGCTTCTTCTCATACAATTTTGAGTATGGCCGCTCATTTTGATTTGGTACGCTGTGATGACAACTATCTTGCGTGTGACATTATTGCATTGGCTGAAAGCCGTTTAATAGCCGACGATGATAACAAAAATTTTTTAATAGATGGCTTTCATCACATACTGAGATGTGACCAGTTCGTTTCAACAGAATGTCGACGACCTCCGCATTGCTTTGCTTTTGATCTAAAAAACATACATGAAGTGTTGTCCAAGGAGTTCATTTCAACTGCACTCTTTGAGTGTTTACACATTAGAGTAATTTTCAAAGTAATTTTCTTTGAGTGTTTACACATTAGAGTATTTTCCTTCAACTAATCAGATTGTATGTAATCCCACCACACACTCTTAACACGACATTAGATCTTGCATTTGCCTCTTTTACCACTGCTTTTCCCGAAATTATTCCCTGTATTTGGTCTTTTCACCACACGCTTGGTATTCTTGTCCCCTTATGAAAGAATTGAAAGAATGACTCCTCATCAGCCACAACTACACCGAGCAAGTGAGCGAATATTTTCTCCATTGAGTTACGGCTTTTTTCGTAACCGCTGTCTGCCAATTTGATCATGATTTTGTCTGTGATTCTTGGATATATATTCTGTAGGTCACGGCTGGTCACCATGTCCGTGGACATGCTTGTTTACTTATGTATTGGTATTGGTTATTAAAAGTAATATCAAAAGATGACCTTTAGATCACGAGCAGATGCTCACTTGTTAACAATAAGGTATTGTTTATGACATACCAACAATCACCACTACATAAGTAATGATGGTAGAAATAAATGCGAGCGCCGAAGGCGCGAGCTGAAAAATTTTGCCCTGAAAAATACTTTTTTTATACTTTTTTTTTTTGAAATACTTTTAAAAATACTTTTTTTTATACTTTTTTTCATGGCAAAGTGAGTGGCAACACTGGAAGTGGCAAATTTCTGAAAAAATCTTACTTAAAAAAATAAAAAAAGGTGATTTTTATTTTTTTGGAATTGATTTAAATCGATGATTTAAATCAGTTGATTCAAATCATACCAGCCCTGGGGTGCATCAGTGTCCATCTGGCTCTTACTTTTTTGGCGATTGGCCAAAAATTGGCGAAAAAAACGCACAGTTAGCTTAATTTATGTACACAGCTTAATTTATTGGTTTTGTAGACTGAACTTGTCTTAGGGTTTTGCTTCGATCAACCTGAAACGAATCCCGGTCATCTGCCCCCCGGTCAACTGCCCCCCCTTTTTTGCAACCCGGTCGACTGCCCCCCTCCCTCAAAGTGGAGGGGTGGTCTCTTGCCCCCTCCATTTACTAATTTTTCTTGGCTTCTTGGCTTACAAAGACACATTAAATAAATTTATATTCATTTTATTGAATTTATTGCACCTCGGTAAATTACAATTCACCAATAAGAAACTAATTGCAATTAGAATTGCAATTGGTTTACGGATCAGTCTCTCCTAAGATCAGTATTGGTGAATAGATCAATGAAGATCAATTGTTTCAGAGAAGAAGTAGACGGGGACATCACAATGGCCTAATTTTTAAAGAATTTTTTTCCACTAAAAAAAGGAGGGGGGGGGGGGGCAGATGGCGACCCCGTCAAATTGCAAGGGGGGGGGGCAGTCGACCGGGTTGCAAAAAAAGGGGGGGGGGCAGTTGACTTGGGGGGGGGGGGCATCTGACAGGGGGGGGGGAGCAGATGACCGTTTACCACCTGAAACCTATACGGATCAAAAACTGATGGGACCTAGTTGTGCACCTACCCTTGGGCCGATGTAGGTCCATCCCTCGGTCCGTGAAAGAGGTCCGAACATAGGCCCATAGGCGGGCCATACGTGCTCCAACGGACGTTTCTAGTTTATTGTAAGACCTAAACGTTTTCTCTTTTCGTTTGGACTTTTGTGTAGAACCGTGAGCAGATCAATTCAGACCACAGGTTGAGATTGCTGCTTGATGTGAGTACGCTGCTTTTAACAAGGCTATTCAAACGCCACATTTCATGGGGCATAATTTTATAGATAAAGTTATCTGCACTTGATTGGTTGTTTGACGTACCGCTAAGCTAAATGCGTGAGGCAAAAAAAAAAAAAAAAATAAAATAAAATACAAGATAAATAAGGCAAATTCAGAACTGAGTGGATGCAATCGCCTGGTAGATGTTGATTTCGATTTTGAATAGAAATGTCAGTTAAATAAGTGATTCAATGTGAAGAAATCTTTTACACGTTCCTTGCTGTAAACATATTTCAGGAGTAAGTCTTGTTTTTTTATTTCGGCAGAAATAAAAAGGATGAACATTGAATCAAATAAAAAGTTAAGTTGTTTGATATTGATCAGCCTTGGGTGTATTTGTTTTCTGTCTCTCCAGAAATATACGGAAGATGCATCTGAGTTGCGCGATCTTTACGAAGACAGAGATGGGTTTGTTTGCTTTTGTTAGTCCCCCGCCGGGGGACTATAGTTTTCGGGTTTGTCTGTCCGTCCGTCTGTCGACACTTTTTTGTTAACACACTCAAGCCTACATTTTTCGACCGATTGTTAAGATATTGTATATATGGGTAGTACTGGAACGAACAAGGATCGGTATTGTAAATGAGCCATGTCGGCCCAAGGACATTGGCCCAGCTGAACTTCACAAATTTTCCCAATCCTTACTCAGTCGAATGAGTTTGTTAACACACTCATGCCTACATTTTTCCACCGATTGTTAAGATATTGTATCTATGGGTAGTACTGAAACAAACAAGGATCGGTATTGTGAATGAGCCATGTCGGCTCAAGGGCATTGGCCCAGCTGAACTTTACAAATTTTCCCAATCCTTACTCGGTCGAATGAGTGTGTTAACACACTCAAGCCTACATTTTTGCACCGATTGTTAAGATATTGTATCTATGGATAGTACTGGAACGAACAAGGATCGGTATTGTAAATGACCTGTATCGGTCCAAGGACATTGGCCCAGCTGAACTTCAGAAATTTTCACAACTCTTACATACTTGAATGAGTTTGTTAACACAATCAAGTCTACATTTCTGCACCGATTGACAAGATATCTTAACTGTGAGTAGTATTAGAACCAACAAGGTTTGGTATCGTAAATGAGCCATGTCGGTCCTAGGACATTGACCAAGTTGAACTTCACAAATTTTCCCAATCCTTACTCAGTTGAATGGGCTTGTTAACACACTCAAGCCTACATTTCTGGATCTGTTGTTGAAATCTTTTAGATATAGGAAGTATTGGAACAACAAAGGTCGGTATTGTAAATGAGCCCTGTCGGCCCAAGGACACTGGCTCAGCTGAACTTCAGGAATTTTCACAACCCTTACATACTGGAATGAGTTTGTTAGCACACTCAAGCCTACATTTTTTGAAACAATTGCCAAATGTTATATACATAGGTAGTATGGGTGGTAACAAGAATTGGTATTGTAAATGAGCCATGTTGGCTTAAGGACATTGGCCCAGCTGGAATTTTAAAATTCACGAACATGATACGAAGGGTTGTAGTCCAACCTAACAAAATCAAATACCGGGATTGTACGCCGGCGGGGGACATAGTCAGTTTCACTGACCCACTTGTCCTTCCTTGACCCACCACGTTTCATGTGCGCGGCCCATAACTTGTGACCAACTGCTTGTTCCATACCTCTGTGTGCTGCTTGTAGTTGCTGTGATAAGCGATACATGGGCGTAGCTGAAGGACGCTTTGGTTGGCAGTTCGTTCCTGGCGAGTCCATATTACATAACGCAATGATACTATGATTGTGCATAGATTTTGGAGAAGTTGGGGTCATATCCTCTGTACAGTCACCGATAATCGTTAGTCAAATGACAAGCTGTCTGATGTCTTATTTCACAGTGTGCTATTATTTGATTCATTGATTTATATTAAATTAACTTATGGGTGGGGGAGGAGTGGAGGGAGGGTGCTTCAGGAGAAGGATGGGGGTCAGATTTGGGCGGGGAGGGAGGGCGACCTGTTTTCAGAAGGAAGCGGCGATGTGGTATGCATTGACAGGTGGGGTTATGGTTGGGTCGATTCTGTAAAATGTGAGCTGTGGCGATGTTATTCGCGTTGTCACGGGATTGGGGTGGGGGGGGGGGGGGGCTAACGATGTCATTAGCTTTGACACATTGTAGTGGAGGAGGGCGATGTGATTCGCGTTGATTGAGGCAGGCATCATACCGGGTCTCGTCCACATTGCCGGAAATTTAGTTTATTACAAAATGGACTATACACACATATGAAAAGGATACAACATGCGCGCGGAGCGTAACTAAGATACCAGCTGGGGGTCCAGGGGGGCGCTGTAAGCCCCCTGGAAGCTCTTGTATATTTTGTGATTTCAGAGCTGTTTTGGGCGCATTTTTACACCATTTTTTGCTTTTCAATATCCGTAACTGCAGTGAATTTTGGCCGAAAAATTCTAGGACTTCTCCAGGAATTATATTTCTTACATATCTGAACAGTACCTGCGAGACCATAATCTCAGCAGTGAAAACGCATCAAAATAGAATAAAACTCACCTTTTTATACAACTGAATACGGCACTTTTCTTTGGTCTATTAATAAATTTCGAATCTATTTATATTTTCTACTGGTTCAAATGTTCATTTATTTAAACTCTGCATACTACGATGAAAATGCAATCCAGATTTCACCTCTCATTGTATTATGAGTCAATCATTGTGTATACATACGGCCTTGTATAATAAAAAAAATAACATGCATGCGAGCGCCGAAGGCGCGAGCAAAAAAATCATACCATTTGAAATGCATCAAGGTACAAGTGACGATGATGGCTCGATGTGCCTACACCCAATCCCACCCACCCCCCCCCCCCCCCCTCCAACATACCCAAAAAATTTTATTGCAGATTTCCACTGACCTCGAAGACCCCCGAGATCGGGTCCAAATTGCCGGATTTCCGGCAATTACCGGAAAAGTATGATGCCTGGGATGAGGAGGGGGGGGGGGGGCGATGTGATTCACGTTGATAGAGGGAGAGAGGTTGGAGGGGGTGATGTGATTCGCGTTGATAGTGCGTGGAGGGGGGCGATGTGATTCACGTTGACAGTGCGTAGAGGGGGGCGATGTGGTTCGCGTTGACAGTGCGTGGAGGGGGGCGATGTGATTCACGTTGACAGTGCGTAGAGGGGGGCGATGTGGTTCGCGTTGACAGAGGATGGCGGGTCTGCGTGGGGGTTATGTCACTTGTGGAGATTGTCACGGCGATGTGATTCGCTTTGGCAGGCTGCGGAAGGAAGAAGTGAGTGCACTGTCTGGACCGAACGAGTTTGCTGAGTTCTACATGAGGCTCAAGGGCCTCAAGGATTTTCACAAGAAACACCCTAACGAGGTAGGAATAAATTACTGCGGAGGTGGAGGGGGGTGTCTGGAAGTTCTACTTGAGTTGTCGACCTCTTTTACTGCGATAAGCGGATTACATGTTTTATGTACCGATAACGTGTTAGCGAGAGAAAAACATCAATTGGCAATAGCATAAGAAGGTTCAGATTGGGTTTGGGTGGCGGAAGGAGGGGGTGGCGGGGGGGGGGGGGGGCAGATTGGCAGCTGATGGAAATGACGAGTGCGTTGTTGTTGTTTGTTTACATACGTTCCGTTCTTGTTTTGTCAGATAAGTGTGCCGATGTCTATGGAGTTTGAGGAACTGGCGAAAATCAGAGAGAGTCCGGCAGAAGACGCATCGCAAAGTGAGTGGCTTTCCTCGCCCTACTCTTCTACTCCCCCTTCTCCCAAACGCCGAACCTTTCCCCAGTTCTTCGTGGAAGTTATTGATTCAGAACATTCATTATCCCCCGTGGAACAGAGGGATATAGTTTTGAACTTTTCGGTCTGTCCCTCTATCTGACCGTCTGTCTGTCCGTCTGTCACGCTTCAGTCTCACGCGCCTACAGGCCACATTAATAGATGGATTCGTTTCAAATTGTGTACACGGCTTCTGTAGACCCTTCTGCAGTGCAGTGACCAAGAATTTTCCAGATCCGAAAAAAATGACAAAATGGCGGACTTTTGAAAATCGGCACTGGACTTATCGTATATACGACAGTCTCACGCGCCTACAGGCCACATTAATAGATGGATTCGTTTTTAATTTTGTACACGGCTTCTCTGGGACCTTCCGCAGTGCTGTGACCAAGAATTTTCCGGAAAGGAAAAAATAGACAAACTGGTGGACTTTTTAAAATCGGCTCTTGACTCAGCGTATAGTGAGCACTCTCACGCGTATATAGACACATTAATAGATGGATACGTTTCAAATTGTGTACACGGCTTCTGTAGACTCTTCTGCAGTGCAGTAACCAAGAATTTTCCAGATCCGAAAAAAATGACAAAATGGCGCCATTTAGAGCTGGAATTTGCTGAAATCATTATCCAATAAATAATTTGGCGTTTTGTTAATTCTCATAAATTGGAAGTGGTTGGGTAAGAAAAACGCAATTACCATTACACGGAGTTCAAAAGATACATTCAATCTGTCCGGATTCGGGGATTCTTGACAAAACAAAACCTAGTGAAATGTTGGTTTCCTCAATAGAACAAGAAGACCAAAGAACAGATCCATTCTATGTGATGAGCTTCTTTGCAAACTTACTGGAACAACAAAATTGCGATTGTCGTTTTTCGTGATAAATCTGAAAATGTAATCGTCGATTTATACGATTTATACAAAAGATCAAATACTTATTTCATGTCAGGCTATTCGGTTAGCTTAAAACATAACTGCAATCTGTATTATGGTAAAATTGCAATTATTATTTCGCTGATATCCTGTGGTTGTGAAATACTTTTCATACTTTCGTTTGTTATTAATCTTGGTAAAACAACCAAAAAAATGGTGTGTAAATAGCCATTTCACAGACATATTCCTATGCCCTTTCTACTTTATTGTCAAATTTTCGAGCTCCAAAACCAGCGGCTTTGCAAGGCCGCTGAAATTTTCAGCGGCTTTGCAAAGCTGCTAAGTGAACCAGCGACTTTACAAAGCCGCTGAAAATTTCAGCGGCTTTGTAAAGTCGCTGATTTGACAGATCCGCTGTAACATATATATTGTAGATGTGTAACGTAGCATTATTTTTGAAATCAGCCGAAAATTGTCAAAAATACGACTTGTCAAAAATGTACATTTTTATGGAAACTTGTTTGCACGGAGATAGATTTTGTCCAGACGAGTTCTGCAGAACTATTCGATCCAGCGTTCTGAAATTGTGTGCAGTGAAAATATATATATTGTAGATGTGCAATGTCGTATTATTTTTGAAATCTGCTAAAAATTGATAAAAGTACGAATTCTCAACAATGTATATTTTTAGCCCAGTTTACATTACACGTGAGCTGGGGTATACCTATCGGTTTGCAGACGACGTCCATTGGTTAGTCACTTGTTAAATGTTAAATTAAGTTAAATAAAGTTAAATAAACATGCGCATTGGTCTGAAATAAGAACCGCGCATCGACGCAAGTTAAGTAAACTTGCCCACTGGTCCGAAATGCGCGCCGCGCATCGACACAAGTTAAATATACATGCGCACTAGTTTTAAATGCTAACCGCTCATCAACGGAAGTTAAATAAACATGCGCACTGGTGCGAAATTCCAACCGTGCATCGACGAAAGTTAAATAAACCTGCGCAATGGTCTAAAATAAGAACCGCGCATCAACGCAAATTAAATAAACATGCGCAGTGCTCCTAAATGTGAACCGCTCTTCAATGCAAACCAAACAAAAATGCACTGGTCCGAAATGCAATCGACGCAAGTTAAATAAACATGCGCACTGGTCAAAAATGCGAAATGTGCATCAGCGCAAGTTAAATCAACATGTGCACTGGTCCAAAATGCGAAGTGCGCATCAGCGCAAGTTAAATCATTATGCACACTGGTCTAAAATAAGAATCGCGCATCACCGCAAATTAAAGAAAAAAAAAGCGCTCTGGTCCAAAATAAGCAACCCGCATTAGCACAAGTTAAATAAATATGCGCATTGGTCCAAAATAAAAACTGCGCATCAACGCAAGTTAAATAAACATGCGCAGTGGTACGAAAGCGAACCGCGCGTCCGAAATGCACGCTGTAATTGGTGTTATCGCTCTTCTTAAGCTGAGACCTTGTCCTTGGACAAGCTTGTTGATGTAAACCTTTTTGCACGGAGATAGATTTTCTTTTCTCCAGACGCTTTCTCCGAAACTATTCGATCAAGCGTTCGAAAATTTTGCAGTGAAAATATATATTGTAGATGTGCAAAATTGTCTTATTTTTTAAATCGACCAAAAATTGTTATGCAGTATAAGGTTTTCATTTTCATTGAATTTACTGACATCTAGTGACATTATGCGTTACACGGGAGTTCCTGCCTCACTGATGCTCTAGTTTTCAATTGAAATGATCTCGATTTCAAAATAATTGATGATTTTGAAAAATATGCGTACGTTAGAGTTGAGTTATGTGAAAAAATTGCTTGATAAAAGTCGCTATTTTTCTTGTAATTATTACATAATGATCCGTGGGCATTCGCTTCGGTTTGAGTGTGAGCTGAATCATGGTTACTGCATTTTCCAGATTGTAGACCATGGGCATCCCTTGCTGATTCAGGCAAGGAAAGTGGTCGTGTAGAAGAAGCTAGTTAAGGGACTGTGTCTCCTAATTTTCGCTCCGGTCCCATTTTCGAACAGAGGAGGAGAATCTCTTCGCTTCCCCTCCAATTTAAACGAAGAAATAAAAAATTTAAAAATATTTCAAAAATAATAGTAGGTTTCAGGGCATAAAGTTCACGGGGTCCCGGCGGACCCCTGATAATCGACTCGGGATCCCTGGAATTTTACCCTGGGGTCCCGCGGGACCCAAGAAAAAAAGACCGTGTTCTCTTGTAACTGTTCAGTATCACCACTTAGATCGAAAATGATTGATTTTTTTATTGTTTAAAGTAGTATCATTCAGTATTTTTGTTGTTGTTAGAAGTAGTTTTGTGATTTGCATGATATCACTAATCGCGTTTATTTATTTTTTTGTTGCAATAAAATTGATTTTATGGAATTTAAATTTTTTATTGCCCGAAAATGTCGGGACCCCACCACTTTACCTCGGGACCCCTGGTTTTAGAGGTCGGCGTCCCGCGGGACCCCGAGCTGAAAAGTAAACTTTTTGCCCTGGGTTTATTTACAGGGAACTTTTGAAAGCCTGGGCTGTTACAATCGCTGTAGCAACCACCGTTTCCGGTCCCCTGATTTCGAGAAATGATTCCCCCTAAAATACGCGGTTGTGTTTTAACCTTTGTGGTTCTTTTTTGTCCCCCGCCGGGGGACTATAGTTTTCGGGTTTGTCCGTCCGTCTGTCTGTCGACACCTTTTTTGTTAACACACTCAAGCCTACATTTTTCCACCGATTGTTAAGATATTGTATATATGGGTAGTACTGGAACGAACAAGAATCGGTATTGTAAACGAGCCATGTCGGCCCAAGGACATTGGCCCAGCTGAACTTCACAAATTTTCCCAATCCTTATTCAGTCGAAGGAGTTTGTTAACACACTCAAGCCTACAATTCTGGATCAATTGTTGAAATCTTTTAGATATAGAAAGTATTGGAACCAACAAAGGTTGGTATTGTAAATGAGCCCTGTCGGCCCAAGGACATTGGCCCAGCTGAACTTCAGAAATTTTCACAACCCTTACATACTGGAATGAGTTTGTTAACACACTCAAGCCTACATTTTTTTTAAACAATTGGCAAAATGTTATACACATAGGTAGTATGGGTGTTAACAAGAATTGGTATTGTAAATGAGCCATGTTGGCCCAAGGACATTGGTCCAGCTGGAATTTTAAAATTCACGAATCTGATACGAAGGGTTGTAGTCCAACCTAACACAACCAAATACTGGGATTGTATGCCGGCGAGGGACATAGTCAGTTTCACTGACCAACTTGTTATTTTTTTTTTTAACTTTGCAGATTTGGTAGATTTTTCGGACGAGGAAGGCTATGGCAAATATCTGGACCTGCACGAGTGCTACACCAAGTACATCAACCTAAAGGGCGTACAGAAGATGGACTATATCACCTACCTAGCCGTCTTCGATCAGCTCTTTGATGTGGCCAAGGACCGAAAGAACGCCGCTTATAAAGTGTCAGTCTCCCCTCCCCCCCCCCCCAAAAAAAAAAATAAATAAAAATAAAAAACAAACCATTCCTTCAGGGTCCGCCGCCTATAAAGTGTGGATAATTGTTCCTGTTGTCTTGTGATAAAATCACATATTCTGTCAGTGTTACCGGTAGGGTTAGTAAAAAAACTGCGCATTTCGTTAAAAGAACTGCGTAATTATAGCTGAGTCTAAGAAAACTGTTGAAAAAGGAGTTAAAAAAGAGTGTTTGCGTTGTTTCGATGGGGACACATCACTTGACTGACATGTACAAGGTGACTGCGTTACCTGGGATGGGGAGGGGGAGAGTGTGTGGGAGGGGCACTGTCAGCACGTGCGTTGTTGTACCCCGTGTAACGAACGGATATAGCTATTAGCTTGTCTGTCGGCCCGCATGCGTGTCCAGGCTATATCTCCGAAACCAAAGGTCGGATTGTTCTGAAATTTCACATACGGATAGAGCGCATATTGAAGGTGTGTATTGTGTGTATAGGTACCTCGAGCCGTTGCTAGGTTACTTGGTTCTTACTTCCAATGCTTACGTTGTTTTATATGGGTGGCGACTGCTTTGATTGATAGGTACCTGGAGTCGTTGCTAAGTTACCTGGAGGGTTACTGTCAGCGCGTGCGGCCGCTGCTCGACCTGCAGGACGAGATGCGCAAGGTTGGAGTGGCCTTCGACGACAAGTGGCAAGATGGATCGTTCCCTGGCTGGCCGGTGAGTTTCCCCCCTCCCATCCACTCCCTCATCACCCTGTCTTTGGCTGGCTAATTACATCGCAAGCCGAGCACTGAACAGACATGTTATTGAACGTTATTTTAATCAGCGTGATTGCGAATTTTTGTTGACAGAAAGAGGCGGTGGGTGCGCTGACTCACTCCGGAGCTCATCTGGATCTCTCCGCCTTCTCATCCGCCGACGTACGTATCCATGTTCCGATCTTTCTGTGTTTCTCTCTCCCTTCTCTCCCTCCTCTGTCTCTCTTTGTCTATCTCTGCCTGTTTGTTTCTCTCTCCCCCCCCCCCGCGCGCTCTCTCTCTCTCTCTCTCTCTCTCTCTCTCTCTCTCTCTCTCTCTCTGTCTCTCTCTCTCTCTCTCTCTCTCACTCTCTCTCTCTCTCTCTCTCCCCCCCTCTCTCTCTCTCTCTCTCTCACTCTCTCTCTCTCTCTCTCTCTCTCTCTCTCCGCCAGCAAGAGCTTTGTTCCTTCCATCATAGAGCGTAGTGATGTGAACGTAACCCGCGGGATCTGGTATCACTGTGTGTGTATACGCGCGTGCGCACTCGTGTGTACGCACTTCTCTGTGCTGTGTACACGCGGTGTTGACCAGGGCATGACCGCTGTGTTAATCTTCTCTCTGAGCGCGCTGCACAAAAAAGAAGCAACAGAAATCAATGTAAATCTAGAGTACGGGCCCCTCAGCGAGACCGAGTGAGGGGGGAGGGACAGTGAGCCTGAGTGAGAAGGAGGGAGGAAGGGCAGTGAGAACGAGAGGGAGTGAGAGCGAATGAGAGGGAGCGGCAGTGAGACCGAGTGCGAGGGAGGGGCAGTTGCGCAAGTGAAGAGGAGGGGCATTTAGCGCAAGTGAGGGGGAGGGGCAGTAAGACCGAGTGAAACGGGGGGCAGTCAGCGCGAGAGTGGAAGGTGCGGTGAGAGCGAGTGAAAGAGGGGCACTGGGCGCGAGTGAGAAGGAGGGGCAGTAAGCGCGAGTGAAAGGGAGGGTCAGTGAGTGAGAAGGAGCGGTAGTGAGCGCGAGTGAGAGGGAGGAGCAGTGAGACCGGATGAGAGGGGCAGTGAGATACCTGCGTGTATGGCTCAGGAGCAATTTTTGCCTCTTGGTTTTTAGGAGATCGCCTCGCTGGGATTAGACAGGTTAAAGTCGGCGCTGATGGCTCTGGGCCTCAAGTGTGGAGGGTAAGGCCTCACACCTCCGCAATATGCTCTCACGTCAACATATGTAATGTCACCTGTGCCATATGCTCTCACCCTCAACATATGTAATGTCACCTCTGCCATATGCTCTCACCGTCAACATATGTAATCTCACATCTGCCATATGCTGTCACCGTCAACATATGTAATCCCGCCTCTGCCATATGCTCTCACCCTCAACATATGTAATCTTACCTCTACCATATGCCCCCACCGTCAACATATGTAATCTCACCTCTACCATATGCTGTCACCCTCACAGTATATAGTCTAACGTCTGCAATAGGATCTGACCGTCACAGTTATGGAACCGCACCTCTTTTATATGATCTGACCGTCAACATATGCAATCGCACTTCTATCATACGCTTTCACCGTCATCATGTGAAATCTCGGCTTTACTTTATCACCTGAACGTCACCATATGTAATCTCACATCTGCCATATGATTTACCATCACCATATGTAATCTCAACTCCACCGTATGATCTGACCGTCACCATATGTAATGTCACCTCTGCGATGTGGTCCATGCACCTGTACCATATGCGATCTCAGGTTACCATAAGCAACTCGTATTAACCATTATGCCTCTCACCTTCGCCATATTCGTCCACTTTGCCATAGTTGTCAGCTTACCTGGGGCTGTTTGTCCTTAAACATTAAAATAGTTAAGAATAAGTAATGACTGGGAAAAATACGTACCGATGGCGACATATAGGACACGAACACATGCACCTACACCCAAACACGAGTGCGGAAGAGTTATACAAGCAGATATGTATGCTGCTAGTCACACGTGCGGCGAAGCCAACGCGTGCAGCTTGAAACAGCACCTGTGTTTACCTGTGACGAGTTACTCAGCATGCTTAAATAGCGGGCAGAACGCCTGTTCTCATACTGACACGTTTCGCTGTTGACACGTGTGATGCCAACACGTGCGGCTCGTTGTAACACGTGTATTTCATGTTGCAGGACACTGAAGGAGCGGGCAGAGCGCCTCTTCTCGACCAAAGGCCAGCGCCTTGAGGACCTCGATGCGGCGCTGTTTGCCAAAGCCAAGCCCGGCAAGTCCACGAAGAGCGCGTAAGTAACCGTCCCCCGTTATGTGCACACATCAGCGTATTCTACAGCGCGTCTTTCGTTCAAAGGTTTCTCCTGTGTTTTCAGTTTCGAGTTTAAAATAATGTTTCATTTTTGTCGTGTTATTGTGTCTTATGGAGTGCTAGAATATAAAATAATGTTTCATTATCCCCCGTGAAACGGACGGATATAGTTATGAGCTCGTCCGTCCGTCCTTTCGTCTGTCCGTCTTTCTGTCCACAAAAAGTACTAAGTTTTGTCCGGCCGACTTTTCATAGAAGGGATTGTCGTAGGAACCTGAAACCTTGCATGGTGAATATATATATATATTGAAGATGTGCAACGTGGCATTATTGTCAAAATCGGCCAAAAATTGGCGTCGTTGGAAATTGTCAAATATGGTGAATTTTTTGGCTTGAACTTAGCCGTGAAACGATGTTTTGTCCGGCCGACGTCTCATAGAAGGGATTGTTGTAGGAACCTAAACCTTGCATGGTGAAAATATATATATATTGAAGATGTGCAACGTGGCATTATTTTCAAAATCGGCCAAAAATTGACGTCGGTGGGAAATTGTCAAATATGGTGAATTTTTTGGCTTGAACTTAGCCGTGAAACGATGTTTTGTCCGGCCGACGTCTCATAGAAGGGATTGTTGTAGGAACCTAAACCTTGCATGGTGAAAATATATATATTGAAGATGTGCAACGTGGCATTATTGTCAAAATCAGCTAAAAATTGACGTCGTGGAAAATTGTTAAAAATAGTGAATGTTTGGCTTGAACTTGGCCGTGAGACGATGTTTTGTCCGGCCGACCTCTCAAAGAAGGGATTGTCGTAGGAACCTGAACCTTGCAGCGTGACTTCACCTCATTTTACTTTTACTGCTTCACGGGGGATCCTGCCTTACTGAGGTTCTAGTTTTTGTCGTGTTATTGTCTTTTATGGAGTGCTAGAATAGTGATGATAATTCTGAGTAGCTGTGAGGAGCTTTTGGTGAAGTGCTGTAAAGCAACCATGGGTTTTTCCAGACGCGAGCTGGAGCGGCAGAAGGAGATCGCGGGCCTCGAGGCACAGGTCTATAAGCTTGCGGAGTTGCTGGGGGAACAGCGGGCCGCCACGCGGGACAACGTGCAGAGGAAGCAGGCCCGGACAGGCGAGGGTGAGTAAGGGGGGAGGGGGCGGGAGCGGGGCGGGCAGCCACGCGGTACAACGTGCAGAGTAAGCAGGCGAGGGTTAGTAAGGGGCAGAGTCCATTGAGGAGGGGTAGAAGGGAAGCAGGCTAACAGGCGTCGATGCGAGGTTTGTGAGTTAACAGGCAAATGAGAGGGGTGGGCAAGAGGTGGTGAGTGGAGAAGAAAATGGGTGGATGATTAAGAATTCTGAATGTTAGTGCAAGCTGTTTGGCGTTGATGCAAAACACAGTGATACAAGTAGAGCATAAAAAGTGGGCGGTGCTTAATTAATTTCCTTACTGTGAAAAAATGCTTTTACACATGTTACCATGTTTTCACGGTCGCTCGTGTTTTCTGTTGCGTTGCAGAGCGTGATGAGAGCGACGACGAGCACATGAGTGACGAAGACTCGGACGATGACGACAACGAGATTCCGTACAACCCTAAGAACCTGCCGCTAGGCTGGGACGGCAAGGTGAGTGTGTCTGAACAACCCTAAGAACCTGCCGCGAGGCTGGGACGGCAAGGTGAGTGAGTCTATAGAGTGCTAAGAACCTGCCACTAGGCTGGGACGGCAAGGTGAGTGAGTCTGTAGAGCGCTAGGAACCTGCCACTAGGCTGGGACGGCAAGGTGAGTGAGTCTGTAGAGCGCTAAGAACCTGCCACTAGGCTGGGACGGCAAGGTGAGTGAGTCTGTAGAGCGCTAAGAACCTGCCACTAGGCTGGGACGGCAAGGAGAGTGAGTCTGTAGAGCGCTAAGAACCTGCCACTAGGCTGGGACGGCAAGGTGAGTGAGTCTGTAGAGCGCTAAGAACCTGCCACTAGGCTGGGACGGCAAGGTGAGTGAGTCTGTAGAGCGCTAAGAACCTGCCGCTAGGCTGGGGCGGCAAGCCGAGTGAGTCTGTACAACGCTAAGAACCTGCCACTAGGTTGGGACGGCGAGGTGAGCGAATCCGTACAACGCTAAGAACCTGCCGCTAGGTTGGGACGGCGAGGTGAGCGAATCCGTACAACGCTGAGAACCTGCCGCTAGGCTGGGACGGCGAGGTGAGTGAGTCTGTACAACGCTAAGAACCTGCCGCTGGCTGGGACGGTGAGGTGAGTGAGTCTGTACAACACTAAGAACCTGCCACTAGGCTGGGACGGCGAGGTGAGTGAGTCTGTACAACGGTAAGAACCTGCCGCTAGGCTGGGACGGCGAGGTGAGTGAGTCTGTACAACGCTAAGAGCCTGCCGCCAGGCTGGGATGGCAAGGTGAGCGAATCCGTATGTTTGTAGGACTGCCGTTAGGCTGAAACTGCAAGGTTTACCCCTACCCTTTCTTTCTGATAAAGGGGCCTTGTGGCAGGCAATGTGTATGCGTTTTGCTTTGCAGCCTATCCCGTACTGGTTATCCGTCGGGGGACGGATATAGTTTTCACTGTCCGTCTGTCTGTCCGTCCGTCCGTCTGTCTGTGCACTTTCAGTCTCACGCGCCTAGAGCATTTATTAGTGGATGGAGTCGTCTCAAGTTTTATCCAGGGGTGGTTCCAACCCTTGTGCTGTGTAGTGGCCCGGAATTTTGGAAATGTGACAGAAATTGACAAAATGGTGAATTTTTAACATTTGCAAAGTGTATTTTTGGAGTTAGCATATACTGGAGTCAGTCTCACGCGCCTAGAGCATTTGTTAGTGGAATGGGTTCGTTTGAAACTTTACCCTGGGGTGGTTACAATCCTTGTGCAGTGCAGTGACAAGGAATTTTGGAAGTACGACAGCAATTAACAAAATGGTAAATTATTAAACAATTTTTTTTCACATTTTGCCCAAACCCGGGCGGATTCATGCTTCTCGAGCATCTAGTTGTACGCGCATTTCTAATGTGTGTGTTCTACTTTGCAGCCTATCCCGTACTAGTTGTACATGCATTTCTAATGTGTGCGTGTTTTATTCCCCACAGGGGGGGGGGGGGGTATATGCGATCAACCGTGTGTAGGTCTGTCGGTCTGTCATCAACAGCTTGTTAACACGATAACTAAAAACTGCTGCAAGGATTTTAATGAAACTTGGAACAAACCCAGCTTCTATTGGAACAAACACAGATCAGTATTGTAAATGGGCCAGGTTGGTCCAAAGAAAATGGACCAACTGGTCCAAAGAAAATTTCAGATGTTGATTGACTATTGATGGCCGTGTTTTATTGATGGGGGGCCTATGGGGAATGTGTGGGCTATGCACACTGCTCTAGTTTACTTTGCTGCCCATCCCGTACTGATTGTGCACGCGTTTCTAATGTGCTTTACTTTGCAGCCTATTCCGTACTGGTTATACAAGCTGCACGGGCTGAACATCAGCTACACTTGTGAAATATGTGGTAACTACACGTACCGCGGACCCAAGGCATTCCAGAGACATTTTGCCGTAAGTCGCTCCCCACCCTTGCTCCAAAGCATAAAAAATGTCCATATTGGCGTTTTAGCAGAGTCTGGAATTGCTCAAGTTAACTTATAATGGGGAACTGTAATGCTGTAAACTGGTACAAAATGAGTGAGTGAAAAAGTCATAAAAATTATAAAACAAAAAAGCTAGATGTATGATTGTACGAGCCATCAGTTTAAACGATGGATTTGCGTGGTAGGTTTTAAAAAGTTAAAGGCATATTAAGGAAAAAGCAATAAAACGTGAAGACCCGAGGTTTTGTGGCCTTTTTTGCAGGAGTGGCGCCATGCACACGGCATGCGCTGTCTCGGCATCCCCAACACGGCGCACTTTGCAAACGTCACGCTCATAGAGGACGCCATAGCACGTGAGTGTTGTGTCACTTGATGGGGGAGGGGATGACCTGGCGGTTGTCTGGAGCTCGCGTGGTCGTCACGCTCTTATAGCACGCGGTGGGAGGGGGGGGGGGGGGCTGGAGAGAGGTTACGTGGGTTACTGATTTACATGGGGGTTACAGGGTTACACGGTCACGTGGTGGTCAGTTGGTCGCCACGCGGCGATTACGTAGTGCTGTGCGTTAGTCACGTGGTGGTTACACGGCTGTCGCGTGGTCATCACACGGTGATCATATGGTGGCTGTGCTGAGGCCACGTGGTCTTCACGAGGTGGTCACGTGCTTGCTATGTGGCGATCACGTAGTTGTCACGCGGTTGTCACATGCTGGCTTTGCTATAGTCACATGGTGGTTACACGGCTGTTGCGTGGTCGTTACATGGTGTCAGTGCAGAGGTGACGTCTTCGTCACTCGGTGGTCACGTGCTTGCTGTGTGGCGATCGCGTGGTCGTCACGCGATGGTCATGTAGTGGGTGTATAGAAGTGATGTGGTAGTAACATGTCATACATATATACTGAGCGTCAATAAAAAGTTCCGGATAAAACTTTTCAATTTTTTGTATATAGATTTTAAAAACGATAAAGAGACAAATGAAATGTCATTACCTTTTACAATATCTTTATTTCTTTTCTAAAAAAGAATGATAAAGATTTGGAATAAAACACAGGTTAAAAAGACACTTTCAACAGTCAACCGAAAACCAACAATGTGCGACCTTGAGTTCAGTCACTAATGCCGCGTGTGTCCTCCTCTAGTTTATTCCCCACAGGTAGAACCTGTGGGGAATATATGTGATCGACCGCGTGTCGGTCTGTCGGTCGGTCTGTCGGTCTGTCATCAAGAGCTTGTTAACACGATAACTTAAAAATTGCTTCAAGAATTTTATTGAAATTTGGTGTGTAGCTTCTATGGGAACAAACACAGATCGGTGTTGTAAATGGGCCAGGTTTGTCCAAGGAAAATGGAGCAGCTGCACTTAGAAATTTTCAGCTCTTGATTGACAATTGTATTAAGTTTTTAACACGATAACTTAAAAACTGTTGCAAGGATTTTAATGAAACTTGGCATGTAGCTTCTGTGGGAACAAACACAGATCGGTATTGTAAATGGGCGAGGTTTGTCCAAGGAAAATGGATCAGCTGGACTTCAGCTCTTGATTAACTATTGTTAACACGATATCTCAAGAACAACTGCAAGGTTTTTAATGAAACTTGGTATGTAGCTTCTATGGGCACTAACAAGGATCGGTATGTAAATAGTTAGGTTGGCCCAAGGAAAATCAACCAAATGGACTTCGAAATTTACCAAATCCTGGAAATTATTCAGCATCGGAATGGGTTTGTTAACACGATATCTCAAGAACAACTGCGGGTTTTAATGAAACTTCTTGTGTAACTTGTATGGGAACAAACACAGATCGGTATTGTAAATGGGACAGGTTCGTCCAAGGAAACTGCGCCAACTGGACTTTGAAAATTTCAGCTCTTGATTTACTATTGATGGCCGTGTTTAACAGATGGGGGGGGGGGGGGGGGGTTGAGGTGGGCTTTGGGGAATATGTGGGCTGTGCGCACTGCTCTAGTTTGAACTGTAGCCAAGCATCTCGATCACATACTCCTAATCAGTCTTCGAATGTTTTCTTGCGGGATCCTTTCCGACTCATCCTAGTGCGTCAATGAGCTGCTGTCTTGTGCGCGGCCGTATGTCTGTGCTTTCGATCCGTTGACCCAACTGATCTCATAGATGCTCTATTGGATTCAGATCCGGTGAGAAAGACGGCCAGGGCAACACCGCTACTCCTTCAGCATGCAAATAATCTTGTGTTACACCTGCCGAATGCCTACAAGCGTTGTCTTGCTGAAATAATGTGGTCTAGATGCTGCTCAAAAAAGGATACAACATGTTCTTCCAGCATTTATGAAATGTATTACTGAGCTGTCAAATTTCCCTCCACTATAACTAAGAGCGTCCTGTGGCTGAAGGAAATTCCAGCCCACACCATTACACTTGGTCCGCCCCAGCGATCTGCCTCTGGTACGCAACAATTCGCGTACCGTTCACCTTGGCGACGCCACACGCGCTGGCGACCATCCGCTCTATCAACACAAAATCGAGACTCATCAGAGAATAATATTGAATTCCACGGTCGTTGAGTGCAGTTTATGCATTTTTGGCGTCCGCTGGAGTCGATTACGGCGTCTTATTTGCATCAGCATTGTACCGCGAACCGGTCTTCGGCTTTGTAGCCCAAAAACGCGCAGCCGGCGCCTAACTGCGGATGCACTAATGCGTGGGTTGTTCCTTCCCGGAGGCTCGTGTGCAGTCCGACTGGCCGGCCTAAAGCGGTTTCTTAAGCAGTTTCTGAGATGCAGTGTAATGTGGCGAGCCTGATCAGATGTGGTCACTCTTTCCTTCCCTGGGCGTGGCCTATCATGGACGGAACCCGTTTGATTGTAGCGCTCGACTAGTTTTCGAACAGTTGTTCGACTGCAGTCAAAATGACGCCCTACCTCGCGGTAATTCGCGTTCGCTTGCGTCATGCCGAGCGCAATCAAGCGTTCTTCACGCGATAAACGCGGCATAGCTAACTGTTTTAGGTATCTCAATCTTGATTCGTGTTATCCTTCACACCGCTTTCCATTGAAATCAAAATACTGAGTATTGCCCTAGCTTTCGAGTAGCAGATGGCCAAAAACTTTTTGGTCGAAAGTCGGCCGATAGAGTCACCTATGCGTGACACTGATTGGCAATATTATACAGCGCTGTAGAACCTAGTACCCAATACTTAAGCATTGTTTACTATACATGACATTAAGAAAATTGTAAAATACACAAAATTTCTTACAACCCTGAACTTTTCATTGACTCTCAGTATATAATTTTGTAGACTGTAGAAGGGTGTGGAAGTTAAGTATTGCGGTCTGTGCGAATTGCAATCAAGATATTTGAATAAAAAAATATGAGGGTCGAGGAGTGTTGTGAATAAGCCTCATGATCAGCATAAGCTCCGTTCATCCCGAAGAAAAATGTGTTACATATTTGACAAGGGTGTGTGGGGATTTATGATTTAACTGTTTCAGTCTGGCAGAAGATCAAGACTTCTAAGGAATCAGACCGCTGGAAACCCGACACAGAGGTAGGGGTTTGGACAACTCGGCCCATTACTAACTCGGCCCCCTACCAACTCGGCCCTTTTTGGACAGCTCGGCCCAAACTTTTTTGGACGACTCGGCCCACTTTTACCGACTCGGCCCAATTGTGAAAGATGACTCGGCCGATTTTTTTTGCCACTTTACTATTTCCTATTTGAGTTTTTACTGCTGATTTTGATTAGAACTAGCAGCCCTTTTATGACACAGTTATGATTTTTGATACGAGTTAATCAAACAATGAAAGACTGGAGACATTTGTTACATGAGGTTATGAAAGGCGGGAGATGTTTCTTATGATATGCATTGTTTTTCACGATGACAGGGATGACTGCAACTAATGAATTCTCCGGTGTTATTGAGCTCAACTGCAATTTCTGCTGCCTTCGATTGCATTTCTTATGCTCAGCATTGTTTTTCACAGTGACAGAGATGACTGAAAGGAGTCTGAATGTCACAAACATCAGATATTACAATACCCATTTAACACACCATTTTACGGTTTATGATGCGGACACAAATATCACTCACCATGCACTTCATGTGTTATGGTGATATTGGGTCATTTTACACACCAAAAATTGCACTTCAGCACTCTTTGAGCTTGGTACTTAAAAATTGCAATAATTGCAATTAAATTAATGTTGTTCACGTGGTCGCATACACTGGTACAGATTACAATTAATTCCCATCATTCTCAACCAAAATAACCGAATTTAATGAGCGATTTGCAATTGATTTTACTCACGAGTGTTATATTGTAAATGCAATTAATTGTTCACAACAATAATTGCTATTCATTTCAATCAAAGGTATCACTCAAGCTCCCTTGATGTGCAGTCAAACTTTTGATCTGACAATCGCAGAGCACGTAAAGGTGTCAAAAGAACTCTGTTATTGTTTTGAACAAAACATCTTTCATCTTAAAATCACACAGAGTACATAAGTAAATTATGATTTTTTTATAAATTGCGTCTAAATAATTCTGCTATTGTCATGAGCAAGAGTTGCTTGATTGCATTAAAACACGTGATTCTTGGTACCGAGATTTCAAAATTGGTGCTGGGAACCTTACGAATTATTTTTTCACAATTAAAATGGTGTGTAAAAATGTTTTGCTGTTTGGTGCCGACTTTCAAAGGTGGTACCAACTTGCCAATGGAAAGTGGCGCTGACTTGACCAAAAACTACCGACAATGTTTCGTGCCGACTCAGGTGCCGACTTGTCCATATCCCTGGTAAAAAGTTTGTTTTTTTCTGTGTAATAATCTCATACTGCCATCCACAATTAGAAGTGATTTGTTCTCCTGACGCATGCATAATCGACAATGGACAAAGTTCTAACACTTCTTCCATACAAGACACTAAAAAACTCACATAGTTGGAGAAAATTTTCGATAAAAATGTTTTGGGCCGAGTTGGTAATTTGGGCCGAGTCGTCTTTCACGAATGGGCCGAGTTGTCCAAAAGTTGGGCCGAGTCGTCTTTCGCGATGGGCCGAGTTTGTGTGGGCCGAGTTGGTAATGGGCCGAGTTGTCCAAAGACCCAGAGGTACATGTGACGTCATAATCTCAGTACTAAAAAACCCTACAAATTTACATGTCAGTAATAATTATCCCCCGTGTAACGGAGGGGTATAGTTATGAACTTGTCCAGCCGTCCGCGTGTCTGTCTGTCCGCACTTTTTTGTTCGCGCGATATCGCTGTTACTATTTACTGGAAGCAAACCAAATGTTACAGGAAGAAAATATGTATAGTGAAGTTGTGTAATGGCAGGTTGTTTTTCGATTTTGTAAAAAAAATGTGAAAATTTCGATGTCTTTACGTTTTTGGACTTTTTTGCATCGGCTTTTGTTCGCGGGCTATCTCTATTATTATCGACAGAAAACCAAATCTTACAGGAAGAAAGTATATATAATGAAGTGGTGCAACGGGAGGTTATTTTTCGATTTTGTAAAAAAATGAAAATTTCGACCTTTTAACGTTTTTCCTCTCAGTTATTTTTGTATCAACTTTTGTTCGCGCGATTCCTCTGTAATTTTTTATCGGAAGCAAGCCACACCTTACAGACAGGAAATATATATTTGGAAGTTTGCAACGGCAGGTTATTATCTCCCGTGTAAGGGTGGGATATAGTTACGAACTTGTCCGTCTGTCCGTCCGTCTGTCTGTCCGCATTTTTGTTCGAGCGATATCTCCGAGGCATTTTATATCGTAGATATAAAAAAAAGACCATCAATTGTAGATGTGCAGTTATTTTTGAAAAATATTAAAAAAGGAAGAATTGTCGCATTGTATCTTGCAAAGGACATAAAAGGACGACAATTGAGCATTATGACATCGTGCAGTGTGTATGTGTTGTTGCGCAGTTTCCTTCTGAATGGACCCCCATCAATGTCGTTAAGAAATTTGCTGCAGCATTTGATAAACTATGTCAGCAGCTTTTAGAACACCGGTTATAAATGTTGGTGATGGGAGACTTTAATGTCAGCATTTTCCAAGCCAGTAATGGACTGTGTAACACGGCAAACAAATACGGAATGTCACCTGTAGCAGTAGAGCGAACAGTTCCGTCTTACACTACACTGCATTTTCCCTTCCTTCCGTTGAACCCAGTGTGGCAATCTCGATGTATATTTCTCCGATCATAACGCTGTTTGGTGCTCCTTTGAATAATTTTGCTGATCTCTGAACCGGAGAGGTGCAGTCGAGTTTTTTTGGTGAGAAACCTTCTTTTACAATATATCATCCCAATGTACAATGTTGTACTTTTCACTAAGGTGTCATGTTACACGGGGGATCCTGCCTCACCAAGGCTCCAGTTGCCTTGAACAATGTAATATTAAAAGGCCCAGTTTTGTGTTCATGTCTGCTTGGTGTTCATGTCTGTCTGAAAAACTGTGGTGTTCATGTGACTTTCGGCCTTTGGTGTTCATAGTTCTAGCTGACAAAGCGGGGTGTTCATGTTTTCAGTTATGTTTCCTGTTGTGTTCATGTAACTGGGGGTGTTCATGATTTTGTTGGAGACATTCATGTAGCAGGTGGTGTTCAAGATTCTTTTGGAGACAATATGCTGTTCAGGTTTCTAGCTGACACAGTGTGAGACTTACTGTGGCATTCAAGTGGCCTGTGGTGTTCATGGTTTCGCTTTATTTTTGTGAACAGGAGGAGTTTGAAGACTCAAGCGGGAACGTGGTCAGCAAGAAGACATTCGAGGACCTCAAGCGCCAGGGCTTGCTTTGATGTCTGCCACAGAGATGGGGATCATATGGTTACTCATGTAGATCCAAGGAGCATTTAGTTATTTAAAAATGTGTATGAACATAAGACTAATAGGCGGAGAAACCATGTTTTGGTAGGAATGGCCGGTGTCCGGTGATGGCGAAGTGCCGGGTACTTCTGGGGATTGTGAAGGGCCGAGTATGTCCGATTTCCGGTGGTCGCGAATTGCCGACTGTGTCCGGTTTCGGGTAATCGCGAAGTGATGAGTTCGTTCCGACTGGTGTGTCTGGAAGTTAAATAATAGTTCTTGGGTCAAAATTAGTTTTGGTTTTCATCGCAATTTTTTTCGCAAGAAAAAAAAAAACTTGGCTAGGGCCGATTTTGAGTTATGAGAAACAAAGTTACATTTTTACCCTCACCGTAGGCAGATGAAGGAAGCTGATCTATGTTATGGATTTGCTTCAGGGGATGTGTGTAACAGCCACAAAATGAATCCACTGTCTTGATCGATATTTAAGAAGTAAAGAAATTCACTTATTTTTAACTATGTCTGTAATTAAAAAAAAATAATTTGCCATTTTGAAATAAAGTGAATGTAATTATTGTTTCCCTGTTTCTGTGTTGTTGTTTTTGTGGGGACAGTATGTGGTTGTAGAACAACCTCCGTTTTGAACACCAATAGTGGTCGAGCACCGTGTTTAGACCAGCCGACTATGTCGGGCTGGTCTTATCCCATCAATCCGTCGTCTGTATGCGCGTATGCACGTGTGTAAATTTTACTTAAAATGCTTCTTCTCCTTCAGTTTTGATCGGATTCCTCTCAAATTTTACACGAAATTCTCTAGGTAGGCCTCTCTTAATTTTTTTTTTTTGCGATCCGACAAAAATTGGCTAAATGGGGGGAGTGGGGGCATTTGAAATTTTTGGGTTGCCAGTTTTCAAAATGCTTCTTCTCCCACAATTTTGATCAGATTTTCTACAAATTTCGTACTAATATTCACCTAGGTAAACCTCTTTTGAAAAACTGCTCATTTTGGCGATCCGCCGAAAATTGGCCAAATGGGGGACATTTTTTAATTTTTTTCGTGTCTAATTTTCAAATTGCTTCTTCTCCCACAATTTTGATGGATTTCTTTCCAATTTTGGACAGTTGTTCTCTAAGTAGGCCTCTCTTAGAAAATTTCTTTTTGGCGATCGGCCAAAAAGAAGCCAAATTTGGGATGTTTGTAATTTTGTGGTTGCCAATTTTCAAAATGCTTTTTACACACAATTTTCATCGGATTTTCGTCACGATTTTTGTACGATTACTCCGTAGGTAGGCCTCCTTTGAAAAAATACTCATTTTGGCGATTCGCCAAAAATTGGCCCTATTAAGGGTATTTTAAATTTTTTGTTGTCAAATTTTCAAAATGCTTCTCCCACAATTTTGATCGGATTCTTTTCCAACTTTGGACAGTTGTTCTCTAGATAGGCCTCTCTTAAAATTGCTGCCAAAAATTGGCTAAATAGGGGGCATTTAAATTTTTGTTGCCAGTTTTTAAAATGCTTCTTTTCGAACAATTTTGATAAGATTTTCTTCAAATATTGTACGAATGCTCTCGACGTAGTTCTCCCTTGAAAATTTACTTTCTTTTGGGGATCCGCCAAAATTGGCCAAATGGGGGGCATTTTTTTTTATTTTTTAAAATTCTTTTGGTGTCTAATTTTCAAAATGTTTCTTTTCCCACAATTTTGATCGGATTCCTTTCTAATTTTGGACAGTTATTCTGTAGGTAGGCCTCTCGTGAAGAATTACTTTTTTTGGCGGTATGCCAAAAATTGGTTAGATGCGGGGCATTTAAAATTTTTTGTTGCCAATTTTTAAAATGCTCTCCCTTGAAAATTTATTGGCCAAATGGGGGGCATTTTCAATTTTTTGTTGCCTAATTTTCAAAATGCTTCTCCCACAATTTTGATCGGATTCCTTTCCAATTTTGTACGACTGTTCTCTAGATAGGCCTATCTTGAAAATGTACTCTTTTTGGCGATTCCCAAAAACTTGGTTAAATTGGGGACCTATGTGATTTTATGGTTGCCAGTTTTCAAAATGCTTTTTTTTCACACAATTTTGATCAGATTTTCTTCAAATTTTGTACGATTATTCTCTAAGTAGTCCTCTTTTGAAAAGTTACTCATTTTGGCGATCCGCCAAAAATTTGGCCCTATGAGTGGTATTTTTTAACTATTTGGCGTTTAATTTTGAAAATGCTTCTTCTCCCACAATTTTGATTAAATTTCTTTCCAGTTTTGTTTTTGTACGATTCTTCTCCAGTTAGGCCTCTTTTGAAAAATTAATTTTTTTCGGGCGATTCGCCAAAACTGAAGTTGAATAAACATGCGCATTGGTCCGAAATACGGACCGTGCATCGACGCAAGTTTGGTAAACATGCGCACTGGTTCGAAATCGAACCGCGCGTCAATGCAAGTTAAATAAACATGCGTAGTGGTCCGAAATAATAACTGCGCATCAACGCAAATTAAATAAACGTGGTCCGAAATGCGAACCGCTTATCAACGCAAGTTAAATAAACTTGCGCAGTGGTCCGAACTGCGAACTGCACATCAAAGCAAGTTACATAAACATGCGCAGTGGTCCTAAATATGAACAGCGCATCAAGGCAAGCGAAATAAATATGCCCACTTGTCCGAATTGCGAACCACTCATCAACGGAAGTTGAATATACATGCGCATTGGTCTGAAATGCAAACTGTGCATCGACGCAAGTTAAATAAACGTGCGCACTGGTCTAAAATAAGAACCGCGCATCAATGCAAATTAAATAAACATGCGCACTGGTCGGAAATGCAAACCCGCAAAATAATACACACCAAAACATTAACACTTAAGCAATGATGTTTTAGACGCGGCGTTTTCTTCTTTTCAAAAGGCACATGTGTTTGGTCGTTTCTGATCGTTTCTGCTGCTTGAAATATTTGTGTCCGACAATACATATCAACAGTACACGCGTTTGGATATAATTTCGATACGATGTTCTAAGTTATTTTTCTGGGAAAAAAAGCTTTGTATGTATTTATCGGTCTATGTTCAGGTCCGTTGCTAAATTAATTATTTAGCTAGCTCGTTGCCATCTCGTCTTTCGAAGCCCAATTTTTCTGGGAAATACCCTTGTTTATGCACGCTGCATTCAGTCTTGTCGCTTTTCGTAAGCTGTCCTTGGACAAACTTACAATGTGACTACCACTTTTGGCAACCAGGCAAGTTTATTCATAGATTCACTAGATCTCGGCTGGTAACAATGTCCCTGGACATTCTTGTCCATGTTTATGAATCCCACTTGAGCCGGGTAAAAACTCATTACAGAACGACCTTAAGAGGTCGAGCACCGTTTTTGTCCACCTTTTTTCGAAGTACCCCACAGTGAACATCGCCCGTTAGTAAAACACCTTCAAGGATCGTTCTTGTCCATCCTTTACCTGCCGTTAGTGAATGCCTCCCGTCAATGGAACACCTTCTGGAGTCGGACACTGTTTTTGACTGTCCTTCACTCACCGTTAGTGGTCGAGCAGTGTTTTTGTCAAAATTTTACCTGCGATTAGTGACCACCTCCAACTAGTAATTGACCTTCAGTGGTCCTTCACCTGCAGGTAGTGAACGCGTCCCAGCTTAAGCAGTGGTCGAGCACCGTTTTGTCCCTCTTTACCTGCCGTTAGCGACCACCTGCTATTAATGAACGACCCTAAGGGGTCGAACACCGTTTTTGGTCCGCCCTGGTCCGCTGTTAGTGATCAACGCTTAATGTAAAATCAGGCATGAACTAGAGTGATCAGGGTACCTTTACAGCATGTACCACACTAGATACCGCATGTGCGTTGCTTTAAGCTGAGCCGACTGGTCGGTGGGCTATACTCATCACTTGTTTTGCAGCCGTCGTCCGTTATGTGTCTATGTAAACATTTTTCTAAGTGCTGCTTTTCCTACATTGCCGGTTCAATTGTTTTAAAATTTGTCCCTTTTGTAATCCTCCACACAGCTGTGTCGGGCTGGTCTTGTCCCATCAAAAGAGAGGCATCCGTCGCCTGTATTTGCGTATGTACGTGTGTGAACTATTACTTAAAATGCTTCTTCTCCTTCAGTTTTGATCGGATTCCTCTCACAAATTTTTTTTTGGCAATCCGCCAAAAATTGGCTAAATGGGGGGGGGGGGGGGGGCATTTGGAATTTTTCGGTTGCCAATTTTCAAAATGCTTCTCCCACAATTCCGATAAGATTTTCTTCCCTTAAGTTTTGTACGAATATTCCTCTAGGTAGGCCTCTTGTGAAAAAGTACTCTTTTTTGCGATCCACCAAAAACTGTGGGGGGGGGGGGGGGGTCAATTTTTTAAATTTTTTCACAATAGTTTTTTTTCAAATAAATAGTGTTTGGCATACGTCTTTGAAACATAGAAGCTGTATTACTTAAATGAAGGTCCAAACTAGCATTGCTTGGCAAGGTAACGTAACGCTTGTTGATTTCATGGTCTCTAAATTGCAAATGACCCCTTACATTTTGGTCTCACCCTGTATTGAATTTAATTTGATTTCAGATTTCGGTTCATGGCGAAGGTCTTTATTGTCTTGTATAGTTGACGTTTCAGCTTTTCATAAGCTTTGATCCACTGCAAATGAGGGAATGGGTGATTAGATTTTAGTCACTTTGTTGTTTTACCATGCAGGGTGCATGTAAGAAATGAACGATTATACTGTTCACATAACAGTATCTACATAAATGAAAATTTTGCTTTGAGGTAAAACGCCAGTGTGAATCCATAGCTATTTTACTGTTTTTTAGTTGTAAATCAACCAACAAACTGTTTAGCTCAGAATCTTAAATGCTTGAATTAAAACTGTGATTTTCCTGATATTTGACGAATAAGTAGAGTAATTAGTGTACAAATGCAGAATGCTCACATTACTGTGGCTGCTAAACATACTAACCAAGGGTCTAAATTTTCCTTTTTCCACGGCGACATACAGGTAATCTTTGATTGCAAGTTTGATGATATCAAAGTTTATTAATTTTATACCCGTTTAACAATGACGTCACTCAGACTTTAAGCTATTAAGCACTTTATGACAAATTCCTTAACTTCCGGAAACCTCCCTTCATCGGTTTTCATTCACATAAAATCTATAACATTGAAGATTAAGTTCTTCACGTTCTTACCAAAGTCCCCAAACAGAATTCTACTTCTTCCCAGCAACGATCTTGGTGTTCCTACGAATGGCTGAAACAGAAGTACAGGGTAAAATATTTAATTTTTTCTCCAAAGCTCGGTTTTCTTCCATGCTTAACTGTTATTGATTGTGATGTGTTGCCCATTTTATACCCTTAACATTACCTGACAAAGCCCTCTTATAAAATAGAATATGATTGGTTGAGATGAAGGCGGCTATACGGCATTGATATAAAATGAAAACAGCAATAAACAGATCAGTTCCAGTTTCACAGAAAATTCAGCATTTTCATTCCGTCAAAATGCCAGCAAAAATGCCCTGTCAAACTTCAGAAAAAATTTCAATCTGAAGAGTAATTTACACTTGCATTGCCGTTCGTAAATCAACCACCGTGAAAGGGCGTCTTGTACGCTCGAATGGGTGGCTATTAAAATTAACTCTCAAGCGTAAGCGTCAATAACAGGACGCCTTCCCTACACGTCTTGGGAAAGCTCATACCAGAGGGCTCTTTCGGCCCCTGCGTAGAAAAAATGTCCGGGATTGGTGATTCGCTGACCATCTGTGTAGTTCCGCTGTGTAATGGAGCCACGACATGCACTTCAGCAGTCCATTGTAATAGTGACAACCTTACCACCATACTGTCGTTTGAGTCACACCCAAGCACAAAGTCGACAGTGCTGCGTTACGAAATAGTAGGAGATATTGTCAAAATGGTTTAAGCTTTTAAAGGATAAAATCGAATATCCTCTGCGATTACAGATTAAAACTCTTAATCCGTTCATTTGTATTATTGAAGGATATATATGCATGTTTGTCATGCATTACAAATTTTTAAATATCAGATACATGAATAGTTTATGCATAGAATTTTGCCAGTTTTATATTGTGGAGTCAAGTGCATTATTGTTTTGTATTTATATTCTTCCAATAAATACTTGTGTGATATAACTGTGGCAAACTAGTGTTATAAGAAAAAGCTTGACAAAGTTGCAATGCTTTGATTTTTGAGTGCTTTTATGTCAACCAGTATGGGCATACAGGCACGTGGCAACATTTACAATCGCCATAAGAGGTAAAAGTACAAATTCAATTAGTTTCTCATACAGAATTCTAAACCAGTTTACGTATCCGTACAGTTAGTGTCTCATATAGAATTCTAAGCCAATTTTCTTATCACTACAACCATTATTTCTTTTCTTGTTTACAGATTTAGTATGCGCGTAAACAATTGTTCAACTGACTATGTTTACATCTATTTTGTAACTGAATCACAATTAAATTTTAAATATTTATTCAAGGGGGAAGATAATATACATAATAAATGCATTTGTCAAAGGTTCATCAATAATTTATTAATCTGTTTTAGGTTACATACAAAAAATTACTTAGCATAACCGTTGTGTGGTTGGTATAGTTTACATCTGACGTATTGACGTGTACCACTTAAAAGTACCACTCGAATCAAAGGTTAAGAAGTCACACACCCGATGATGGTCATGATAATGTGATATCTTTTATTACCCATATCTTGTTTGTCTTATGTTGAGAGCAGTATTATTATATAAATCATGTCGCATGCAAGAGGGGCTATTAACGTAAACGCTAGAAAGTACACTTCATTTTGCGATTAAGAAATTAAGAAAATTTTATCTTATTTTTTTGTGCAACAGAAACAAATAGTCGACATTGCATAAATAATTTTACGATATTTTGTTGTTTTTAAAACGCAATCATTCAAGGGGATAGTAATGGCAAAAGTTAAAGTAAACATTCCACAAGTTAACTTGTCAGAAGATTTTACAGCTGTAGTTACAGGCAGCCATGTTGGTGAGAAACTCGAATTTTTTTTAAATAAAGTGCTTTATTTAATACATTTTTACGTTTCTTCCTTTATGATATCTGTCCTCATTTTTACTATTAAACTGGCGTATGTTCCATAAGATCATAATTCTTGCTTGTGTGTTTTTTTTTTAATTTGATATCGATTTTGTGGCAGGTGAACGATGTCAGAAAGCACACACGTCACTAGTCAAAGGGTTGTCCCACAATGTCACCAGTTTGCTTTTTAGTATGTTTTTATTTGCGTTCCCCTCCCCTGCAGTTGATGCGCCAGCTTTACCAGGCAGATGCGCGCCATTGTGTAAACAGGCGCATCGACGAACGTTACAATCCAGTTTGTGTCAGCCAGGACGATAGTCTTGGTCTTGGCGCCGTATGGTTTGAGGCGCTATACAATTTGGGTAGCCCTAACATGCACACGTCACTACAGAATGTCATTTTAACATTTAATTCTAATTTTTGATAACAAAATATAATTAACATATCAATAAATCATTGTAGATCTCATCAATTGATATTTTGCTTTCAACAATTGTACTTTAGATGGTAAAACTTTATTTTGAGCAAATTTAATTTAATTATGGAGATGAAAAAACAGACTTGCTTATCTCAATAACAACATCAAAATTGTTGAGCTCAAGAATTGCTTTGTTTCTGAACGATTCTGTATGCAGGGGCCAGTCATTATTACAATTCCAGGTGTTTGCTTCTGAATTATAGATATAAAAATAGACTGATGCCTGTAGCATTGACACCCCAGCATTGAAACACCACATCATTGTATGGGCCCATCCAATGGCTGGGCTAAATCAATACAGAGGCTATTGAAACAGCACATACAGTTTCTCCCCATGAAACACGACTCGGTGAAGGGAAACAAAGCGCATAGATACTTCGTCTGTCGCCTCAGTAAAACATTTTGTTTTATATTTGGATTTGGGTGATATTTTTTTCTTGTTAAAAATTGTTAATTGACGAAACAATGACAATATTTTTCAGTAATGGGTTGTCGTCTGCTCGGGACCTCAGTACCACTAGTGGTGCTGAGGTCCCGAAGTGGCACTGAGAACCCGACAAATTTTTCATATGACCTCCCCGCCCCCGCCCCGCCCCCATCTTTAATTGTGTCTTAAAATCACTGCTTCTTTCCGCTACCAAAAAGGAATTTTTGAGATGAAAAATCACTTGAATTTTTTAGCTGAAAAATTTTAAAATTTCATTCTGAAGTAATGTCATCTAAGATAAAGTCTTGATATCAATAAAAATTATTATGCTTTCAGATATCAGAGTTCAATTTTGCTATTAAATATTTCATTTTTGCCATAAAGAATTTAAATTTTGATCTCCAAAAATCAATTTTAGAGATCACTAAATCACTTTTGATTTCTCTGAATATTGACTGATATCAAGTTTTTTTTAATCGAGAGGATATTTAGAGATATCAAAAATATAATAACAAGTAGAAAAGTTAATTCTTGATGTCAAAATTGAATTTTTTTGCGGTAAAAAGATTATTTTTAATTTTAAATTCTTGATATTAAAAATTGTCTAATAAAATGTGAAAATGCCATTCTATGCGTCACTGAGTGAGCCTGAGTGATATCAAAATTTTATGAAACGTTTAAATATAACCCATGTTTTGTTTCATTTGCATTTTTCCGAGCTGCGAACATTGTCATGAGTTTGCTTTATTTGAAAGAGATTATGCCAAAGCTTGTTAATCTTCTCAAAAGAATCAACCAGTTTGGTGACTACCAAAGAAACAACGCCACAGCAGCATGGTGGGATAAATATATTCAAGCATCAAGCCGAGTAAGGGTTGAACAAAGTTTCAATTATGTTTTAGGTGTGACTAATATAAATAAATAAAACGAAACGCATTTTGATGCATATGAAAACGTATCAGGTCTTTTATGACAAAGTGAGCATGACAGCCATGAAAACTGAAATGCTTTTATTTGGTTGGCTGTATTTATTTTTGCTAAAACTTTGTTACTCTTTGGTATAAAAACGCGTTATTAGTCCCCTGCGGAGCGGGGGAGTATAGTATTCGGGTCCTGTCCGTCCGTCTGTCTGGCGACACTTGGAAGCACAAATTTGTGCAAGCGATATCTCAGCCGCTATTCAACCCTGGCTTTTGATTGTTGCTACATTGAAAATATATATATTGAAGTTGTGCGACGTTCCATTATTTTTCGATTCAACTAAAAAATGACGAAATGACGACTTGTTGAAAATAGGCAATGTTTTAGTACTTCTGTTGCCTACAGTGCAACTTTGTGCACGCGATATCTCATCCGCTATTCAACCCTGGCTTTTGATTGGTGCTACAGTGAAAATATATATACTGAAATTGTACCACGTTGCATTATTTTTCGATTCGATCATAGTTTGTGGCGGGGGCATTCATCAGTTTTACTGATAACTTGTTTGATGTATTGCAACGAGTATCACTTCTAATAATAATCATGGAAGCCAAAAGGTTATCGTTTATGGAATGCCAGTTTAACATTTAATGCTTATTTTTGATATCAAAATATATTTAGAGATATCAATAAATCAATTTAGATCTCATTAATTTATATTTTGCTATCAATAATTGAATTTTAGATGGCAAAAATTTATTTTTGAAATCAAAAAATCAATTTTACAAACCTAAAAAATCTTACGGGAGAAACACATTCACATAAAGTATAACGAATCGTCAATTAAATTTTGGAGATAAAAATTTGAATTATTGAGATCAATAATAACAACATAATTTTTTATCTCAAAAATTGCTTCTTTTTTGTACAGTAAAAAATTAAAATAAAGATTCTGTATACAAGTACATCCATTATTTATTTACAGATGTGCGTTTCTGAATTTTTTATTGAAATAAATAGACTGATATTTTGATATCAAGAATTAGTTTTTGAGATAAAAAAATCGTTTGCTGATTTCAAAATGCAAATTAAAATGTATCAGTCTGAAATAATGATATCTGAAATAAATTCTTGATATCAATATATAGAAAATCAGTGAGCTCAAAATTGATATTTTGCTCTCAAATATTTCATTTTTGCTATCAAGAATTGAATTTTTGATCTCAAAAAATCAATTTTGGATATCATTAAATCATTTTTGATATCAATAAATATTTCTTGATATCTCTAAATATTTATTGATATCAAAAATTATTTTTTGAGATCAAGAACACATTTAGAGATATCAAGAATGCAATTATAGATAGCAAAAATGAATTCTTGATATCAAAATATGGATTTATCGAGATCAAAAATTAATTCTTGATATCAAAAAATCAACTTTTGAGATCAAAAATTAATTTTTGATATCAATAATTCACTAATAAATGTGAAAACGGCATTCCATAATCGTTGGGTGGAATTGATTTACTATTACAAAAAGGAACAACGAATGAACATTTCAGTCATTCTTTGTAGTTTGAAGGGACAGCATTCATTGAGCTATCCATGCGAGCTCTTTGGACGGGAACAAAGCCATAAAGAATGGAACTGTACATACGAACAGTAGAACGGTAGTGGAATTCGATAAATTCAGACGGACAAAGGAGGCTTTCTTATAAAAGCCATCTTCCACATTAATCCAGTAAGAGGAAAATGAAAAGAGATGGAACAGCGAGATGGAACAGCAAAACAGCGGAGATGGATGGTATAAGATCTATGTGAATAAATATTTGAAATTAAACCAGAGTATACATCACAACCAACATCAACTGAACAGCAAGTGCTAGCTGTTTTGCAACCAGGTAAGCAGACCGAATGACAACGGATTGTGAAATTTGCGACGACATATGTGAGGGGCATCTTCACATAATTGTGACATTTGTTAGGTGATGTATGCCAATAATTTCAGCTTACCAAGGTACATCCGTGAATGTGAGCAAAGTTGTTTGCCACAAAAGAAACAAAGCGATATTTACAGAAAGAAACGGCAACGCAGCTATAAGTATATCTAAAACCGTCATTTTACCAGCGCCTGTACTTTGACATAGATCATTATAATACTCAATATACTACTAATAAACACAAATACCATTACTGTTTGATCAGGCAAAATCGCAATGAGTAGTTCACGAAACATGAACATGCACCTTTTCAATATTTCTGCTATTTGCATGGGTTCAGATGGCTCAAGTTGTTGGGCGAGCACACAGATCTCTACCTTAAACAACAGAGGTAGGTTCCCACGGAAAGACAATTAGCAAAAGGGCAAAAGTATTCAAAATCTTTCAGAACGTATTTTAGTATGGCTGACGAAGCTTATTAGGGGAAACTTAGCTAATCCCTTAATTCAAAGTGTACATATAGATTTTCTTATAGATGGTGCACATAACGATGCCATTTTCCCGAACTCATTCTCGTAATGTCAAAACCGCTCGATGAAGCACTCACAATCAAGAAGAAATCTAAATCTTTCGAACTACATACGAGAAACGAAGAACCCACGGACATTAACGCTGCCTCATAACATGATATATTCGAAACGTTGGCAAACGCCTTTTTGAAGTTAAAAGATAAACTTGAGAACGTTTCAGCCATAAAACATCTGAAAATAGTTATCGGAGACTTAGCCTACCAGAACAAAAGAACAAAAGAGGGAAAATGCAAAACGGCGGGCAAATGGACTCGACTCAATAACAATTTGCTATTTCTGCAAAAAATATTGGACATGTATTCAAACAAAATTTAAGCTAGAACTTTCTGAATCGAAAATTCTGAAACAGGCCATGATTTAGACAATAAAACGGGCGCAGACAGTAAAGTTTTTGTACATTTTTGTTTGGAAAAACGAACATGTAACGTCTTATTGACATGGGAACTGAGAAAGTTTAATTTCGGAAGAAACATTTCGCTACTTCGGCTACAGTTAATAAAATTGTTCAGGGTGAAAGCAAATCTAATGACAGGATACAATACAAACAAGGTTTTGTGGAACCTTAGTCAGTTGCCTTTGTAAAAATTGGGGATTAAAAAGAAAACGAAGAGGAATGGTTTAATAAAACCCTTATAAACGTCACTTCTTGTATAGGACCAATCGGGGTCGACATCAACATGCGTGTTAGTGAAGGACAGCAAAAATTTCATTGCACCAATTTTCAACGAAATTTCAAATCGCATTTATTGAAGTCGTGAAAGACCAAGGCATATCATACTCAGACAATCATACTCAGACATTCAAACAACAGAAGAAAGTGACTCATCCAGTAACAACATACCACATAAACACAACTCAGTCTTCTGGTGAAGTCCAAAACAATTCTTGAACAAGAATTCGAAATTGAATTAAAATTTGAACAACTTTTGGATAATTATTTCCATACTTTTGCGCAAAGCGATATCGCATTAAGAACAACACATCCATATGAAATAAAATTAGACACCAGTGACAGCCCGCAAATTAACCATTGCCCTTATAGTATACCCTTTTTGCACTGGCCTGAGTTGTAGAACATCTTTATAACTTACAAAATGCACGTATCATAAAACGTTAACAATCTCCATGAAGATCACTGACATTATTTGGACTACGGAAAAAAGAAGATCAACTCCATATGTGCATTGATTACAGAATTTTAAATTGTCGTACCTATTCAAAACATCTAGCCATTGCAAAACATACAAAACATTTTGACTTCAGTGTTGTACATGAGTTTACAGTGTTTCAAAATTTGAAATCCGGTTTGAAATCAGCTTCGTCTAGATCCGAAAGAGCGGGAAACACTTCTCTTGGTTGTCATGATGGGCTGTGAGAATTCAGTAAATGACCCTTTGACATTAGTACAGTGCCGTATGCTTTTCAGTACCCAAAGCGAAAGTCTTAGGAGATGCTCTTAATTCATATGACATTTATTACATTGATGCTGACATTTTCTCACAAACTGCAAAAGAATATTTGGACTACTTGGAAGAAATTTTCCATGGGCTTAGTGAGTAAGGAAACTCGAAGTTAAGGGCATTATTTAGGTCACACTGAACCTCGCGCTCCTCACGCAAGTTATACGTCACTTCCAAAAAAGTATCAACAAAATAGTCATGTGTAACGCTGAAATAGAAAGTAAAAATTTTGTTGAAAGAATATCGTTGTGGCATTGAATTTAAAAGTAGAAGGACCAATGTACAAGATTAGAATTAAGCGGAGTGCCATGACTATACACGCATTGACAGTTTTGCAAGAGGATTCCATTCATTGCTACTCCTACGAACGAAATCTCCGGAGAATCACCAAGAGCTTAGACGATCTTCTCAGAATAGAAAGTGTGTTTAAGAAGAGAAGGAGTAGTATCGGACCCTTTGTCAAGTGGAGTGGAAAGTTTAACAGTTGGGTAAAGGAAACTGACTTATAACTGCTTTAAGCTAAATCATGGCAACATGCCCAGAATGTTGGAAAGATTATGCAACTCCGACTAAGTTAAGGCAAAATTTTAAAAGAAATTAGTGCTGATAGCAGGCACAAGAATCTCAGTATTGTCTTTATTGTGCACAGCCTATTTCACAAGAGCAAAGCAATGCGTAATATTACTCTCAAGGCACACTCTGTTAAAATACCTCGCGATAGCCAACACATTGCTCCATTGGCATGTCAAATGAGCCCAGATCATTGCTGCAGAAGCTTTTCAAGATGATACTCAAACCCGTACGGATACCTGTTGCTGGATATAAATCCAACTCGCTAAATACATGCATGCACGGACCGGCGTATTATGCAACAAGTAATGCTTCTTTGTACTTCAGGGGAGGTACAAGCTTGGAGTCGTCAAAGCTTAACTAGAAAGAGTAGTGACAACATGTCTAAAAGGATAGCTTGCAAGTGAAACTTCCATTCATTTGTTGGCATGGAGTGAACCTAGACATCGCAAGATACTCCTGAGCCAATCTAATTGCGCTGAAAAGCTTGTGTGAGATTGTTTAAATACTTTGAAAGGAAATGTACCACTCAACGGTCAGCAGTTCCATAACTTTAAAAGACCTAAAGACAAATTGAGAAAGCACCAGTCTTACCGTTTTCAAACAAACTGTAATAAATGTTACCAAGAATTCCGTGAGGAGAACAACATTCTGCTCAACTTCAACTTTTAGTCATTGATAGACACGGTGTATGCACCCAGAAATGATAGTACGGTCAAACGATATGCCCAGTTAATGAGTGATTTTACATATATGAAAAAATTCCAAGTTCAAAACCAGCTTCAAAACCTAAGGAATCTTCAGTCATATACCATTTACCGTCCACTTAGAGTAACAAAGCGAAAATATTACTGACCAAATTGAAATATATGCTGTGGCTGTGACACCTCGAGAACAATCGATTATAAAAAATGGAAGTATATGAGTCTAATGAAGCATATTTACTGAAAGAAGCATTGATTGCTACACGGCAGTAAACGAGGGAACACGTTCCCTATGGATGGGAGCCATTTATTCAAGAAGTGGTGTCAGTACAGTTCCCGTGGCATTATTTTTAAAAAGACTACAGTCTAAGACATTGACGCACTTAAGCGGTAATGTTTCGCTGATTGTTTCATTCGCTCCATTCAATGTGCTAGTGTTTTGGTGAATCAGTTGTAACTGAGGAGAAAGAAGTGCCTGAAAAAGAGAAGCAACTCGCAGCAAGGAGCAGAAGCAGCTCAAGGACAATTGGTTGCCATGCAATACCTATTAACGCTGCAAGAAAATCTTTGACAACACAGCATCAGTCTATATACTTTAATTTGTGTGCCCTTGTTATCTCTAACGTTATTATGGAGCTGCAGTGGTGGAAAACAATATCCTGACTCGTGGTATACAGTAATCCACACTTGTATACCGTTTATACGATTATTACAGATTCAAGATTAAAACTGAAGCACATATTGGCCATTACGCGAAATGGGAGAAATTGCCAATGCGCTCAACTTGTAGCACGTGAACAGTTTAGCTGCTCTAGAAAACCATATCAGATCCAGCATCCAGTTTATATACAATTCAGTGAAGAGAGGATTTTCTCTCAGGTTAAGAAAGAATTATAAACTGCTATTCCCCAAAGGGTTGAATCAATAAAAAAACAGTGCAGGAATGAAAAAAGTGGACAAGGAGCGCGGGTTTTACTTCTTATATGTGTACTTGGCTTATGTTAAGACTCAGTGCCGGAGACGCACATCTGCCTCTACTGCGCACAGTGATCATTGAAGCAATTGGTGGTGACATCATAACAAAGACAGATGAACATCCGCATTACGTACCAATCAACAAAAGGGCGTTTTGACACATCCAGTCAGCGTGGAAATATTTCAGAACGATCCGTTGTTTTCGCATAACACGTATAATTACACTAGCATGATCAAATTGTTCACACATGGCACAGAAGAAGGCTTTAAGTGTCAACACAGCATGTGGCTGGTATATGAAGATACATATGGTTATATGGAGCTCACAGACAAATTCTCCTTAGCCGAGATATCCAATTTTAGTTTGAAAGTTGTTGAGGTCTACCACGAAGAGGCGACAGCAGACAATCGTGTCTCTGAGTGCTCATCTATGCAGTGACTTGCTTGAGCAAGAAAAGTATCTTCCCAATGGCGTTGATATTGAGATACAGATACATCGACAAAAGTCATGCATTGGCAAAAACTGACTATTATTGATGCAAATTTCCGATCATATGCTCATACGAAAACCACTGACACCGAATAATGGCGGTTATATTACTTGCCGTAAAAGTTTATTTGAAGGGATGGATGTCACACTTAGTGGCAGAAATATTAAACGAAAAGACATGGACAATGCTTATTTTTTTATGTGTTTGACTTGAATCTGGTTTTGACCAAGAAAACCAAAAGTGCTACATAATTTTATGGTTACTTTTAATGAATACACAGCAAATTGCAGCTTTCTTGTCTCTGAACAAAGGTGAAAAAGGGAATTTTTAAAGGGAGTTTTTCCATTGATAAGTTATCAAAAGTTAAAAAGCCAGAGCA
>OX457025.1:50396010-50488397 GCA_949752745.1 Protula sp. h YS-2021 | reverse complement strand
CCTGGCCATGTGGTACCGACCCTTGCTTCTGCTCTTGGTGGTGTGGTCCGGATCCCTGCTTCTGCTCCTGGCCGTGTGTTCCCCCCAGGTTCTGCTCCTGGCCGTGTGGTACCGACCCCAGCTTTTGCTCTTGGCCGTGTGGTACCGACTCCTGCTTCTGCTCTTGATGGTGTGGTCCGGATCCCTGCTTCTGCTCCTTGCCGTGTGGTCCCAATCCCTGCTTCTGCTCTTGGCCGTGTGGTTCATCTCCCTGCTTCTGCTCCTGGCCGTGTGGTACCGACCCCTGCTTCTGCTCTTGGTGGTGTGGTCCGGATCCCTGCTTCTGCTCCTGGCCGTGTGGTCCCGATCCCTGCTACTGCTTTTGGCCTTGTGGTCCCGATCTCTGCTTCTGTTCAAGACCGTGTGGTCCCGATCCCTGCTTCTGCTCCTGGCCGTGTGGTCCCGATCCCTGTTTCTGCTCTTGGCCGTGTGGTCCCAACAACTGCTTTTGCTCCTGATTGTGTGGCTCCGACCCCTGCTTCTGCTCCTGGCCTTGTGGTACCGACCCCTGCTTTTGCGCCTGGCCGTGTGTTTCCGACCCTTGCTTCTGCTCTTGGCCGGTTGTTACCCACCCCTGTTTCTGCTCCTGCCCGTGTGTTTCCGACCCCTGCTTCTGCTCCCGACCGTGTGGCTCCGACCCCTGCTTCTGCTCCTTGCCGTGTGGTCCCGATCCCTGCTTCTGCTCCTGACCGTGTGGTCCCGATCCCTGCTTCTGCTCTTGACCGTGTGGTCCCGACCCCTGCTTCTGCTCCTGACCGTGTGGTCCCGATCCCTGCTTCTGCTCCTGGCCGTGTGGTCCCGATCCCTGTTTCTGCTCTTGGCCGTGTGGTTCCAACCCCTGCTTTTGCTCCTGGCCGTGTGGTACCGACCCCTGCTTCTGCTCTTGGTGGTGTGGTCCGGATCCCTGCTTCTGCTCCTGGCCGTGTGGTCCCGATCCCTGCTACTGCTTTTTCCCTTGTGGTCCCGATCTCTGCTTCTGTTCAAGACCGTGTGGTCCCGATCCCTGCTTCTGCTCCTGGCCGTGTGGTCCCGATCCCTGTTTCTGCTCTTGGCCGTGTGGTCCCAACCCCTGCTTTTGCTCCTGATTGTGTGGCTCCGACCCCTGCTTCTGCTCCTGGCCTTGTGGTCCCGACCCCTGCTTTTGCGCCTGGCCGTGTGTTTCCGACCCTTGCTTCTGCTCTTGGCCGTGTGTTTCCCACCCCTGTTTCTGCTCCTGCCCGTGTGTTTCCGACCCCTGCTTCTGCTCCCGACCGTGTGGCTCCGACCCCTGCTTCTGCTCCTGGCCGTGTGGTCCCGATCCCTGCTTCTGCTCCTGACCGTGTGGTCCCGATCCCTGCTTCTGCTCTTGACCGTGTGGTCCCGACCCCTGCTTCTGCTCCTGACCGTGTGGTCCCGATCCCTGCTTCTGCTCTTGGCCGTATGGTCCCAACCCCTGCTTCTGCTCCTGGCCGTGTGGTCCCGATCCCTGTTTCTGCTCTTGGCCGTGTGGTTCCAACCCCTGCTTTTGCTCCTGGTTGTGTGGTACCGACTCCTGCTTCTGCTCTTGATGGTGTGGTCCGGATCCCTGCTTCTGCACCTGGCCTTGTGGTCCCAATCCCTGCTTCTGCTCTTGGCCGTGTGGTTCATCTCCCTGCTTCTGCTCCTGGCCGTGTGGTACCGACCCCTGCTTCTGCTCTTGGTGGTGTGGTCCGGATCCCTGCTTCTGCTCCTGGCCGTGTGGTCCCGATCCCTGCTACTGCTTTTGGCCTTGTGGTCCCGATCTCTGCTTCTGTTCAAGACCGTGTGGTCCCAATTCCTGCTTCTGCTCCTGGCCGTGTGGTCCCGATCCCTGTTTCTGCTCTTGGCCGTGTGGTCCCAACCCCTGCTTTTGCTCCTTATTGTGTGGCTCCGACCCCTGCTTCTGCTCCTGGCCTTGTGGTCCCGACCCCTGCTTTTGCGCCTGGCCGTGTGTTTCCGACCCTTGCTTCTGCTCTTGGCCGTGTGTTTCCCACCCCTGTTTCTGCTCCTGCCCGTGTGTTTCCGACCCCTGCTTCTGCTCCCGACCGTGTGGCTCCGACCCCTGCTTCGGCTCCTTGCCGTGTGGTCCCGATCCCTGCTTCTGCTCCTGACCGTGTGGTCCCGATCCCTGCTTCTGCTCTTGACCGTGTGGTCCCGACCCCTGCTTCTGCTCCTGACCGTGTGGTCCCGATCCCTGCTTCTGCTCTTGGCCGTATGGTCCCAACCCCTGCTTCTGCTCCTGGCCGTGTGTCCCGATCCCTGTTTCTGCTCTTGGCCGTGTGGTCCGAACCCCTGCTTCTGCTCCTGGCCGTGTGGTCCCGATCCCTGTTTCTGCTCTTGGCCGTGTGGTCCCAACCCCTGCTTTTGCTCCTGATTGTGTGGCTCCGACCCCTGCTTCTGCTCCTGGCCTTGTGGTCCCGACCCCTGCTTTTGCGCCTGGCCGTGTGTTTCCGACCCTTGCTTCTGCTCTTGGCCGTGTGTTTCCCACCCCTGTTTCTGCTCCTGCCCGTGTGTTTCCGACCCCTGCTTCTGCTCCCGACCGTGTGGCTCCGACCCCTGCTTCTGCTCCTGGCCGTGTGGTCCCGATCCCTGCTTCTGCTCCTGACCGTGTGGTCCCGATCCCTGCTTCTGCTCCTGACCGTGTGGTCCCGATCCCTGCTTCTGCTCTTGGCCGTGTGGTCCCGACCCCAGCTTCTGCTCTTGGCCGTGTGGTCCGATCCCTGCTTCTGCTCCTGACCGTGTGGTCCCGATCCCTGCTTCTGCTCCTGACCGTGTGGTCCCGATCCCTGCTTTTGCTCTTGGCCGTGGAGTTCCGGCCCCAGTTTCTGCTCTTGGCCGCGTGGTCCCGATCCCTGCTTCTGTTCCTGACCGTTTGTTCCCTATCCCTGCTTCTGGTCTTGGATGTGTGGTCCCGATCCCTGCTTCTGTTCCTGACCGTGTGGTCCCGATCCCTGCTTGTGCTCCTGCCCGTGTTGCTCCTGCCCCTGCTTCTGCTCCTGGCCGTGTGGTCCCGACCCCTGCTTCTGCTCCTAACCGTGTGGTTCCGACCGCTGATCACGCTCATACAACAGATCCTTAAAAAAACGAATTTTAATAGAAACAGTTTATCTTTCAGGTGTGGGCTATGAAGTGTCAAAGTATTTGGCTCTGCTTGGTGCACGAGTTATACTTGCCTGTGAAAATGAAACAAAGGCGAAAGCAGTAAGTATTCCGTAAAGAGTTAGAGAAAATAAAATTAAGAAAAAGTGTATTCTAGGTTGCATTTTGTGAGCTAACCTGTTTATATGAATGAATTAGGCGTATCTTGAAACAATACTCGAATAAAGTTATACTATTTTATGGACAATACCTCGTCATGGCAAATACCGCAGGATCGCACCTAGGTTAGAAATGTGTCAACCATATTTTTCTCACCCGAAATCTCACGAATGCCACAAAAATGGCGTTAACATTTTAACACTGTTTATATAGTGATTTACTTATATTTTATCCGTAATAGATATTCTCAATATGTATACATATACTTGGTCACACTTACAAGTAGTAGGAAAACGACAGTTCTACCACAGCCCCCCTCCCCCCCCCTAGGGGTCGACTGTCAGAGGTGAGGACCCCCCTCCCTAGGGGTCGACTGTCAGAGGTGAGGACCCCCCCTAGAGGTTGACGGTAAGAAAATGTGAGGACCCCCCCTAGGGGTAAGACAATTTGGTGATTCAGCATAGTTATATGTTTCAGGCCATTCTGAGCAACTTTGGTTTGTAGATATTTTACAATTTGACGAAGTCTGAGTGGTATAAAAGGGGCTGTATGAGAACCTATTTCAAGCATTTCAGTTCAAGCAATTGATGTGACAGCAACAATGGCTGATAGTTCAGACTCACGAGTCTTTTGCCATGAGTGTTATGCAACATTTCCATCAGTGGAATTGTTGGAGTCGCATACATGCGCTGAAAATGAGATGACAACTGTTGTGAAACGTGCTATTGAAGAGCTTGATCGACAGAATGAAGCAAAGAGACGAAAGATGGAGCAAGATGGCATTTTCATACCGAGTTCAGTTTTCTGTCATGGATGCAATGTAATACTTCCCTCAATGGATGTGTTTGATGCGCATACATGCACTCCACCCCAGGAAGAAAAAACTGTAAAGATGCAAAAGACGGGGCAAGTAGGGAAAGGCAGAAGAATTAGTCTTTGTGAAAACGCGCAGGAGAAACGGTTTGAGCCCGACAATGGAACAGATTTACTGCTTGAAATGCGACAGCAAGAGAACCGTATCAAGACACATTTGCTGGAGACTTCAGAACATGGAATGAAATGGTACATTGTAGTGCATGCTCGCTTCAAGAAAATGACACCAAATGCAGAAGGTATCATGATAGAACAATTGGATAATGCATTTATCAGCAGTCCAACGTATGCAGCGTACAATCCAGCGGATATTGATCAGGACTTACCAACAGCCTATAAAGAATTGTTTACCCAGTTTGACGAACATGAGCGACAAGGCTCTGGCTGGTTTCTGGATAATATACTGTACATTGAAGTACATACAGCTACGTTAGCACCTCTGGAAGCGAACAGTTTTATCCCGCTGCCGAAGAAAGTGAAGAATACGAAGGGTGTATTAAACATTAAGAATGATGACAACAAGTGTTTTATTTGGTCCGTTTTGGCTCACCTTCACCCTTCAACAACAAAAAATGCACATCGTGTAAATCAATACAGACAGTTGAGAATCAATTAAAGGTAGAGGGCATGACATTTCCGACACCTATTACGGACATTCCAAGGTTTGAAAAGGAGAACGATGTGTCTATCAACGTGTTTGGATATGAACATGATGTAGTTGTTCCAATACAACTGAGCCGAAACGTCAGTGCAAGAGAAATCAACTTACTTATGATTAGCAATGGTAAGAAAAGGCATTACTGCTTGATCAAGAATTTCAGCAGACTTATGGCCTACCGATCAAAGCATGATGGTGCAGCTTTTTATTGTTTCAACTGTCTTCACGGGTTTATGCGACAAGAGCTTTTAGATGAGCATCGTGAAGTGTGTGGCAAGCATGGGGCGCAACGTTTATCATTTCCCAAGGAACCTATTATCAAGTTTAAGAATGTGGCTAAACAACAGCGAGCACCGTTTGTAATTTATGCTGACTTTGAATGTTTCACGCAAAAGCATGAGGGAGACAAGTATCAACATCATCGTCCAAACAGCTTTGCCTATGTGGTTGTCAGTCAATACGAAACACGCGCACCAGTCGTGTATCGAGGAGACAATGCCGTAAAAGTCTTTTTAGACCATATGGTCAACGAGCGCAACCATATTGTGCGTGGTGTAGAGCTGCCGAAGGATATGGTGATGACCCATAAGGATCAAGAGAATTTAAAGAACGCCATCGATTGCTACATTTGTCATGAGCCTCTAGGAGCAGATCGTGTGAGATATCATGACCATATCAATGGTAAATATCGCGGAGCAGCGCATAATGAATGTAACCTACAATTTCGACTTAGAAAGGATAAGCAGGGGGATAAAGATTCTTTTATCATTCCTGTGTTTTTCCACAATTTGCGAGGCTATGACAGTCACCTGATCATGGAAGAAATTGGAAAGTTCAAAAATGAAACCATTACTGTTATTCCCAACACCATTGAGAAATATATCGCATTCACCATGAGCAATCTGAAATTTACAGACAGTTTTCAGTTTATGAGTACCTCTCTACAGAAGTTGGTATCCAACCTTGCGGCAGAAGGGAAAGACAATTTCTACAACATGACGTCTCACATTCACGATAGCAACCAACAAGATTTACTGCTGAGAAAGGGAGTGTACCCCTATGATTACGTGGATGAGTCATCCAAGTTTGCTGAAACACAACTGCCGTCGAAGGATAAGTTTTACAGTCTGCTCAGTGAAGAAGACATTAGCGACGAAGATTATGCACATGCATTATCATGGGATACATTCAAGTGTACTACATTCGGTGAATACCATCACCTGTACCTGAAATCAGATGTGTTGCTGCTGGCTGATGTGTTTGAAAACTTTCGTCAAGTATGCCTAAACACGTATGAATTGGATCCTGCCCATTATTATACAGCGCCAGGACTGTCGTGGGATGCTATGCTGAAAGTGACGAAGGTGAAATTGGAATTGATCACTGACATTGATATGTACCAAATGGTTGAACAAGGTCTACGTGGAGGAATATCACGCACAAGTACGCGAAAGCAAATAATCCCTACGTGTCAAATTACAATTCTGACATGCCAAACAACTACCTGATGTACCTGGACGCAAACAACCTATATGGCTGGGCCATGTCACAAAGCATGCCACGACGTGGATTTATGTGGGTGAGCGAGCCTGAATCCCTCGACTTCATGGATGTGGTTGAAGATGACGACATTGGGTACATTTTAGAAGTGGATTTAGAATACCCACATTCAATCCATGATCGTCATAATCACTACCCAGTGGCTCCAGAACGGAAATGTGTCAAAGTAGAAGAATTGTCCGAGTACAGTCAGAAGTTACGGAAACATCTGAATATGAAAGGCAAACCTGGTGAAAAACTCATACCTAACCTATACAACAAGAAGAAATATGTGCTTCATTATAGGAATTTGCAGCAGTACGTCTCACTGGGGTTGAAAGTTACCAAAGTGCACCGTGCAATTATGTTTGAACAGAGCAAATGGTTGGAGAAATACATTACCTTGAACACGGAGAAGAGAAAATTGGCCAAGAACCCATTTGAGAAAGACTTCTTCAAACTCATGAATAATTCTGTGTTTGGCAAAACCATGGAAAATGTGAGAAAGCGAATCAATGTTGAACTTGTTCACAAAGAAAAGCGGTTCAAGAAACTCGTGGCTAAACCTTCTTTCCACAAATTCAAAATTTTCAACGAAGATTTGACCGCCGTACATTTACGCAAAGTGGATTTACTTCTTGATAAGCCCATTCAAGTTGGTTGTACCATTCTCGATCTCAGCAAAGTGCTTATGTTTGACTTTCATTACAATTACATCATGGTCAAGTATCCCAATGCCAAGTTGTTGTTCAGCGACACCGACAGTCTATGTTATGACATAGAAACGGAAGATATCTACAAAGATATGCAGCAAGATGCTGACCTGTTTGACACAAGTGACTATCCTTCAAATCATTTCCTACATTCCAACGTGAACAAAAAAGTGCTTGGAAAAATGAAGGATGAGACGGCGGACATCCCCATTGAAGAATTTGTTGGACTCAGACCGAAAATGTACAGTTTGATGTATGGCGGGAAAGAAAAACATACGGCCAAAGGCATCACTCGAGCTTGTCAAAGACGTATGCAACATGTGCAGTATAGAGACAGTTTGCTCAATCAAACTCAAACGATGGCTACAGGACACATTATTCGAAGTCATGACCACCAGCTTTTTTCGGAGAAGTTGAAGAAAGTAGCCCTCTCTCCATATGACGAAAAGCGGTACGTGCTGAATGATGGCTATTCCACCTTGGCGCATGGACATTACAAAGCAACGTTATAAAAGGGAGAGGTCCTCCAACGTAAAAGTTATTTGAGGTGTTGACACTGAAGCGTGAACATGGAACGTGAAAGTCGTAAAAGATCTGCAACTGATATGGATACTCTTGCAGATACAGTGAAAGACTTAAAAGTGAAAAATCCTACCACCACCATCAAGAAATTGAAAGTGGCGACGACGGCGACGACAGCATCAACACCACAGTCGTGGGATGGAATGCTTTCTATAGGAAATGGAAAGTATATCAGGATTATGAAACAAAGCAATGAAGGAGTGGTAAACATTCGCAAATACCTGAGAGATGAGGGGACTGGAAGAAACCGTCCTACGAAAAAGGGTATTTTGCTGACAATACCTGAATGGAAAATGTTGAAGAAGCAAGTGAAAGAAGTGGATAAAAGGCTTCGCAGACAAGAAGACAGCGCATAACAAGGTGAAAAATCATGAATGCATACATGTTTAAGAATGGTGCTTACCTTACTGTAAATGAGAGGAATGAAGTTCTCGAACAAGTTATCATCGGTTTAAACCAGAAGTGTGGAAAGACTTTAAAAACATACCGCTTGAAACTGGGTTTGAACGCAGACTTGAAAATAAAGTGGAAGTGTTTGTGACTGAACATGATTCTAACATACGCGTGACATTTTGGAGAAATCTTTTACAGAATTATCCAGTAGATTATAAGGGAGTTGTGCCAGATACACCATATACAGATATGATTCACTTTGATATCAAGAATTGGCGCGCAGTGTTACGATTCCTAGAAGTTATACAACATTCACTGTTTGACATCATCCGAGCATAAAAAGATCTTTGCAGAGAAGACAGCTCATAGTTGATCTGACTGTTGAACGAGATTGAAGGCTTTTTATCGGAATATGAACCAATTACACGTGGATTCTCATATATGAGAAACTTATGTGATGACATTGTGCTAAGACATTTTGGAAAGTATATCATTCTATCCCCTGACGAACAATCCGTGTTGAAAGACCATCTAGAGAAGTTGAGGATACCTGACTTTCTTCTAAAACTCTCAGAGGATTTAGAAGTGCGTATGACTGACAACTCTCTAGACGTGTTTGTACGATTTCGTCAGTATGACGAGCTTACAGGAGACTACGACTACATCACCCTCAACACAGTGGAATGGTACGCTCTGTTACAAGCATTGGATTGGAAAGAACCTGACACTTGAATTCAAAGAGGAAGGAGTGCAACTCATGCGGGGCACCAAGTCCATTGAGCTGACACATCCCATGTGTGTTATGGTGATAGACATTGATATAAATGATCATGGATATGAACTGAAACTGTCTGAACACGAAGATGTTAAAATGATAAAGTTTGGTAATGGACAGTGCTATGCTAGTTTTCATAGCATTTACAAACGCGGATGTAATGTCTATGATACATATATCAATTTAGATTGGTATGAATGGCATTTGTTTATCGATGTATTGAATGGGTTTGTAAAATAAGTGTTTTGAAATGTAACTAATTCCTCATGCTATGTTTTGAATAAAGAAGAGTGTAAAATAATGTATAACACAATAAAAAGAAAACTTGTATAGAACTGCCTTGTTTTTATTCATAATAAATGAACATTGACAATTACCACAACTAATACACCATGATTAAAATAATGTCTATATACAAAATCCTTTACCTATAATGAATGACATTTACCACACCTTAACTAATACAACATAGTGATCTATATACATAAAATAATGGTTTATAATGTCTATATACAAAATCTTTAACTACAAAATCATCATCACTTCTTCTTAATACATCAATGATTTCAAAAGGACTATGTCCTCGAGCTCTTTGAATTATATAATACACACAATAAAATCCACATGTAGATGATATCGGTGTTTGTAATGGAACTGAATTATACATGAAATTAAACTTTAAAAACTTATTCAAACGACTGTCTATAGGTAAAAGTCCATAAGAGTCAAAATATTCTACAGGGTCTTTGTCATAATATACTGCCACCCAATGCTCTCCTGGCTCATCATGATCGTCTATGTTGATGACATAGGCACCGCGTTGTAAAGATGGTAACTGGTCCATGGAAAACACACCTTGAAACAAGTCTTTTGTCACGGCATCATGGGATAGGATGGCTTCTATCTGCTTCGTATTCATGACTGGTAGTCGAATTGAATGCTACGATTTGCACTTATTTCAACAATGTTATCAAATTCAGCATACACTATAACATTGACTGTATTTTGCAAGGCACCAGCAAAATTCATTTCTAGTCGCAAATTCCCATGCTTGATAAGGGCATAATGATCATCACCATCATAATCAGGTGTTAAGTCGAACGAAAATAAAGCATAACCTCTAGACCAATCTTCCCGTTTTATAATGGAACTTTTCTCACCATTCAATTTATCAAACGATTTGTAAAGCGTTTCAAAAGCATCAAGATATTTGCCTCGATTTATTTCAAGTTTGAGAGGTTTGGATAGGACTGGTTCACCATCCGTGTAAAGTTGCATAAAGTTTAGAAAAAAAAGATCAAAATTGTATGGATTTCTCGATACTGTTCCAGCAAAGGCTTCATTATGAACCGCTCCAATGACAATACGTTTGGGTAATTGGCCTAAAAAGATGTTATCTTTCACAAGAGATTGAAATCTAGCTGGAATAGCTAACACTATACACTCTTTTCTAGTAAAAATAAACTTAGCAGGACTTTTCATCAATGCATCTGCATGTCCTAACTGAATGCCTGGACTAACCCTCACTTTGCGAATGGTTAAAAGCGCATCTCTCACTTCTACTTTATAACCATTATTTGCAGCCATTAATACATATTCATCTTTTTGTCTATGTAAACGTAATTTCATACTAATACCATTTGGAAGATAGCGATCTTGCTCAAACAAATCTACCCTTAAACCACCTGTGATCGTAAACTCACGGCTTTGACGTGTATACAAATAACGATTATGTAAACCATTATTTGCCTGCAGAGCTACCTCACCACCATCAACATTTACATGAAAACCTGATACATATCTTTCATGATTAGCTCTTTTCACCTCATGACTATTCATTGACCCAGCAGTATCTTTATAGATGAGACGCAGAGAGCGCTCAGAATGGACACTTTCTTCCGAGTCATGAATGAGATGAGATATGATGCTGGTATAACCATGGGTATTGTTACTATGTGATACCAAACGATCATTTAGAAACAATTCAATATTGGACCATAACCCATTAAACAAATCATTGATACATGATACATTATCATCTACATCACATGGTGTTCCATCAGCCTTTACAATAGCGCATACAATATGAAGTCTGCTGTTCTTTAAATCTAGATATTCTTCTGTACTCGCAGGAATGTAGAATTCTATAGGAGCGCCCTCTCTAATGGTAGTGAGTGGTTGATAGTCCACATTATAACTTTTTTCTACAGCAGTTTGCGTTGGTGCTACGCGAAACCATTCTAATGGAGAAAGGCTACATTCACAAGAATTATTATGAATTAAAGACATGTTTAAAAAATATCTTTCTTATATTTTGTTGATGTTATCCGTTTAGCTGCCTTTCGCCTTCTGACAGGTTTTGCAGGTTGTCCTCTCTTGTACTCCTAAGACATCACCAATCACACGTTGTGCTACTCGACCTGTAACATCTTTCGCGACATCTTTCGCAGCCTTTTTAAGATGTGGTGCAACGATTTTAGCCCCTGCCTTAAGCAGTGGAAAAGCTTTGCGAGCCAATGATCCTAATATTGAACCAATACCATCTCCATATTGTATTCGTGCTCCTTTAAATCCTGGTAATTCCCCTCCCACTTGACGAAGAAAATGGTTGCGATATGCTGACGGATCGTGTCTATATGCTTTCATAATGCTTTTGGTCGAAAATGAAGTTTGCATATCACTTTCCCAGTTTGAAATGACACATTATAACCTGTGTCATCCTTAATATTCATTTCTATTGTGTCAAATTTGGATGTGTTTACAGTGACGTAATGAGGTTCTTCATAAGTTTTCATAATAATATCACCATCATACCCTTCAATGGGAACAGAACATAGTAAAGGAACATAATAATCTCCAACTACTTGTGGCTCACAAATACTACAATACACATAAAGTGTATAAAATCCATGTTTCACATCGGATTGATGTTCAGCAGGACCGGATTCTCTATGCCATCTACCTGGTTTAAATCCTAAAATCTCAGCTAATCCAGTAGAAAAGACAATATCATATTCCTCTTTTAAAATAAGAGAAACTTTTCGACTAATTTTATCATACTTTAACCTAATAGGGTTTGCATTAATAGATTTTTGTAATTCTGCATTTATTACAGTACATATTTCAGGTATGGTTCTGTAGTAACCGAATGGAATATAAACTGGATAAAATACATCTGATGATGATGATCGATAATGCAGATTATAGTCTATTCCTGGCCTCATTGTCGTCCATGTGTGTGGGTATTGAATTTCAGCTAAGGCTACTTCATATTTTCCGTTCAAATATATTGTACGAGGTAAACGAATTTGATAATTAGACGCCTTATTAGTAGAATAATAGTTCAAACTAGCATTGCTGGGCAAAGTGACGTAAAAACTTGTTGAGTCCATGATGACTAAATCGTTTATGTGATGTAGATAGACTGAATGTGTATATACATTATGTCTGGCTCACGTCGTCTTCACTGTCTCCATGATCTATATTACTGTCTCCATGATCTATATTACTGTCTACTACTTCTCCTTGACAACAAGCGCTTACACACCTAATTTTTACAGGAATAGTATTTTTATTTTCATTGTCTTAACAGCAACACCATAACTGTTTAAACCATGTTAAAAAGTTTCCCATCCTTCTGGAAACAACCTTTCTTGACGCTGTTTTATCTCTGTTGCAATATCTTCACGAGTTGTCTTTTGTCCAAAAACAGCTTTTGGGATATTAGCGTCTACAATTTCCTCAATAAACTGCTTCCACCCCTGCGGCGGTTGTCGTCGTTCTTTTCTTCTTGTAGCAACCAATGCTTCTTTCAACAAATCAATACTGTTGGAATTCTCAATGACATCTCAAGTTTTCAATACAAGTTCATTTTTATCTGTCCATCTCGTAGCATGTTTCTTAAGTTCTACCAAAAGTTGTGTTAGTTTTCCATGATATATAGGTTGAAAATAGCTTAGAAACTGTTGCGACTTTTCTGATTTTGCTGTACCAGATGATGTGACAGACTTTTGTCGTTGTTGTGATTGAATTGTTCGTAAATGATGACCAAGAAGTTGAGACATTTCCATTGCCTTCTCACGAGTTCGTTTCCCACGTAAAAGTTTATTCACTTTTCCCTTCTTTTATATTCATATTCAGGAATGAGGACCATTTTCAAAGTATGTTTCATTTTAGCAGCAACTGAGCTAACAAAGGTAATGCAAATTTAGCAATAGCTCCAAGGAATCCTCCTTTCTGATTAACCAACTTCTTTTTTCTTTGAAGTGATATCTTCTTATCTGCTAGAGTGCGAAGGGTATGACGCTCACGCTTGAATTACTTATACCTTTTTGAGCTTAAGGGTAAATGTCCTCGCAATATATTCAAACAAATTTCAAACAAGCTAGTTAATTCCTCCTTAGTAGCTTGCTCTAACAAGTATTTACGTCGTTTAGGCCCACTGCGTGCGAGCAAATGAAGAAAAGGCTGATTCGCTTGAATACGTTTAGACATCTTGGCTGCGAATCGTTAAGTGACTTGGTTCTTGCTCATGCACTACTTTATCAACATATACGTAATGTGTATCTTTTGGTAAAATGCCTGTACGAATACGTAGTTGATCATTTGTCTTCGGCTTCAAGTCAATGAATAAATAGCCAGGAGGATTGCTCGTACCATCTTGATAGGCTTCTATGAGAAAATGAGATTTTCCAGGATACATTTGTCGCGCTAATGTACTTATTTGTTGACTATCTCTAGGATTTTTAAACAGAATGATGTAATGTGTATTCAAACTAATATTTCGCATTTCTCTACCATGATGAAATAAATTATGCACAATAAAAATAATGCTGAGATTTTGATGGCTGCTGCCTACACTAAAGAGGCGTGTCATACGCTCATCACTATGACATTTAGTTATTAAGTCATCTATGATGAGTAAGTTTGGTTTTTTCGGGTTAAAGCGCTCTTCAATGTCGTCTGGAATGCCTTGGTAAAATTCTACACCTTTCATTCCCTTGTACAAAGGTTGATCTGCTGCATAGAGCAATAAAATGGTTTTTGGAGAGGGTTTAATTAAATTTTGTTCTAGAATTTCCTTCACCAGAGAAGTTTTACCACTGCCTGTAGGTCCAGAGACCAAACATGTGAATGGATGCTTTATTTCTGAATGTCTGTTTCTTTTACCCAACTGTTAAATTTCTTTGGCCAGCCTAACCACTTGACAAATAATTCTTTTACACCTCGTCTTTTTCGTGTTTTCAAGACCTGTTCAATTCTGTAGATGGATTCAATATCTTTTGTAACAGCTTGCAATTCTTCTTCATAGAAATGACCATCAATATCTTCGTCTAAAAAGTCTTTCACACAATACAAGTGTATTCCTTGCTTCTTATAACGATGTGTGATAATGAACACTTCTTGTGTCCATTTTATATGATAATCTCGTTGAAACGTATATTTCAAGTGAGAAATGCGAACAAGTTGACCAATTTTAAATTTGTAAGGTTTTTTTCTTCTTCTTTGGTTTCAATTTCAATTTGTCTACATACATATACTTCCACACTTTAGATTCATTTTCCTTTCGAATATTTGCAGGAGCATACTTATTAGGGAGAGAGCCATTTGGTCTATGTTGTATACCAATTCTTGAAGGATGTCTGCATACCGATAAGTTTGATTATGTAGAAAATATCGATATATCATTCCCTTTAGAGTACGAATGACTCTCTCAGCAAAGTTGGCTTTAGTTTCATTCTTTGTCGTATAAGCATGAATTCCCTCATTCTTCAAAAATGCTTTTACCCATCTATTTTTAAATTCAGTTCCTTTATCTGACCTAAGAGTTCGCGGTCTTCGACGTGTTTCATGAAAAATATTCTGGAAAGGTTGTATGACGCTGGTATGTGATTTGTTAGGTATTGGCTGCACCCACAAATATTTCGAAAACACATCAATGACAACTAATAAAAAGCGGGTGTCATCGTTATAAGAGGCTAGGTTTCCCATGTCAGCCAAATCAATATCCCACATATCATCAATACCGCGTGTAATGACATGTTGCCTTTTAAACCTATATTTTACAGGTTGTAGTAAACTGAATGCATCTTGATTCTGTAACCATGTCTTCACTTTGGAATGAGTAATCGGTTGATCATGTTTTTTTAATATGTGATAAAGTTTGTAAGGACCAGCAAATGCACCGGGTTGACCAGGTTTAAAGTAAATATTGGTTAAGTATTCCTTCCACGTTGACATGTTAACACTAAATGAAAAGCTCTTGTACACATACGCTACATTTTATTTCACCTCATACCTCAATTAGCATATCTTACATTTTATTTCGTTGTCCAATAAACACATGTTACAGGTTTTTATAAATCAAGTATAGACACAATGGTGTGAATAATTGGCGTCCATTCATCTTCAATGCATACCAACCAACTACTTAATTCATCAAATGTTATAGCATTTAACCCATACTTCTCACAACGTTTGTTGGCATTGTCTAACACTTTATCTAAATGAATATAATATTTAGCTTCATTCCAATATGTATAGACACTTGTGAAATGGCAAGTATGTTCTTGACACTCTTCATTTTGACAAGCAGGACATAACAAACATGCAAATTTTTTTACAGCTAATAACATTTCTTCACAATATGTTTTTTTGCACAATATACTGTTTCAATGTAATGTCCGCCATTATACTGCAATATACATTAACCACTCTCTCACTTCATCAAACAGGCTTGGATCAAATCGAGCAAAGTGAAATGCTGCTTCCACATCAAAATTCTCAGCTCCGTCAATGCCACCACACTCTTTGATGAAATCCTCGCATAAGTTTGACAAGTTCAGCGCTAAATGAGCAAGTTCCCAATAGATGCTAAAGTGTTGTAGTTGTTGTTGAACAGACCCAAAACGTTCCAGTTCAGTTAACATGTAGTCCACATACTTCTCCTTAAAACATGTTTCTACATCCATCATACATGTTCATATGGCACGTCTGCACACTATGACGGCTGGCAAGTAAATGATTTTCAAAAAGGTGATGCTGTTAGCGAACCACACTTGATACAGAAGTTGTCTGGTTCACACATCTTACAATTGTACTTGTGACAGTGACAATCATAATCACTGGCATATCCACAAGCGCCGCAATATTCACACGTAAGTTCAAGCTGATTTTGCACGTTCATATTCTCCAATCGCACTTCAGCCAGTCTGTCCTTGGATAGTTTCGATACCTTCATCCGATTATCCTTTAGCAGTTTGACAGGAGTTTTCTTCCCATGGCATTCCGTACATGGCAATAAGGTTGAGGTTATGCTCTCGATTTCCTGAAGCAATGTCTCCCATTCACCGTCATTCATGTTGATGTAACGCGTATATTCTTTCCCTTCAAACAGCGATGTGCGCACAAAACTCACATCGCGCATGTCTTGGTATGAAATGACTTCAAGCCACTTCGTTTCTGTTAAGTACAGTTTGAAGCCAATGTTGCGTAATCTTGTCAAGTTCTGCAACACAATCTTCCACAAGGATGGTGATAAAGCAAGCCATCTCTCTCAACGTGTGATGCGAAGAAATGGCCCAAATTCTCCATGCTCCACAGTAATGGTTAAGTTAGCACTAATTTTAAAGCTGCTTGTCTTCTCCATGGCTTCACAATGTAATGATGACTTTGAGTCCACTCCTTTTATACCCAACTATCTGCTGAGTCAGCTCCCTTTTCAAACAACTTGCAAAGCTTTGAATTCACTGCAACTGGTCCATGGTTGAATCGAACAAGGTCTGATACATTCGTTGCCAATGGAACGTCATCATCATAATGTAAAATAATTCTATAAGCTACATCTAACATGAGTTCAGCTTCCCAAATTGTATTGGCGTTGATAAATGCCGATTCAATGTCATAGGTGTTTCCTGGTAAATTCAGGTCTTCACATTCCCTCAGAAATGAGTGGATGAAACGATCTCTTGGAATTGCCATTCCAGTCGCTTCCCAATGTAGATGCAAATTCTTCACTTGTAAAATGCAATACCGTTCAAATTTAGGAAGTAATGAAAACACATAGTCAGTATAGTTTACTTTGAACACATCATCCATAGTCTCGACACATATGTCTACAATGTACTAATACCTTTGAGGTCCGTTCTTTTATACCCACCATCTGCTTAATCAAGCTTTTCAAACTTCTTGCAAAGCTTTGAATTCACTTCAACTCGTCCATGGTTGAACCGAACAAGGTCTGATACATTCGTCGTCAATGGAACATCATCATCATAAAGTAAAATGATTCTTGCAGCTACGACTAACATGAGCTCCACTGCCCAAATTGTATTCACGTTGATAAATGCTGAATCAATGTCATAAGTTGATATGATAAATGTTAAATCAATGTCATAAGTTGATAGTATATGTAGATCTTCACAGTCACGTAGAAACGAGTGGATGAAACAATCACTTGGAATAGTCTTTCCGACAGCTTCCCAATGCAGATGTAAATTCTTCACTTGCTGCATCCAATCCCATTCAAAAGCAGGAAGCTTTGAAAATACATAGTTAGTATAATTCACTTTGAAGATGTCGTCCATAGTCATACATCTGTCAAGAAGTAATGCTGACATTGTGAAGTATTTTCTCGTCACACAATGTCCACTTGTTGACTTGTTGACAGAATGTATTACTAGTTGACTAGTTGGCATGTTTCACTCATGCTTTTATACTACTTCCATGTAATTAAAATATGGTGTGTAACTTTGTTCAAAAATTTTTAAAAATGTTGACTCAGCAGAATTTTACTTATGTATATGAATGTCTCACTTACAGTTGTAGAGCTGTACAGCAGAGACATCTGACGGTGAAGTTAAATAGTATTCATCCGCGAAATAGCACAGGAAATAACTGAATCAAATGGCGAAATTTTCATTGAAATCAACCAACTATAGCTAAAGTTATCCCAATTTTTTTTATAGAAAGTTAAAATGGTGGTAAAAATGCATACAGCCACCTGCACAACTAGCCCATCATCAGTTTATAACAAAAGTTTACATAAACCTGAATAAAATGGTGAAATTTTCATTGAAATCGGTCAAGTATAACAAAAGTTATCCCAGTTTTAAGTTAAAATGGCTACATGCTATAGATATGTATACAGCCAGCTGCGCAAGTAGCCCATGATTACTTTATAACAAAACTTTACATAACACTGAATCAAATGGTGAAAATGTCATACAAATCGGTCAACTATAACGAAAGTTATCGCAATTTTAAGTAAGAGGGGGGGGGGGAGGTCATGAAAACCTAAGTTGCGCAGAATGATGTGAAACATATAACTATGCCGAAATCACAAAATTTTACTAGCCCTAGGGCGGGGGGGGGGGGGGGAGGTCATACAAACCAAACTTCTTCAGAATCGTCTGAACCATATAACTATGCTGAAATCACAAAATTTTCTTAGCCCTGGGGGGGGGGGGGGGGTCCTCAAAACCGAAGTTGTTCAGAATCGTCTGAAACATATAACTTTGCTGAAATCGCAAAATTTTCTTAGCCCTGGGGGGGGGGGGGTCATGAAAACCTAAGTTGCGCAGAATGATGTGAAACATATAACTATGCCGAAATCACAAAATTTTACTAGCCCTAGGGGGGGGGGGGAGGTCATACAAACCAAACTTCTTCAGAATTGTCTGAACCATATAACTATGCTGAAATCACAAAATTTTCTTAGCCCTGGGGGGGGGGGGGGGGTCCTCAAAACCGAAGTTGTTCAGAATCGTCTGAAACATATAACTTTGCTGAGATCGCAAAATTTTCTTAGCCCTGGGGGGGGGGGGGGGGGTCATGAAAACCTAAGTTGCGCAGAATGATGTGAAACATATAACTATGCCGAAATCACAAAATTTTACTAGCCCTAGGGGGGGGGGGGGGAGGTCATACAAACCAAACTTCTTCAGAATCGTCTGAACCATATAACTATGCTGAAATCACAAAATTTTCTTAGCCCTGGGGGGGGGGGGGGGGGTCCTCAAAACCGAAGTTGTTCAGAATCGTCTGAAACATATAACTTTGCTGAAATCGCAAAATTTTCTTAGCCCTGGGGGGGGGGGGGGGGTCATCAAAACCGAAGTTATTCAAATCGTCTGAAACATATAACTATGCTGAAATCGCAAAATTTTCTTAGCCCTGGGGGGGGGGGGGGGGGTCCTCACATTTTCTTACCGGTGACAGTCGACCCCTGTAATGTTGTCCAGGGTTCTACCCCTGAGTGATATGGAACCCCATACTCCAGTTTTCCAGTTTCAATATCACATAGTTCCATATAGCTTTTAGCGGAAGGATGTTGCGTGCTTTTAGCCTGTTCGTGCAATCGGTCAAAACTGAAGAATCCATACTTCAGTTGCTGTTTTCTAATTAGCAAAGCAAAATCTCCGATCGAAAGACCCCCGTTTTTCTAGCTATTTCTGTTCTGTAGTACGGGCCACTATATGCTTCTGTGGTCTGTAAAACTTAAGAAGGGAGGCAATGAAAAAATATGCAAAGAGCAGGACTTGAACTCACACCCTTTTTCTTCGAGGACGGCAGCGGAAATCATTGCTTCTATGGCAGCAGAAATATTGCCTGATAAAAGAAACACGAAAAATTACCTTAAGCGGGGCTTGAATGTGAAGAACCCTCAAGGATTGTAATTTTTTCTGTAATTTTACCGTTTTGGTTAATCTCTTTTCATTTGGCCAATAGCTTGGCCAGTTGTGGCCAAATCCCCAAAACATTTAAGCTGTGTAAAGAATTAACCAGGGAGCATTCGTCAAAATTTCAAAATGATTAACGGACTAGAAATGTAAGAAGATTAGTATATTGAAAAATTGTTTAAACGCGATACACAGACAGACGACGGGTACCCCACAAGTGGTGGCCATAAGGATTTATTTTCACTACAATTTTAGGAATTAAAACGAAAGGCGTAAGGAGCAAAACAAAGATGATTCGATGCAGAGTGAAATTAATCAGTGAAATTAATATATTTATTATTAGAAAGTAGAATTCAAATGTGTTACGGAAATAGAACCATACGATGATACTGCAGCTTTATTACTGATCACATACGATCACACTTCTTACGTCACTTTATAAAGTTTAATTTTTAGAGCGATGGTGATTAGGATTAGGTCTGATCGCAGGTCTCTTCCGACTGTTAGCAGAAAACACTATCTATCCATGCTGTTTGCACGCTGAATGCCGTGTCTATACTCTCCCAGTCTATTTAGTAAGTTTTATAGCCTCTCTCTCAGTCACAAAACTAGAACCTCATTTCGCTAGCGAAATGTTAAACACTTGACAAAAATTAAAACGCAAAAATACTTCCTTCAATGGGTAATTTCTTGAATAATATATTGCAAACAACACAGCTTGAATGCGTCTTATAAGCCGATTAGTGTTTGTTTTTTTTTGTTAACTTAAGGTTTTATTGGCTGATCAGGCATGCGCCGTGTTATCTATTTACGCAGTGATAACTCACACAAAGCTAAGCACCTGTGTTTTGTGTGCTGTGCGATAAATGCTCCACATTTATTTCCAAAAATACACTCTTTTCACATGGCGTTTTAAACGAGAAAACGAAATTGAAGGAGAAAATAAAAAGTGTCATGCACACGTTTGTATCAAGTTCTACCTAAGTCCCAAGTTTCGTGAACGCAGCTCGCACAAATTCATATAACTCTTGCAAGCCAAAGGCTTGTCAAGTGTTAATCATTGGCAGGGTTCTTGCAGGCAGGTTTGTTGTTCAAATATCTGTTATTTCCTTTAAGGTAACAACTTAACACCTTTTGAAAAACGTCCAGTTTACAGTTGCACTCTTAATGCCATGCCAATATCCTGCAAGGCTATTTAATTAGTTTCATAAAATCTTCCCGTTCCTATTTTTCGCACGGTAATTGCACCTAATATGCTTATTATTATTATTATTACTATTATTATTATTATTATTATTATGATTATGATTATGATTATGATTATTATTATTATTATTATTATTATTATTATTATTATTATTATTATTATTATTATGGTTTATTTTCACTGAAAAAAATTCGGGAACTTAGTAACATCAGAGTTAATTTAACATTTAAAACGAAAAAAAAAGACTTCAACTGCCCTTAACGTTATTGTTATCTTTCATTATCACCAAAAATGTTTTAATCTAACATTGCATTTTAATTGCCGTTTTTGTGCTCAAAACTGAATGTCTCTTACACTCCACACATTGATTAAACTGCCACATTTGTACTCTCCAGTGATCCTGTTTAAATGTTGCATCGTTCATCGTCAGCCGTTGTTTGAAGTGAAAGATTTATCAATAGCGCAGCGACTGCTGTTCCACTTTTTAACATGAGATGACACATTGCAACAGTGATTGGAAAATGAGGAAACAGCTTCTGCACAGAAAAAAACGGACAGGCTATTGGCATACAACTGAGGGCGCATTTTTGCTGTTAAGTGCAACAAAACACTCAACATCTACATTCAGCAACATTTAAAAATTGAGTCGTCCTTCTTGTCTGTACTTTCAGCGTAGTCTCCAGGTTCTTATTGTGTATAAAGACGGACAAATATTGTTTGTATCTCGACTTCTATTACCTGTATTACATGGAAATTTTCAAGGAAATTTGATTATATTAAGATGTCACAACCTGAGAAACTGAAAACTACACTGTCTTTCAATTTCGAGATAATATTGTTTGCAGACAACACAGTTGAAACCGTTCGTGAAGTACAGTCAACCGGGCAATATCGAGTGTGCGCTCCGCTTACGTTACTGTAAACAGTGCTATCGCGTAATCGCCTAGTCCTCACATGGTTAAATGCATTTTCCTAGTTCACGAGTCTAAACAGAACCAGAAATACGAGAAAGAAAAAGACAACAACTGAAAGATTTCGGTCGCTTAGAAACGTTTAAAAAATAAAATAAAAACATTCTGTGGTCCCTCAAGAACATCTCAGCCAACGTTATCTGCGTGAACACAAGGCCATCAAATGGTGTGTAACCGTACACAGCATAAATACAAAGATGAAGGGATATTTGGAAGGAGTAAAACCAGAAATGACCTTCAACCTTAAGACACTGATGAGGTGCAGTGTTTCTAACGCTATGCGCAAAATTCTCAAATCGTTCTCATTCATTTGGAACATGTTCAGCTGTCTGTTTTCGTCTGTCGACTAATGTTTCTTTCAATAAGTCTCGTGCCTTTGGATCCTGTAGGCAAACTTTCATTAGCAATTCTACCAGAGTCGAAAATGTCACATCATACTCTTTCAGGTTAGTAAGTAACGAAATCGCCTTGTACAGGTACATGGGAAGCACATGCCCCAGAACAGGAAATTCCCTAGATAGTGAAGGTATTTTTGTGCTTATAAGCTCAGTCATTAACTCGGTGTATCGTTTGACTGTATTGTCATTTCTGAATGCACAGATTAGATTTTATAAGGCTCTTCATTTTTAAACTTTTATTCTTCGAAGGCAGCTGAAATTTCCGCTAATGATATTCGTCTTCTGGAATATTCGTCTTTCTGTTTCACTTTGATGGTCACTCTTTTGTTGGCTAACTTTATCAATCCATCTTGATGTCTTTTAAATTTATGGAATTGCTGATCGTTGAGTGTATAAGTAGGGAATAAACGAGAGAACTGGACTGTGACCCCCGCACCCCCGTGGGAAAATTTTGTGATTATTGCATATTTAAACATTTTTTTTTAAATTCAGAATTTTTGGTTTTTGACATCCATGTGGGAAAATTTTGCTAGTTTTGCATTTATCCGTTTCAAGCAATTCTGAACATTCTTGATTTCTCATCCCATGATAGACCAACTAAACCTGAATCAGGCCCACATGTGTGCAGCCGAAATATGTAATATAGACTAAAAACAAAACAAAAATGGAAATCTACAAGTTTCAAGAAATTCAATATCAATTGAAAAAGGGAAATCCACAAGTTTAAAGAAATTCAATATCATTTGATAATCCTAGAGTTTCGTTTACTATCTACTGAAAAAACATTCAACAACATTCACACATCATCAATCCTACAACTACATAAATAATTTTGCCTCGACACAGTTTGTCAGTGACTTGTCAAGAACTTTCTGACAAATGCCTCGTCACACCATGACAAACACTTGTAGCTACCTTGTCAGAAATTTGTCACTATTTGTCAAGTATTGCGTCAACATGACGTCACATCCTTTCTAAAACAACTGCAAAGACGCGGGCATTCTTTATGAGATTTCTTAGGTTTTAATGAATATAGCTAGAAGTTTCAAACTATCACGTCTTGAAAATGCGTTTAATGGATAAATCATAATGTAAGTGCGCACTTCATATTCTCTCCATATTGTGAAATAAATTGTGATGTTTGTAAAATGCTTGTGAAATTTGCATTATCATCCATTGTTCCGATTAATAATGTATATTATGTACCTATTGGCATTTAAATCCATAAATAAAAAAGAAACCCACTCCAGTCATCACTTCGGAAATCACTAAATATACAAATGATATCAGCAATTAAATCAAAGAATATAAGAATTTAATGATGTAATTTAACATCAAAATCAGCTATCGAAAGGAGCAAAACTCATAATATCATTATGTTATTTGTCAAAATTGTCAAGTGACAGAATTACATTTTTGGCGCTAATTTTCAAAATACCTGTGTTATTTTCGTCCGATTGCCTTCTTTTTTATGAATGCTCCACAGGAACTCTCTTGAAAATATGCCTTTTAATTATTTTAATTTTTTTTCTGAGCAAATTTTCAAAATGTTCCTCCTCTAATAATTTCAACCGATTTCCATTTCATTTTAGTCTGTATAGTTCTCAAGTGGGTCTTTTTTAAAAATATTTGTTGAGTGTTTGAATACTTGTCGCAAAAAATATTGGCACAATGGAACCCCAGTTAAGAAAGATGCCTTTGTTTGCTTTTTCGGCCGACGGCAGTGTTCGAAGACAAGGTTTATACCGCCGATGTAAGTATACTTTGGGTACAGTCCCATATAGTTAAAGGGAAAAGGGGGTTAGTGTTGTGTTGAGATCCGTTCAAACATTAGATAGAGGTACCAGGGGAGGGGATGAGCGTGAAAAAAAGCGATGAAATAGGGAAGTGGCGATTTAGCGACCACCTTTCCAGACCTTGATAAAATCACTTCGGTAAAGCCCATTACCATTACATTCTGGTCTGTAGTAATTAAGCTATCTATAAGTCAGGTTGCATAACTCCCCCATTCTCTCACACCCTTCAGAAATAGGATAAAGGTTTTATGTAGTCCGACTTCTGGTCATACACACACACAGATATATATATATATATATATATATATATATATATATATATATATATATATATATATATATATATATATATATATATATATATATATATATATATATATATATGAAAGTCTTAATTCTGAAATAGTACAGAATTGTCAAAATAAAACTTTGTAAATAGGAGAGAAAAGCGCTGGAAAAGGATGGAAAGAGAGAAGGGAGGGGCAAACATTTGTTTTTGTTGACAAACACAAACGGCAACGACAAAGTGTTTGACATGGTAGTCTGTACTGGCGACTCTAGTATGATAAGATATTAATGTCTGGGGCTGGTAACAATGTCCCTGAACATTCTCATTATGCTTGATTAACTAGAACTTGTCTAGTCACAATGTTCTTAGAAAATGGTGTTAATTTAAATGCTTTCAAACCGTAATCATTTTGTCTAATAGTCTTTATTCAGATAGCTCGTCAGTCACTTGTCAAAGATAGTTGACGAATTTGTAACAAGATATTCACATACTGCAAATTAGGACGTGGCCAATATATGACAAGAAAATGACAAGCCTGTGACAATTTTTGACAAATTCACATTGTTGAATTAGGCATCGTCAGGATGACGAGTTTAGGGTCGTCAATCAATTTGACAAAGTTATGACGAACTTGTGACAAACTGACCAGTTCAATTGACAAGTTACTGTCAAAGTATTGACGAATTTTTAGCATGGCGAATGTAAAATGACGAATTAATGATACATTTAGGATGAAGCGTTATAAATTTTTGATTGAAATTCGTTGAATTGGGTATCGTCAAATGGACATGGCAAATTAGTCAGTCTCTTGTTAGTTCGACAACTTTTCGACAAATTTTTGACAAAGTCGTGCTATATGTGTACCATACCTTCTTGCATTTACTTCATATCAGTTGGTGGTCCTGTTAAAAGACCGTAGTGTTTTTTAGTTAAAGCTGATTCTTTGTTCGTGCGCTCTGTTGTCTCTGCATTGAAAATGAAGTATGTGGTCAAAACTGCTCAGTCTGGACAGGTGGAACAGTACGATGTGTTTTGAGCAGCATGTCTGGTGATGTAACAGGCGCATGTTGTACACAGTATGTGCGGGCATTGTGTGCTCATGCACCTGTCTTTTGAGCAGCATGTCTGGTGATGTAACAGGCGCATGTTGTACACAGTATGTGCGGGCATTGTGTGCTCATGCACCTGTCTTCTTTCACCCACATTGTCCGTGTGTGGAGTTGTAGGCATTTGCATAGTAATGGCCCAATCTTCTTCTTACCCTGAAGGTTGACCACGTTACAGGCATAGATTGAAGCGTGTAGCTCGCTCAAAGTGCACATTTTCAATCGCCTCCAACCGCCATCTTTGTGCAATATAATTTTTCCATATTTATCCGTTTCAAAGAATTCTGTGCAACTTCCAGATGGGATAAATACAAAAGTTTCCTTTCTATCTTGTAAAAACCTTTTGCACATATCCCTAGTCATTTTTTTGCTTTAACACGCCCACATTATACTGATCAGCCACATTTTGCACAACCATAACAATTTTTTGCTTTAAACAGTTCATACTCCCCAAGGATACGGTCTAAAAAGACCTTTTCCGGGGAGAGAGTCCATGATTAGCGAAGAAATTTACTGCCTGTTAGTGTAAAAGGAGAGAAAGAGAGTATCATTGAAATGAAAACCTAGTGCTAAATTGAAAGCGCATCATGTACATTATAAAGAGGAGCAGGAGAAGTTTGATGCAGAACCACATCATAAACCACATTGTATAACAAGAGATCCGTTGTGATAACGGTTAAAATTACACCAAGGTATCGCGAAACATTGTAATGTGAAGACAAATCAGTTATACATGTACATATGCAGAAGCTATAATTTTCATCATTTGCAATTAAGATACCGAAGTGATAACATGAATATCCCAAATGAACAAGTGAAATGTCAATATTGGCATGCAGTGCTGCCAAACCGAAATGAATGTGAAAAAGAAAGAAGATTTATTACATGTGGCGTTCGCTTCCAAATCTTCAACAATGCTGAATATACGTGTACAAAGATATTAACTGATGGGTCAGATCAACCTTCTGCAAAAACATGAAAGAAGACAAAACCTGAGACAGAAAGTAATATACAGACAAAAGAAGCATGTAATGAAAGTGGGTAAAGGTAGAAGAATATGCCTTGGTGGACATGCACATCAAGAAGTATTTGAAACTGAAAATGGATTCGACTTGCTATTGGAAAAAATGTGACAGCAAGAAAATCGCATAACACGACATGTGAAAGATAGATTAGACCTCAGACTTTATGAGCATTCAACGAAAGAGATATTGATAATGATTTACCAAATGCATTCAAGGATTTGTTCAGCAAGTTTGATGAACACGAACGTCAAGGATCTGGATGGGTGTTTGATAAGATTCTTCAGATTGAAGTTCATACAGCTACCTTAGAACCCTTGCAAGCCTTGAGCTACATTGATTTGCCAAAGAAGATAAAGAATGCTAAGGGTGTTATCAACATCAAGAATACACACAAAAAGTGTTTTCTATGGTCTGTATTAGCTCATCTACATCCGATGCATGGCCATGTAAGTTCAGTACATCCCATTTCCAACACAATTTCATCGAATCCCTATTTTTGAGATGAACAACCATTCCATCAATGTTTTTGGTTTGGAAAATCAAGTTGTAATACCCATCCATATGAGTCGATATGAGTGTGACACTGAAACCAACCTACTACCTATCATTGACAATGAGAAGAAACATTATTGTCTGATTAAGAACTTTCGTTGATTTATGACGTATCGTACCAACCATAATGGTGAAACGTTCTACTGCTTCAATTGTCTGCATGGATTTATGCGACAAGACCTTTTGGACAAACATCTTGAAGTATGTGGGAAGCATGGAGCACAGCGATTATCGTTTCCAGAGGATATAATCGTTCGATTCAAGGGCATTGTAAAACAACAAAAGACACCCTTTGTCATTTATGCTGACTTTGAATGCTGTACTGAGAAACATGAGGGTGATCGTTGCCAACATCACAAGGCTAATAGTTTTGCAGATGTTGTCGTCAGGGAATATGGAAAGCGTAATTCTGTGCTTTACCGTGGAGGCAATGCTCTTTAACGATTTCTAGAGTATATGTCATAAGAACGTAATGGCATTGTGAATCGGTTGAACAATCCAAAACCCATTGAGATGACTCCTGATGGTATCAAACAGTTTGCCCAAGCTACTCATTAATACATTTGCCATGAGTTGATGGGAGTGGATTGGGTGCCAGATCATGATCACATCAGTGAAAAAAAAGAGGAGCAGATCATAGTGAATGCAACCTACAGTTTCGCTTAAGAAAGGATCAGCAAGGAAAGTGGGATTCATTCGTCATCCCTGTGCTATTCCACAATCTACGAGGATATGATAGTCTTCTTATGGAGAGTACAGGAAAATTCAAAGCGTTGAGGCTATCAGTCATTCCCATCAATGTGGAAAAGTAAATTGCAATTGCTATGGGTAATCTGAAATTCATCGACTCTTATCAATTTATGGGAACATCCTTGCATAAATTGGTAGGCAACTTAGGGGCTGAGGGCAAAGAGAAGTTTCAGAATATGACTGCTCATGTGCATGACAATCAGCAGCAAGATTTACTTTTGAGAAAAGGAGTATATCCCTATGACTATGTTGATGAACCCTTAAAATTTGGAGAAACCAAGCTTCCATCACAAGACTTTTACAGTCAATTGTCTGAAGAAGGATTTAGTGACGAGGATTATGCTCATGCACAACGAGCCTGAAATGCATTTCACTGCAATAACTTTCGAGAGTATCATAACCTTTTCCTAAAAACTGTTGCTGTTGACAGATGTATTTGAAAATTTTTGGAAATATATGTCTTATCACGTATGAACTGGATCCAACTCATTACCATACAGCACCAGGTTTGATATGGAACGCTATACTGAAATATACCAAGGTTCAATTGGAATTTATAGATGATACTGACATGCATCAAATGGTAGAGCAAGGTCTGCGATGAGGTAGTTCAGTGATTACGCACAAGTATGCAAGAGCCAACAACCCATACATTTCAGACTATGGTGTGACCAAGTCAACAAACTACATCATGTACTTTGATGCCAACAATCTTTATGGTTGGAGTATGTCACAGTGTTTGCAAGAATGTAGATTTGAATGGGTGGAAGATTCAGAATCTCTGGACTATATGGAAATGAGTAAAGATGCTGAGACATGAAATATTTTAGATCTCACATATCCAGATGAAATTTATGACCAACATAGCGACTATCCAGAAAACTGTTTGAATCAGTGAATTATCTGAATGCAGTCAGAACCTGAAAAAACAGTTGGGATTGAAATGTTAACCTGCGGAAAAGTTGATCTCAGTGATAAGGAAAAATGATAAGGAAAAGTATGTGGTCTATTCTCGAAATTTGCAGCAATATGTATCTCTTGGATTGAAAGTGGCAAAGATGCACGGAGCCATATAGTCCAACAGAGTAATTGTGTAGCTAAACATAGATGTTAACACAAAGAAGAGAAAAAGTGATAAAAAATCCGTTTGAAAAAGACTTTTAGAAATTGATGAACAATTCCATATTTGGCAAAAAACAAAACTATGGAAAATGTGATTAAACGAATCAACGTACAATCGGTTCACAATGAGAAACGTTTTAGAAAGGTGGTGGCCACGTCTACATTTCAGAAGTTCCACATTTTCAATGAAGACTTGACAACAGTACACTGCCTCAAATCAGATCCGTTCAGATTGGGTTTACTATTCTAGATCTCAGCAAAACCCTTATGTATGATTACCATCGCAATTACATGAAGTAGTATTCAGAAGAAAAATTACTGTTCAGTGACACAGACAGTTTGTGTTTTGACATACCGACAGGGAGACATTTAGAACGATATGCAACAGGATAGTCATCTTTATGATACAAGTGATTATATAAGAAATCATTTTCTACATTCTACTGTGAACAAGAAAGTGTTGGGGAAAATGAAACATAGAACTGCTGGAGTATCCATTGAAGAGTCTGTAGGACTTCGGCCGAAGATATACAGTTTGCTGTATGGTGGACAAGAAAAACATACTGCTACAGGCATTACACACGCCTGTCAGAGGCAAATAACACATGCTCAATACAAAAATAGTTTATTCAGTAAAGATGAATCATATGTTGTGGGAAACATCATTTGAAATCATAAACATCAAATTTTGTCAGAGAAAATTCAAAAGATTGGTTTATCACCATTTTTTGATGATAAGCACTACGTATTGGATGATGGTTACACCACGTTAGCTTATGGGCATTACACAACTTATAGAGCATAAAAGGTGCCCGCTGTCAGACATAACAATCATTCTGTATGAAAATATTGAAGAGTGACCATGTCTGCAGTGAATGAACAACAACTACCATCTACGGCAATGCATACAGAAAAGTCTGGGACTATGCCAACAGAAAACCAATAGCAAAGCCTAAGACCTAAGGCAAAGTCTAAGGCAATGCTCATGGCAAAGTCTTAGTTGAAATCACTACCACTACACAGCTTGAAAGGCGATCACAGTTTAGAAAGATAAAAAGAGATGATTTAGCAGCTACCACGCAGCCGTGTAAAAAGCGAAAAATGGAGTTTAAGGCAGAGCCTGAAGTAAAGCAAAAACCTGAGCGTAAGGCCGCTACCGCTACATAGTCCGCGAAGAAGATAAGTGTAGATGATTTACCGCTTATGATACAATTAATGGAGAAACACGGAATAAGTCTTTTGTCATGACATCATGGGTCAATATGGCATCTATCTGTTAATGACTGGTAATCAAACTGAATAATGCGATTCGCGCTTATTTGAATGATGTTGTCAAATTCAGCATAGACTATGGCATTGACTGTATTTTGCAAGGCACCAGCAAAATTCATCTCTAGCCACAAGCTGCCACGGTTGATAAGGGCGTAATGGTCATCACCATCATACTCAGGTATTAAGTTGAAAGAAAATAAAGCATAACCTTTGGGCAAAAGATTTGTAAAGAGTTTCCAAGGCGTTAAGATATTTTTCCCAATTAATGTTAAGCTTGCGAAGTTTGGATAGGACTGGTTCAGCATCAGTGTAAAGTTGCATATAATTAAGATTAAAATCTTCAAAATTGTATGGATTTCTCAACACTGTTCCAGCAAAGGCCAATAGCCTCTTTCCTAGTCGCAAAATATTTAGCAAGATGCACGCAGTTTATCGTGCAAAATTCTTTTATTTGCCTTTCAAGAAATAATCTGTATTTTTAAAAGATGTTGACTTCGTATGATGTTTTCTGAATGCTGAAATTTTACAGCCTCTTTTCTAGTCACAAATTTGTTGACAGTGTGTTTGCACGCAGTTTGTAGTGCAAATTGCCTTTATTTGTCTTTCAGGTAATAATCGGGATTTGTCAAGGTATCCACCTTTTACTCTGCTTTTTAGACGCTGAATGCCGCTCCACTACCCTGTCAGCCTACTTTATAAGTTTTTTAGCTTCTTTTCTAGTCCCGAAATTGGTCGCATGGTGTTTGCAATTTGTCGTGCAATAGCTTTTATTTGCCTTTCAAGTATTAATATGGATTTTAAGGATGCCCACTTTGTTTCATGCTTTTTGATTGTCGAATGCCACGCCAACACCCTGTTTTATGTTTTGTAGCCTCTTTTTAGCCGCAAAATTTTTGGCAATGTGTTTACACGCAGTTTGTCGTGCGAATAGCCTTTACATGCCTCAGTTAATAATCATAAACATAGAAACAACGTTTACACAGATAGGGTAAAACTGCAACTGCCTTGCCGATTTGTGTCGAGCTGAGTAATGTTTTTAAATAGAAACAATATTTGCACCAACAGGTCAAAAGCTATCGCGACGTTTTTTAGGGAGTCAAATAGTCAACTGACAGGCTAAAAGCACTTGCAACCACTTTCTCTCGGCAATTAAAAAACAACGTGCTCTGCGTGCATGTACCCGTCAACAGGCCTTTTGAAATTATTTCTGCACGGACAGACTAAAAGCAGGCAACAACGTCTCTACTGAAATTTTGATAGAAAAACAGTAGCAGGAGTAACGATTTCAAAGTTTTCACCAAAAGTGTGCGTAATTTGTACAATATTGAGTAATACGCAACAAAAAGAATTCCTTGAAAGGCAGATACCCTAAGAATGAGTTCTACTAAATGTGATGAAAATCAGTTAAAAGCTGTAGGAGCTGTGGCATTTTCTAAGTTTTCGGAAAAGGTTTGGAAATTGCGCAGCATTGCACAACCCGCAACAAAAGGCCCTTTTTGAAAGGGAGACCCTGAAGATCAATCCTAAAAAATTTGATCAAAACCGGTTGAAAACTGTGTGCAACTGCAGCGGGTAGCGATTTCTCACGTTTTGAGTCTTGTCAAAATATGTTGTTGGGGTTGCTGAGGCTGAAGATGAATCTCAAACATTATAGACATTTTGAAATCCTCGTTATTGGTTTAGGGATGTAGTCGTTACTTTTTCAAATCTATCTCCTACATTTTCTTCATTGACGCACTTTTGAATGCGTTGGCGTTTGTCCACCAGACTATGATCTATCATTGGCTCATGCAGTTGACAATTATGCGTATTCAAATATCGCTCAATTACAGAACACAATAAAATAAAGAAAAAGCAATAAAAGAGAGTGAGTTGTTACGAAAGCCCATTTCGTTTTTCTTACCAACTGTTTTTCTGTGTAAAGTTCCAGCTAACTTAGTACTAAGTTAAACCCGAAAGTATGGGCGGTAATTGCAGTTTTATGTTCTTAGCGCTAACTTTCTACAAATTTTGTACTTAGCTGCTAGTAACTTACTGGTAAACTGGACATCTAAAATTTGTTTCTGTCAATCAATCAGAAGTTTTCTTTCTTTATTTTGGTAGTACCCGTTTATACAAAAGGCCAAGGATGCGGCTTGTAACTTTCTCAATTTGCCTCTTATTTCTACTGGTTACTTAGTTCTAAGTAACTGGTAAGTTACTGGGAAATATCTTGTAGGAAAGTGGGTAATATTGGTGAAAAAGTTTCCGGAAAGTAAGTGGTAAGTTTTTTCTAACTTTCCTGTGCTAATCAGGTGTTAAGAAAAACAACGAAATGGTCTTTGGTAAGTTGTACTTGAATTTTGTTTACTTGCGTTTTGCCACCAATTTTGGCGGAAATAAAACAATGATTAAAAACAGTGAATGATTCCTTGACAGTCACAAATGCGAAAAAATGGATATCACTCAGGTTTCTTCCTAGGAAGTTCCTTCGAAATTCATTGAAAGTTCTCGAGAAGAAGAAATAACTTCTTCATGGAAGTTCGAAAATAAGCTTAAAATGGCACAACCTCTCACTGTTTTTGAACTTCCGGTTTTCGCCAATGACTATGACCGAAGAGGTCAAGGTTACCTAGGTACCCTTTACATAACGCTTTTTAGGTTCAAGGAGTCGAAATAAGCTCAAAATAGCTCTATCTCTAACCGCTTTTGAGATAATGTTCCACTTTCGGTTTCTGATACTGACCATGGCCGAGGAGGTTAAGTTCACCGAGATACCTCTTACATATCGTCTTTTAGGCCGAAAGAGTAAAAAATAAGCTCACAATCGCTCCATCTGTAACGATTCTGATCATGGCCGAGGAGGTCAAGGTTACCGAGCTAAGCTTACATAAGCTGAGTCATTTAGGACAAACGGGTCGAAAAACAAGCTCAAAATCGCTCTAACCGTTTTCGAGATAATATCCCACTTCCGGGTTTTGACAGTGATGATGTTAAGGCTACCTAAGTACCTCTTACATATCGTCTTGTAAGTCCAACGGTTGAAAATAAGCCCAAAATTGCTCTGTCCCTAATCATCGTTTTCGAGATAATGGTCAACTTCTGGTTCTACGCTTTGACCATGGCCGTCTCGGAGCTCAAGGACACCGACATACCTCTTACATATCGTATTTGAGGCCAAGAGAATCAAAACTGAGCTCAAAAGCTAACTGATTTTGGGATAACGTCCCATTTCCAGTTTTTGACTTTGACCATGGCCCAAGGTCTCCGGAGTACCTCTTACATATCGTCTTTTAGGCTAAAAGGGTCGACAATAAATTCAAAATCTCTAACAGTTTTCGAGATAATGGCCCACTTTCAGTTTTTGACTTGACCATGGTGGGGGGATGTCAAGGTCACCGAGATATATCTTACATATGGCTTTTAAGCCCAAAGGAACGACAATAAGCTCAAAATCGCTCTATCTCTAACCGTTTTCGAAATAATGGTCAACTTCTGGTTTTTGACTCTGAACATGACGGAGAAGGTCAAGGTCACATATAGTATTTTAGGCCCAAAGGGTCGAAAATAAGCTAAAATCGCTTTATCTCTAATCATTTCTGAGATAATGGCGAACTTCTGGTTTTTAATATTGACCATGACCAAAAATAGGCAAGGCCACCGAAGTACCTCTGACATATTGTGTTTTAAATCCAAAGGGTCGCAAATAGGCTCAAAATTGCTCTATCGTGGTCTCTTTGGTGGTCCTAGCCTTGACAGTCTCAGAGGAAGTCGCGTGAGAAGGTTTTCAAATTTTAAATTGCCATGTCTATTTTTATATATGTAATATTAATGAATTTCTTAAAAAATGAACTGGACCAACTAGACATGCTATACTATGTCTCTGTCAAATTTGGGCGTCCTAGCAGTCTCAGAAGAGTTTACGTGACAAGGTTTTGGCGAAAAAAGGAAATATACGGAAACACTTTTCCGAATCGTACGAAAGCAATAAACTAGGTGATTGAAAATCCCGAAGTACAACTAGCTTTCTGGTCTTTTGCTTGAAAAACCTCTGCGCTGCTGCTACGAGCTGACCGTGTTTAGACAATGACATTACGAAGTTATCGGTTTGCTATAAATTACTGGGGTCGCTTAAGAGTAATTCATACTGAATTGCAATTGAAATACAGAGATATCGCTTCGAAAAATCTAAATGGGAGGTGTTAAGCGGAAAAGAAATGAACGTTCACTGGCGGAAAAATGGAAAATAATCAAGGCTATCAATGGCAAAAGTGTTCGAAAATTAGCAGATGAATTTAATTGTAGCGAAACGCAAGTTGCAAACATTTTGCAAGGAAAGACACTTATTTGGATCAGTTTAATGATACCGAAAATGAACAAATGAAAAGAATGAGCATTCGGTCTAAAAGTGATGAATTGAATTCACTGGTTTATTAGTGGTTTATGGGGATTTGTAGCAGTGTGCCAGTATCGGAACCGCTTCTCCAGGAAAAGGCCCTTGCCTTTTAAAATGAATTAGTCTCTCGCTTATGTTTGGTATGGCGAATAAATTTCAAAACTGTTTCATGTCATTTTTCCTGTTAAAATGTCCACCTTGTCCACTAGGGACACCTGTCTATTAAGGACAGAAACGTTCAGTCCCTCGCTGTCTTAATAGATAGGTTTTACTATACTTTATTTAACGAATCGGTTCAAGATATCACCTACAATTTGACGATTCAATTAAAGATATCTACAATTATAATAAATGTCGTAGATGCCACTTTCGGTAAAATATGCCGCTACGTTAAATGTCCTACATTCATTGTTGTTTTTCTCGGTGCATTTTTTTTCAAAGGAAAGCTGCTCCGGGATGCTATTAATTTTTAACAAAAGTATACTTTTTCAACTCTAACCAATGTGAGGGGGGTGTATAATAACTGGTCACCGCACAAGTGGTCACCAGTCATAGTGGCCACCCAACCAGTGACCACTGGTCAAGGTGTAAGCAGTGAAATAAATCAACATTTCTTAATCTGCCAGTTTAAAAGTGACATCTTCTTGCTCCTTCTCTTTTAAAACAGCGGCACAAACACCATCTGGCAGTCCCCAGAACTAACAACAGAAAATTCCAATCCTAATCAGAATTGTCTGAAATGTGAAACTATGCAGAAATTTCAATTTCCCACCTGGGTGGGAGGAGGGATAAAAAATAAAATGTTCAGAATTGCCTGAAACGTAAAATTACGCATAAATGTCAATTTTTCCCCCGGGGGAGAGAGCAAAAAACCAAAAGTATAAGAAAGGTATGAAACGAAAAACTATACAAAAATCGTCTTGGGGGGGGGGGGAGGTGGTTAAACTAAACATGTAACTCCACAGGTACACACACTCATTCACTCGTTGGAATGTGAGGAAACTGACTATGTTCTATCGTGGGAATTCCTGCAAGATCAATCGTAGCTGCATGGATGATTGACGGCTCCTAGAGCCATCTCTCTATATAACCGCAGCGCTGCAACATTCCCATTATCGCTGCTCGTTTTACCGCCATGGACGCTACAATGAGCGAGTTCCTCAGCGAGAAAGTTTGTGCTAAGCATTGGCTCTCTCCCGGGATAAGTCTTTTTTAGGACTTCTTGGGCACTTCTTGGGGAGTATGAACTCTTGAAGTCAAAGTTGGCCGTTGATGAAGCGAAAATCTCGTCCAGGTTTACAGTGCAGAAAATCCAGATCGATTCACAGACTCTGATACCGTGGTTAAGCGCTCACACACACCAGCTGCAATTGAAAAATTACCTCCAAAGACTTCAAAACCTTTGCAACCGAGCAACTGCCTCTACCTTTAGATGTTTCACCAATACTGCCGGAGGATTTTATTATTCAAGCGGATGAAACATTGGCCGAAGCAGTCTCAGAGACGATGGCAGATTGGCTTAATAATCACCCAACACCCGACGCCACAGTGACAGCCACAGAACAACCAGCATCTTCATCTGCCAGATGTCTCTTTTGTAAGAAAGACTACAGAAAGAAGAAAAGAAGACACATCTAAACATCTGTGCAGTGGGGTTGCAGGTAATTCAAGTGTGTCCCTGTGTCCCTGTGTCAGAGTGTCCCTGTGGAAAGAAGTTCCAGACCACGCGCCTCGATGTGTACGAAATGTAGAAATGCTCACCATCTGATATAATGGCGGTATCAACTGAAACAAAAACCTCGGTCCCTTTCAGGACCATCAGCTCACATGAAATAAATGTAAAATCTGTGGTTGTATAACTGATGACATAGGACTTGATGTATGTATTATGAAATAAAAATACAAAGAAGCAGAAAGCAAACTTTTTTCGTAACATGGGGGAAAGGGGTCCAAGATTTCTATATAGTAAAGGAGACTTCTGGATGTATCATGAGACTTCTAGATGGCCATCTAGAAGTCTTCTTCAATATCTGCTCCCACAAGTGTTTGGAAAAGACATATGATGATTAGTGGAAAGTGATTGTCTTCTTTATTTTCTGCAAAGTCCACATATCAAATATCATCAATACCACGGGTAATGATGCGTTGTCTTTTAAATTTGTATTTCGGGTTGAAGTAAACTAAAGGTGTATTGAACTTGCAACCAATTTTCACTTTGGAATAATCACAGGATGTTTGCTTTGTTTCAGTATTTGGTATAGTTTATTTGATCCTGTGAATGCACCAGGAATTCCATGTTTAAAATAAGTATTGGTTAAGTAGTCTTTCCAAGTTGCCATATTAGCTTGAAATGAAATCAATCATTCCCATAATAAAACTTTTATTGACAGGCAAATATGCATAACGTAATTAATATTTTAGTAATTCAGAGAAAACAGCTAAAAGGTTACATTGTGCACTACCACCTCAGTATACAGTATCGGTTCAAGATATCACCTCCGATACAATTATAATAAATGTCAAACGTTTTGTAAATGTCCATATTCACTTCAGCTCGCCCATTATTATTTTTAATGTGACAAGTTCTGATATATCCGCCGACATTGAAACATCATCGTCATAACTCTTGCAGCTACAGAGCACGAGGTTAGCTGCCCAAATCCTATTGGCTTTGGTAAATCCTGAATCAATGCCACAGTCATTGACTCAGTCAGATGCAAAATACAGATTTGAAAACGCAATTCACATTCAAGGCATCATTCAATGTCTCTCTGCGTCTGTAAGGAAGGAGTCATTCAATGTCTCTCTGCGTCTGTAAGGAAGGAGTTGAGATGTTGAGGTTTCACTGCTCTTCTATAAAACAATCCGTTAAATAAAATACTAAACACATCTTTTCTGCTCAATTTCTACAGGATATATGATGATGTACCTTATTTAAGACTTATTTTATATTGTCACTCTTCTCGATACATCGGCCATTCCTCTACATGCATCTTGATAACCTTTAAATCTTCACATTTACCGCAAAAATGTTTCAGATTCACCTAATTTACAGTCAAACCTGTGGTAGTGGCAATCACCATCTTCTATATATCCTTCAGCGCCGCAATATGTCCAAGCTGGTTCTGTACATTTGCGTTATAGGACTCTACTTCAGTCAGTTGTTCGCTGGTCAGAGGTTGTTTTCACCCACTTGTCCTCAGTGAACTAAACTGCTGTCACCCAACTACAACATTCCGTGCACACCTTATCAATCGAAAAATTGATGTTGTTGTTGTGGATGATGATGGTGGTGATGATGATGATGGTGGTGATGATGATGATGATGATGATGATGACGCGTCAAATATCACATTGTCTATTTGTGGCATTACCTCCGGAAGCGTTGCCCATTCCTTATCACTGAAGTTGATGTAATAGGTATAGTCTTTCCTTTCAAAGTTAGAGACGCGCACAAAGCTAACATAGTGCAATCCGTTGCACTTAATCACTTATAAGCGCTTTAATTTCGTTAAGTATATTGTCATTAACTATCTTCCAGAGGGAAGCAGATAATCCAATCCATTTTTCATTTCGTTTGATTCTGATGAATTGACCACACTGTCCATCTTCAACATTCACGATTAAGGCAACACTAATCTTGAATTGATTCTCCATTTGTTGTTCCCTTATTTTTAGTATAAAGACAAAGTTTTGCTGATAACTTTGTTAAAAAAATTTTCAGTACCTATGAAGTTATGTGCTGTTGAAGTTGTCATGTCTGCCTTATATACTACAGTGGTGAAGAGGCGGGGGGCTCTAAAATAAAAAATGTTCAAAATTGTCTGTAACGTAAAATATATTAAATCAAATTTTCAAGCCCTAGGGGAGGGGTTCCAAAAACGAAAAAAATGTTCAGAATGGTGTCAGAATATCTTTGGACCTGTTAGGGCATTTCTCGGATGTACATGTAGTTTGATTTTAGTGTTAAGGCTTTCTCAACAATTTCAACAGGTATCAGGGCATATCTCGACAGAATATGTCTTTTTGGTTATGTTTGGCTGTTTAAGTACGCAAAAGTGAGTTTTTGTGCATTCATGTGTTATTGTCGCTGTCAGAATTTCGTGTTCCGCGTTTTGAGTGTTCCGAGCGTGTTTGTGATTCTGTTTGTGCTCCACACGGTTTGTTGTGGTGCGGAATGCATGTGAGTGTAAAGCCGCGCCCTTCGGTGCAGTGTTTACCTTGAAGTGACTTGTGAATGGACGAGTGCATTTGTTGATGTACTACTTTCATATAAAGCCAGACAGGACAGTGACGATCGGTTTAGGATTTGGGGGGATCTTGATGTAGTGCACCCGATGGAACTAGTTTCAGGTTCGTTTGATGTCTTTTTGTTAGATTTTGGGTCATCTAAAAATTTACTTATATATCAAGTATACCGGTTATCTCCACGAGTTGATATCGAAATTTCAAGTTTCACATAGCATTGTGTAGAACGCGCCGAGATCGTGAACATGGCAGTATTTAGTTTAGGCGGGAAACTCCATGATTGCTTGCATTTTTAATTAGCGGCGGCTGTTCTGCCAGCGAGTATATAATGAACACGCTTGCTGCGCCGTCAGCAGTTGGTTTTTGGAAAACATAGAGGCCACACGTCAGGTGTGAGTCCTGGTGGTGCACAAGAAGTTGTTTTTTTGTGGTTCTGGTGCACGTATAGTTGTCATTATTGATAGAGTAGAATAAGAGAAATGAAAAGAAATATTCAAATGAGAGATTAGTTTATTTCCACTGCAATTTCACTGGATATAAATAGAAACGGAATTTCGGAAATTATAAAACGTTTCAATCTTGCTCCGTCGAAAGTCACACGACACCTTACATGAGGACCCGCTAATATCGTGACATTTGGGGGCCAAGCCGGGATAAAAAGCAAATCGTCAAGAGGTAAACAAGATGGAGCAACAAGGTTTACGGCAGTGGATAGAGCTGGGCCAAGCTCTCGGATATCGTGACGAGGAACTGCGCCGCTTCGTCTAGCAAGAAGAACAGAAGGCGTTGGAGAAGGAACGAGTCGCGCTCGAACGGGAACAGCGCGCTCAAGAAAGGGAAGATCGACAAAAGGAGCAACAGCGGCAATTTGAACTTGAACGCCTTCGCGAGGAAGCACGCTTGCTTCAGATAAGGGCACAGGCCGAACGTCCAGCTGAGTGTGAACGCGAAAACTTCCCAAGTACACGACCAAAGCTCCCGAAGTTCGACGAGAAAGTCGACGATGTTGATGCGTTCCTCGAACGATTCGAGCGATTCGCACGTAGCCAAAAGTGGGCAGAAAACACGTGGACGATCAGTTTGAGTGCAATACTTACGGGCAAAGCACTCGAGGTCTACAGCAGCATGCCTATCGAAGCCGCCGAGAATTATCAGATGGTCAAAGCTGCGATTTTGCGTCGATACCAGCTAACGGAAGAAGGCTATCGCGCTAAGTTTAGTGAAATCAAGCCGGAAAAAGAGGAATCCGTCCAACAGTATAGCGCTCGTCAAAAACGTTTTTTTTTTACCGTTGGATACAGATGTCCGGCATCGAAAGAAATTTCGACGCACTTTACGACCTGTTGCTGAGGGAGCAGTTTATTAACACTTGTAGTAGCGATCTAAGCTTGTTTCTTCGAGAGCGTGCTCCAAGGTAAATGGATGATGTCACACGGCTCGCGGAGCAGTATTTGGAGGCACACGGTGGTGGAATCGGGCATACAAAAGGAAAAGGGCCACAATACTCTCGACAAGCGATCAATTGCAATAACCAAAGTCCACGGCCACAGAACCAACAGCCGACGTCTGTGCAGTGCTACAATTGCGGCAAATACGGACATTACGCTCGTGATTGTCTCAAACCGAAGAATGGAAGTAGCCCACGCTCGAACGTAATGGAGTATATCGGGGTAAACCGCAACAAAGTGGACGACCACGTACGAACACGAAAACAGGAGCCGTTGAAGCTAAACCACCTCGGGAAATTGCTTACGACAATGTCAAGGACGGATTATTGTGTTTAGCCAATGGTGAGGCAGTTCCATTTACCGGAGCCATATCGACTCGTAAGATGGCCAGTAAGCGACTCCCGTTATACAGGGGACTAGTTGCTGGAGAAAGAGTGATAGTCCTGCGCGATACAGGTTGTGACAGTGTTGTTGTCTGCAAAGACCTTGCTAGGGAGAACGAAATGACAGGGAAATCAGTGACTGTGTTTTGATGGACGGTACCATCCGGAGATTCCCCATGGCACGCGTAAATGTCGAAACGCCTATTTACAGTGGATTACTGAATGCGATGGCAGTGCAGAATCCACCGTACGATCTGAACATTGGAAACATACTACCTGATGAAACGAACGTAGACCTTCCGGTTGAAAAAGTACCTAGCGACGTCTGTGTCAAAACAGAAAGTGTCGAGACGGAAGGAATGGAACGGGTGGAAACATCTTCAGCAATGGCTACAGTGACCCGTGAACAGAGTGTTAAAGCTCAACAGCCGAAGCAGCCACTAGTAACTCCAGAGGTGAAATTGGATATAGTCAGCTCAGACCAGCTCAAAGAGATGCAAAACGCCGATGAATCGCTTGCAAAGTTCTTTGAGCACGCCAACAACAAGACGATGTTCAAAACGCAAAAGAGTGGAAGTTATCGCTATGTTGTGAAGAAAGGAATACTCATGCGCTACTTTTTTTAGTTCAAGGGAGAACTAGAGGTGCAGCTGAAGCAAATTGTGTTACCAACACCATTACGATCGCGAATCATGTCACTCGCTCACGAATCGATTGTTGGTGGGCACTTGGGTATCAAAAAGACAACAGACAGGATCAGCGCGAACTTTCACTGGCCACGGATAGATGCCGATGTGAAACGGTTTTGTTAGTCCTGTGACGTGTGCCAGCGCACCATTCCAAACGGACGCGTGAACAAGGTTCCACTGGGTGTAATGCCTTTAATGGAGACATCGTTCGACAGAGTTGCAGTGGACCTGATAGGACCGATAACACCCATTGCGGAGAGCGGCAACCGATACATCCTCACAGTTGTCGACTATGCCACGCGCTACCCGGAAGCGATCCCACTCAAGCGAATTGAGACGGTTGTTGTCGCAGAAGCACTTCTAGAAGTATTCAACCGTGTTGGATTTCCGCGTGAAGTGCTGAGTGACCAAGGCACGAAGTTTACGTCAGATCTGATGGCAGAAGTCTGCAGACTGATCTCCGTTAAACAGCTCTTCACGACCCCCTACAACCCAAAGTGCAACGGACTCTGTGAACGCATAAACGGAGTGTTAAAGGGGATGTTAACGAGAATGTGCAGGGAGAGGCCAAGAGACTGGGATCGCTATTTACCAGCCGTATTGTTCGCATACAGAGAAGTACCACAGGCTAGCACAGGATTTTCGCCGTTTGAGCTATTGTACGGACGAAAAGTGCGCGGACATCTGGATATACTAAAAGACATCTGGCTGGATGAAGACACATCAGACGAAGTACGGAATACATACGAGTATGTCGCAACTTTACGTAACCGTCTCAAAGAAACGTGTCAAGTCGCTCGGGAGAGTCTGATGGAAGCCCAACGCAAATATCGTCATCACTATGACAGGAAGACGAAAGATAGGCGATTCACCGTTGGACAAAAGGTCTACCTGTTATTGCCAACCGCAGCCAACAAACTTCTCCAGTGGAAAGGCCCATACACAGTCACCAAAGCGTTGAACCGCATGGACTATGTAGTGGATGTTAACAGAAAACGGAAAGTGTTCCACGCGAACTTGTTGAAAGCTTGCGTCGAAAGACAAGGAGAGCCTGTGGATGACACAAAGGACAAGGACGAAGAGAGTGACGAAGAGATGCAAGAAGAGGACACTATAGCGGCGTTCGCAAGAATGGCCGTCACAACCGATGACGAGATGAATAATTTTGATTCACCTCTACTTAGTGTCCCTGAAACAGAGCAGACGGAGGGTATCAACGATGTCAACATCAGCAATGAGTTAACTGATGCGCAGAAGCGAGACGTCAGGAATCTCCTACGGGAATTCGAGACAATCTTTACAGATGTTCCTGGTGAAACGGATTTGGGCGTGCACAAGATTGCACTTACCACGCAAGAACCAGTACGCGTGATGCCATACCCAGTACCATACTCAAAACGAAAGGATATTGACGATGAAATCAAGAAGATGCTAGACGCTGGAATCATCGAGGAAACGAATTCCGAATACAATTCGCCCATTGTATTGGGGAAAAAGAAAGATGGCTCCAACAGATTCTGTGTTGATTACAGACGCTTGAATGCCATCACGAAGTTTGATACGGAACCAATGGGCAATTACGAGGACATGATGTCACAAGTTGGAAGAGATTCGTTTTAATCCAAGATAGATTTCACGAAAGGATACTGGCAGATACCTATGGAGGAAACGTCCAAGAAGTACACCGCGTTTTCAACCCCGAACGGCAGTTACCAGTTTCGACGGAATGCATTCGGATTGGTGAACTCTGGCGCTGCGTTCAACCGTGTTATGAGGAAGTTGCTTAGGGATATGCCCCATGTAGACAATTACGTCGATGATCTGTTACCCCACACGGAAAGCATTTGGTAGTGCTTCGTGAACTATTTCAAAGGATCAAGGAGGCGAAACTCACCATACGACCATCGAAGTGCTTTATTGGATACAAGGATATCAATTTTACTGGACATGTCCTTGGCAACGGCGTTGTGCGTATGGAAGCTGAGAAGACAGAGAAAATCAAAAACGCACCACGCCCGACAACAAAGAAGCAAGTTCGGTCGTTCCTTGGACTCGCTGGTTTTTACCGCAAATTTATACCGAACTTCGCTAATATCTCTGCACTACTCCCGGATTTGACACGGAAGGGAAGCCCAAACACCGTTGACTGGGAAGAAAAGCAGCAACTCGCGTTCGACACGCTTAAAGAGCTATTAACGAGCTCTCCGGTACTGCGACTTCCAGACTGGAATAAACGGTTTGTGTTACGCACAGACGCGTCAGATGATGGATTAAGCGCAGTCCTCCTGCAAACCCACGACGACGGTGCGTTTCCAATCGCCTATGCTAGCAGGAAGTTACTCCAACGCGAGAAAAACTACTCGGTCATCGACAGAGAGTGCCTCGCAATCGTCTTTGGAGTAATGCGTTTCGAGAAGTACCTGTATGGACAGAACTTTGTTCTCGAAACCGATCACGCGCCTCTAGCATATCTTCGAAAGGGAAAGCCGGAGAGTAGCCGTTTGATGCGATGGTCCCTCTTTTTACAGAATTTCACTTTCGATGTGAAAGCTATTAAGGGGACTGAAAACTTTGGAGCAGACTACATGAGTAGACTGTAAACTTTCGAAGATGATACTGTTTTGAGATACTTCGGTGTTCATCATCCATTTTTATTTACTTCAAAGTGTATTTTGGTGCATTTTGAGTGTTTCTCATATGTTTCGTATTTTTGACCTACTTTTGTGTTCCTAAAATTTGCTTGTGCAAGTGTGCGACTTATGTACCTTAAACCGGCACTTCTTCTTAAATGCATTTTAGAAAGAGTTCTAACATAATTTTTAAGATTCTGACGTTTTTGAAAGAAAACGACTTGCAGTGTTTTCTTGAGAAGTGGGTTGTTGTCAGAATATCTTTGGACCTGTTAGGGCATATCTCGGATGTACATGTAGTTTGATTTTAGTGTTAATGCTTTCTCAACACTTTCAACAGGTACCAGGGCATATCTCGACAGAATATGTCGTTTTGGTTATGTTTAGCTGTTTAAGTACGCAAAAGTGAGTTTTTGTGCATTCATGTGTTATTGTCGCTGTCAGAATTTCGTGTTCCGCGTTTTGAGTGTTCCGAGCGTGTTTGTGATTCTGTTTGTGCTCCACACGGTTTGTTGTGGTGCGGAATGCATGTGAGTGTAAAGCCGCGCCCTTCGGTGCAGTGTTTCCCTTGAAGTGACTGGTGAATGGACGAGTGCATTTGTTGATGTACTACTTTCATATAAAGCCAGATAGGACAGTGACGATCGGTTTAGGATTTGGGGGGATCTTGATGTAGTGCACCCGATGGAACTAGTTTCAGGTTCGTTTGATGTCTTTTTGTTAGATTTTGGGTCATCTAAAAATTTACTTATATATCAAGTATACGGTTATCTCCACGAGTTGATATCGAAATTTCAAGTTTCACATAGCATTGTGTAGAACGCGCCGAGATCGTGCACATGGCAGTATTTTTGTGTTTAAAAATTTTGATATTGTCGATTTTTAAGACGAGTGAAATTTTTGTGCTAAATAGCACAAACTTTGCGTGTAATTTTCAAGTATTTAGAAATATCATAAATCATAACCGACAAAGCCCTTTTGTAGAAGAGTTCGCGATCTTCCCAAAAACATCACTTTTTGGCCCATATGTCACTTGTAACATATGTTTTTGGGCAGCTATTTTCTTATTGGTTCTTAGTTTAGGCGGGAAACTCCATGATTGGTTGCATTTTTAATTAGCGGCGGCTGTTCTGCCAGCGAGTATATAATGAACACGCTTGCTGCGCCGTCAGCAGTTGGTTTTTGGAAAACATAGAGGCCACACGTCAGGTGTGAGTCCTGGTGGCGCACAAGAAGTTGTTATTTGTGGTGCTGCTGCACGGATAGTTTTCATTATGGATAGAGTAGAATAAGAGAAATAAAAAGAAATATTCAAATGAGAGATTAGTTTATTTCCACTGCAATTTCACTGGATATAAATAGAAACGGAATTTCGGAAATTATAAAACGTTTCAATCTTGCTCCGTCGAAAGTCACACGACACCTTACATGAGGACCCGCTAATATCGTGACAAATGGTCTGAAACGAAAAAAAATGATCTGAAACGAAAAAAAATTCTTCTGGGTATGAGCTTTTTAAAGCTAAGCAGGCGGCTGCACAAGTTGAAAGCATTGTGGAAGACTTCAAGACACAAAATATGAATCGGTTTGCAGCTTCTGCTGCCATTAATAAGCATTCGTTTGCAGCATTGGTAGTAGAAACTGCCACCGAACAGCCGCCTGCAAAGAAAGCGGTATGTCCGCCAAAAGCCCCAGAGGATGCATCGGCGATGCCGTCAATGTCAGAAGGTTTTCAAAAGTCCACAAAGTGCACATTCGCCATTATAAGAAATGTGCATAGACCAGGCATCAATATCTGGCGGTGATAAAAATAAAATTCTCGGCCCATTTTCAGGACCACCAATACGTATGAAATAAGCAAATTGTGTTGTTGTTGTTGTTGTGCAACTGATGATGTATGACTGCCGATTCAAATTCAAATTCTGGACCAGCTAGAAATCTCATGGGACTTCTAGAGGAATCAATGGGGAAGGAGACTTTTGGCCGGCTTGTCGCGAAATCCCATTCGACTTCTGGACGGGCCGACCAAAAGTCTTCTTCCCCACCTACAGCAAAGAACGCGAATTCAAAACTTTTTCCCGTAAAAGCTCATTTTACGAAATAAGACGTTAGTTTTACAGCAAATAGTAACGTAAAAACAGGGGGAGGGATGTAGAGTGCTCAGCTAACCTAAATAGGCATTCAGGTCTAACAGAGGAAGAGGCAAGAGATACTCACCTTTCAAATAACTATTTCAGATCAGACCCTTCCCACTTAGTATTATATCAGTGACCATACATACTAAAAATGAGTTGTTTTTGGAAATGCACAAAAATTGGTATTATTTCAAACTTAGCAATCCCTGTTTAAGGTAACTTACGAGGTAATTAATTTTTACAGGATTGCCCTCCAGACCCCAAAATTTGGAGGGCCTTGAACTTCATCCCTTAAATAACGAAAATTAATACAAATCATGCTTTAGTGTTTCTAAGGTATAGGATATCCTAAATTCCGTCTTCTTGACGCAGATGTAAAGATGAAATTGGTCTTCCGCCCTTTATCCATTCAAACGTTCCAATTTTTTAATATTACGCATATCAGGATTAACCTTACATCTGAAACCCCTCCTTACTCCGCTGTAGGAAGGTAAACAAATATTCAAGCAAAATTTGTAGACTGACTCTTTCACGTGCTGTCTTCTTGTTGTGTAGCACCGCTTTCTTCCACACTGAGTTCTTTTTGCTTGAGAGCTGGTACCCTACTCAGATTTTTATAGGTGCCTCTTCTGAATGTTCACTCCTCGGCGTTTAGTGAAAAATGACTACGAGGGAATGTGCTGCATGCTTTTATTGTGTAGTGGTGTCATTTTGGCGAATGAGATGCTAAACACGTTTCCGCTACAAAAAACCGAATGCATGGCACCCAGTGATAATCTACCTTTTACTTCCAGCGGAAATTGTTGATGTAGTACACCAAGTCTTTTACACTTTTGTGTAACACTTGAAAAATTGGAAAGTTGAGCAGCGCTTTTTCCAGTGTGTATAAAAGTACGTCAACACAGCATCAAGTTTTTTTATCAGAGAAGAATATGGCGTTAAGACAACTTCCTTGCTGTATCTTAAATTCAAATATCATGATTCCATTGTTTCACTATTTGTTTCTTTTCTAATTTCGGTTGAGCGTCTGGCATCATAAGCCCACCACCAACCTTACAAAAATTGTCTGGTTGAAAATTGCAATTGCAAAATTTCAATGACAAGAAAAACCACCACTGTAAACAAATTAGTTGCATGCGTGTTTGTTGCAATGTCAATTTTCTCACATCACCTACACTGAACTCGGTTTCCATCATGTGATGAGTAGTATTACTAGTGTCTCTTGACATTTCACTCGCTTTCCACTCAACACCGCAGAAACCTTTGGTATGACTTCCAAAAAATATCTCATTCCGTATCATTTAATTTGATGCGGTTGTTGTAGACATTGCTGGTAAGTCTTCGAATCCCCTGGAAACTGATATCTCTTCAGCAGATGCAATTACTGTATGGGTTTTTATCTTTGTCCGTATTAAATCTTTGGTAAACAAGATTAAGTTTTTCATACTCTTTTCTACAACCTAGAAAGGCGTTATAAGAGAGTGTGGGAGGTAGAAAAGGACTTAATAAGGGAAAGAGAAACAAGGTTTAAAAATTTCTCTTTTTTCCATATCTCGTAAGCCCTTTCACACAAAAGTTAAAGGGGAGTGTGAGAGATAGAAATGGGTCAAAAGGAGAAAATAAAGCAAGTTTTTGTGCTTATTATTACTTTTATGAGGATTATTTCTGTTATGAGTTTTATTTCTAATCAAAATATTTATTTAAAACGTTTTTGTGCTTATTATTATTTTTATGAGTATTATTTCTAACAAAATATTTACCACGAAACCTTTACACACGAAAGATTTGAAAGACAAGTACTTTTTTCATATTTCTGGGAGGGTTGGGGTAGGGTGGGAGTGGGGGATTAGAAGCATTGGTTTAATTTACTGCTGCTCTAGCTGGCTCTCCAGGGACTGAATTTAAGGCAACCAGTTGGCTTGCTGCCTATCGAGTGAGCTGGACGTGGCAAGTAGCCACCATGAGCAACGGTTGGGTTGTTCTTCCCGGCTTATTCCAGGAGGATTACCACCGACACGCACACTACCAACGCAATAACAAGCCTCCTTAGACCAACTTTTTAGAGAAAAAAAAAATTTTTTTTTCGTCTTTTATCAAACACCCTTTCATATCACAATCATTCCCAAAAAAAAGTAGTTTAAAATGTGATAGACATTTTTGCTTATGTGTAAGGCTAGATGGGTTTTAGTTAAGGCTTTTTAGTAGCTTCTCTTATTTCATAAGAGCCTGCAAGCAGGATCTATGTGTTGCATCGGCAAATCACTAATTTCATTGCATGTGTAGGACCATTGTACGGCGCATGGTCTGCCACATTTCCTTGTAGCAAATGAAACACTGTGTTTCATACTTCTCCAACCATGCGTTATCCCGATACGGGTACTCATTTCCTGTGTGCATGCTCTACACCAGGTAAAGGTGGAATAAGAATCCTTCTCTGTTATCTCCTATTACCAGGGCTTGCAAGAGGAATGTTTTCTGGTGCCAGTGCCACGTGCTCCATTATTCTCAAGGGCGTACGCTATAGAAATCTGAGTTGAGAGTCCTCTGTCTGTTTGATCAAAGTTCCCACCGAGTTCTGTGTTTTTATATCCGCGAATTCTATCTACTCCCCTTCTTAACACAGATGCTGTGAACTTTTTTAAGAAGTTTAATAATTCCCATGCGTTTTATGAAAGATTAAAGTGAAATACATGTATGTACGAAAGACCGTATAGCTATTTTTTCGATATTTATATATTTTTATACAAATTTATAGTTATATATAGTTAATGCAAATTTTTATTTTCTCCTATTATCGACCACCTTTCCGGTTTTATCTGTCAAAAAATTATATAAGTTTCTTACGAAATTTACATTTATCTATTTTTTATATAAAATTTATATTAAATTTATATAAAATTTACATTAAATTTTTTAACCAAATTTTATATGAATTTCATATAAAATTTATATTAATTTATTTTTATAAAAAAGTTATGTCAAATTGATATAAAATATAATTTAAATATCCACTTTACTGTAGAACACCTCGGAATGTTGAAATAAATTTGCTAAGTGGTCTTCCGTATTTACATGTTACTTTTAATATTTTGTGTAGTCCTATTTATTTTATGACATATTTTAACATATATTTGCTTCAGGCGATACTTCGCATTCAGGCAGACGTAATGGAGATGCGAGACAGCGTGTTAGAACTGGAAAAATTGGAAGACTTCGACGGCGATGATGACACAATAGGTATTGTGTTAAATGTCACATATTTGTTTAATAGTTCGAAACTTAAGGTATATTATATTGGGATTTAACTATTCATAAAGATGCTCATAATATATTTAAACTATAGCAGTTTTGATTTGAATTTTGTAAATTTTATGTTGTTACGCCGTCATCAGGGAGTAAAAGCGCGATCATGCATATCTCTTTGACCAATTCATTTGGGACTTGCTTCTTCCAAAACGCTCTTTATTTAATTTAATTAATTGTTTAATTTTGCGTCCCCATTTCCTTTCAATGTCTTTCATCTCCGGAGAGCGGCAACATTAGGTAGCTGCTGTTTAGTTGTGATCTGTGGCGTTTGTGTCACGACGATTTTCTCGTTAAACTCTAAGAATCACGAAATTTCTCAACAAATTTCCCAGACTGAGATTGAAGGAGAGGAGAGAGGAAGCGCACTCGTATCCACACCGGTCTCTTAGCAGTGACGCACAGCTTGGGTCTGGCTCTTCTTGTACTTGCCAAAGCTATTGTCGGAGTGATGAAAGAAACATTGATTTTGCTTAGGCCTGCTTTTACCCTTGTCGTCGGTTCGGTACAAACAAATAGGAGTTGGTTAAAGATGATTAATAAATCAGAGTAAGTTAAAGGTTATTACCTCGGCTGCAGCAAAAGGGCCCAATGAGCATAGGCCCGAGCGTTTTCCCTGGGAATAGTCTCTGCGATACGTAATAAATGACCAAGAACTCGTTTTTAATATGTCTGACAAGGACACACTACGCAGAGCCCTAACTGAGTTTGCAACTTGTCTTACGTGGTAGACTGTGACGTTACAGAACCCTCTAAATTCTACTGCTGACAAATTTTTATTAAATTTAACCATAAAGGAAATAATCAACGCTTTTTATCCTTCCTTCGTGTGCAGAGGGAATTAAAAATGTGAAGACGAATAAATGAAAACATAAAACTAAAAGAACCTCACACTGTTTCAAAATAGTCTAACAGACTCACAACCAAGAACTAAGCTAAAAAATCATAATGCTCACGTACTGATAATACATTAAGATAAGTAATCATTGAGCTTAAGTAGTTTTACAATACATATGGACACACTACAACGTGCTCATCTAATACATAACCAAGCATTTGTCAAATGATCTAGGTAAGCCTTGGTACCCAATCCCTGTGAGCCAAACTCTAGTCTCCAAGACGGACGCCGCACCGAGGAGGATGTTCATCGAGAGTGTGAGCACAACCCCTTCTTCTTACCAATGGCGGAACGATAAAAAGATTGACGTTCAGTACATCACTTTTCATCATCTGCCAATGTGACGTAAACCGAGAGAAAAAGAAATACAAATTTTTATTTTTCAAAATTTGCCCAGTGACATTCTATTTTTTACTATGATATGGCCATGCCATGTCTGACACTGGCATGCCATCACAAATTACTGTCAATAAGATTATAGAACCTATGACTGCTTGAACTTATATGACGAAACATTTACAAGATTTTCAGCAACAATAAAACTAAATTTTACATGAAGATAATGTCAAACTGATTTTGTTGGACTGAAGACCGAATTCCTTATAAATTTACATGAAGTTCTACATTCTTGTTGACCAGTGTAAAAATGACCAGTTGTAATGTGCGAGGCACCATATATACGCGTAAAATGCCACCACATGCAAAGGTCATCCGACCGACAAACTACAGGTGGATTAATCCAATGAAAACGTGGAATGCCACGTGCAAAAATCACCCGATCGGAAAACTACCTCAGGTGGATCTTATTAATATGGGGAACGCCACGTGCAATAATCACTCAACCGATAAACTACTCATGTAAATTCAATCAATAAAAACAACAACCCTCAATTAAAGTCTCAAAACTAGAAAAAACTTACCATCTTAAATACAAAGAGCTTATTTACATATACAACCAACCGATATGGCAAAATAGAACTCAGTACTCATGGCTTCTGAATTATTTCAATGTACAATTAAGATATATGGTAAGAAATAGCTACTTGGAGGGGAATCAACCCCATTACTCATTACTCTAAACTAACCGTTTGAACTAAGTAACTGGCCGTTCTAAGTTAGCTTACCTAATCTATGGCCATTACGATCAAGATTTCTATCACACTCGACACTTTGAAACTTCTAACACGATTATCTGGGTACTTGGTTACATTGCACACGCGCTAAGGACAACAGCTTTGATTATTATTACCACGTCACCAACAAACATATCACATCGTTGACGTGTCCACTTTGATCTACCCTGTAAAAAACGAACATATTCTGACTTCCATCTGGACCACAATTGATAACAAGGTATTGTACTCTTCTCCCAGGCCTTACAAAATAGACATTTGCTTGTTGAAATTCTCCAGGAGCAGAAACAACCATTTTTGGATTGGACGTCAAAGGCTCTAAAATAAGATATGAAAACTTAAGGAAATAGATAAGAGGACGTTCTTATTGACTCATTATCCAACTGTTGATCGTGTTGGTACAACAGTGTATCCAGCATCTAACCAAGAGCTCTCAAGCACCGGACATGTATACCTCGATCACCTGGTACCTCGATCACACCAAAGAAGAGAGATATGATACCTGTATACCTCGATACCTGGTATCTCGATCACAACGAAGAAGATAGGACCTCTGGTGGCAATGAATCTTCTTAATGAAACACCATGTGGACAGCGAATTGACGATTTCTTAGTGAAACTTGCGAAACAGTAAACAGGTGAAAATACAGTCCATTGCTTCCACTCTCTACGGCCCGATTGAACATTGAAACGGCTGAACAAATCAACACCATAGTGCGCAAGTAGAGGTCCAGGTTGAATTCTGTCAGGCGGAAGGTCAGCCATCAGCATCTGCTCTCAGCCGCCGACAAATCACACAGTGGTGGATGTGCTTTGCAACTAACCATTTACCTAATTTTATTTAAGGTCAGACCTTTGCAATGGTGCATTACTTTGTAATGACAAATGAACAATCTTGCGGGTGAATAGAACTTTGATGAAGGCTATATCTTTTTAGGCGAATACCTACTGTCAATAAACAATTTTCAAGAAAGCACTCCTACTCAGTCAATGAACTAGACAACTTAACCGGCTGAGACTGAGGCAGAGGCACAACTTCACCAAAGGCGGACTGTTGCAAGATTTTCACTATTTCTCGTTTAGTGGTAATAAGGCTGTTCAAAGAAATAGAATAGTACACAGTGGCCGGACGACTAGTAGACTTCCTAGAAACCTTCTTGCATTTCAAAGCATCTTTCTACAAAAGAACTAAGGCCGCAACTCGTTTTGATTTATGCTAATTTAAAATGTGTGTGAACCCGCTAATGCTCAAAACATTAGAAGCCGCAACAGCAAAGGATGAAACCGGCTTAACCTTTGCGTCATCACCGCAAACGACTAACTTAGACTTGAAGGTAGGCAAGACTGTCTGCCAGAAGAAATCCTAGTCATAAAGCCATTTCGAATTGCATAGTCCTTCTGCCAAACAACCACGTGATGTTAGGTTAGCTAGGTTTAACGCTCCTGGGAAATGAAGGCATCTTAATTCGTCTGGACACTTAGAACCTTTTACAAGTGTTTGCTCCTTACCCTGACACAATCTTACTGTCTGTCAAGTAACAATGCTTGGCATCCTAATCAACCAATTTAGACTCAATTGTCATTTTATCTGCCAAAACTGTGACCGTGAGCTGCAAATTAGGTGTATTAATCTGACCACTCAGACTTTTACAGTATTCAGTGAAATAGATATTGATAACTATTTGCAAAATTCATTTAATGTTGGTAGAATACTCAGGGTGCTACCAACATCAAAAACCGAGACACCAAGTGCTTCCTAAGGTCTGTATTGGTTCATCTACATCCGAAGCATGATCATTTAAATGAACAAACGGTTTGAACATGAGCTGAATGTGGAAGATGTAACATTTTAAACACCGATTTATCAAATTCCTAAATTTGAGAAAAACAACATTGCCATCAATGTGTTTGGTTGTGAAAATCAAGTTCACATCCACATAAGTTGTGGGTCAACATGAGAGTGACACTGAAATCAACCTACTGCTCATCAGTGACAATGAGAAGAGACATTATTGCCTGATTAAGAACTTTAGTCGACTCATCAAGTATTGGACAAAACATCATGGCAACAAGTTTTACTGCTTCAACTTACTTGCATGAGTTCATGCTACAAGACTTCTTGGACGAACACCGTGAAGTTTGTGAGAGGCATGGAGCACAGCGATTGTCATTTTCAGAGGATACAATCATTCGATTCAAGGGCATTCCAAAAAACAAAAGACACCTTTTGTCATTTATGCTCACTTTGAATGCGGTAGAAAAAGTTATACACAGCACAAGTATCATCATCACAAGGTCAACAGTTTTGCCTATGTTGTTGTCAGCGAATATGAGAAGGGTGATCCTGTGCTTGATTGCGGAAACAATGCTGTCCACAAATGTCTACAGTATATGTTGGATGAACGTGATCACATTGTTAATCATTTGAGCAACCCAAAGCCCATTGAAATGACTGCTGAGGACAAGAAACAGTTTGCTCAAGCTACTCACTGTTACATTTGCCATGAGGTGATGAGCTGATAGGGTGCGAGATCATGATCACATCAGTGGAAAATACCGTGCAGCAGCCCATGGTGAGCGCAACCTACAGTTTCGTTTGGGACTGAATCAGCAAGGGAAGTGGAATTGATTCGTCATCCTTGTCCTATTCCACAACCCTCCACAACGAGAATATGACAGTTATCTTCTTATGTTGGTCATTCCGAACACTGTGGAAAAGGACATTGCAATTACTATGGACAATCTAAAATGTATCCAATCCCACCAATTCATGGAAACATCCTGGCAAAAATCATGGCCAACGTAGCGGCTGAAGACAAAGATAAGCTTCAGAACATGACTGTTCATATATTTGGCAAAAATATTGAAAATATGAGGAAATGAAGCAATATAGAACTGATTCACAATGAAAAAGTTTAATAAAGGTGGTGGCTAAGTCTACGTTTTACAAATTCCACATTTTCAATGAGGATTTGACAGCAGCACACACCTCAAATCAGATCTAATTCATACAGATTGTGTTTACTATTCTGTATTCTGTATTACTATTCTATCAGTAAAACCTTCATGTATGATTATCACTACAATTACATGAAGAAGTATCCAGGCAAAAATGCTGCTCAGTGACACAGACATACAGGTGATTGTCCAAAAGATCATTTCCTTCATTCCATTCTGAACAAGAAAGTGTTGGGGAAAATGAAAGATAAAACTGCGGGAGTACCCCTTGAGTGGTTTGTAGGGCTTCGACCGAAGATGATACAGTTTACTGTATGGTGGACAAGAGAAACACACTGATAAGGGCATTACACGCGACTGTCAGAGGCGACTGACACATCTAGGGGAAAACATTATTCAAAGATATAATATCAAATTTTTCAGAGAAGGTTGTGAAGGTTGGTCTATCACCATTTGATGATAAGCGTTATGTGTTACGCCACATTAGCTCATGGGCATTATACAGCTCATAGTGCAACTCATGAATGCATGCGTTAAAAGGCACCCCCAGACACAGCAATCGTTCTGTATGAAACTTTTGAAGAATGAACGTGTCTGCATTGAGTGAACAGCAACTGGCATCTACAGTAATGCCAACAGCAAAGTCTAAGACAATGCTTAGAGCAAGGTCTGGACAATGTCTACAACAAAGTCTGAGACGAAGCCACTGCAACAGCTAAAGCATCGATCTCGAAAGCATCCTCAGTTTAGAAAGATGAAAAGAGATTAGGGCTCGCTTGCAGCTACCACGCCACCGGATAAAAAGCGAAAAATGGAGCTTAAGGCAGAGCAAAGAGCAGAACTTATGAACCTTTAAGCCAAACGAACACCTAAGTGTAAAACAAGCAAAGACCTTAGCTTAATGCTGTTGCCACTGTACAGTCTATGAAAAAGATGAGTCTGGATGAGTCACCGATTATGATAACATAAATTGAGAAAACTATACTAAACTGGTGAAATACCAACAGCAAGTGATGGTTAACATTCGTGAATATTGGCTATATCCCAATAAGAAGGGAATTTTGTTATCATTAAAAGAATGGCAAATGCTGAAGAAACAGGGACGTCAGTAGAACACGTGCTTCAGCAAATGCTGAAGAAACAAGGGATGTCAGTGGAACACGTGCTTCAGAAGATTGATGCGTATAAATGCTGCGACATTCAGCAAAAAAATAATCAGTTCTTAAGAATTCAAACGTGCAAGTATCTCTGAATCATATGGGTGAACTGACAATCTGTTATTGTGGAACTTTCATTATTCTATCTCCTGAAGATCGATCCGTGGTGAAGGATTTTTTTAACCTTTACCACTGCCAGAATTTCATTGAACGTGACGATGAATACTGTATGCATTTTAAACAGTATGACGAGCTTACCGAACGCTATGATTTCATCACGCTCAATGCCGAACACTGGAGTCAAGTGTATGCTGCTTGACAAGCTTTGAACCAAATCGATATTTACAATTGTTTCGTGGCTCAAAAAGTATTGAATTTACGTCTAATATGTGGACTATGAAAGGTTTAAGTGCATAAAAGGTTTAAATGATTTGACACTATCAAACCATGTCAATGAATATGATTTGATAAGATCAATGTCATGTCAGTTTTCACAGCATTTGAAATGGGGTGATTGTTTGTTTGTTTGCTTGGTGTTTAACGTCGCGTTCACCACCTAGGATGCGTATATTAAGTTTCTCTTGCTAAAGAAACAAGTGGGAAAAAAGAAGGAAGAATGAGGATATAGCAAAAGAAGAGTTAGAAAGAAAGAAATTCCGATTAGTCGCCTCTTACGCCATGCTCGGAACAGAACGCAGTGGGTGTATCCTTAAGATTTATTCCAACCCACAGGCGGACCAAACGGTGTGATTATATTTATGATACTTACATAATATGTATTTGAGATATTTTTTGTTCTCAATAATGGATAGTAAATATGTTAAATTGCTGTTCTTAATAACTGTAAATATTTGTGATTTATTATGTGAAATAAAATTAAAACACATATGATGCTTTTCAACTTCTATTTAATTTTGTCTCAAACAATACTTCACTGAAATACATAAGACTATGTCATATGTGATATACATGGCTTACGGGTGAGTTAACACCTCTGAAGGGACCCCCCATTTGAATGAAAAGCGATTGACGAGTGAATAAACACCACGCCAGTGATCCCAGTGACCTCAGTGATGCATTAGAATGACACGACACTAGTGTGATATGAGTATGGTAGTGTGGCAGTCATCATTTACAAATATACAATGAGATAAATATATCACTGAAACTGAACTATAAATTAAAAAAAAACACTTATCATAAAATTCAACAAGTTTAATAGAACAATGGTTTAAAAAGTCTATAGACTAAGTCTTTGACTATAAAATATCCATATTTTCTTTAAAATATATCTATAATGTCAAACATGCTATACCCTCGAGCTCTACACTATGTGTAATACACATAATATATACCACAGGTATTGGAAAGGATTATGTTGCAATGGTATCGAATTGTACACATACTCATTATTTAAAAACTTTTCCAAACGATTATCTACAGGTGAAAGTCCATAAGAGTCAAAATATTCCACAATCTTGTCAAAGTACACGGCAAACTAAAGGTTCACCATGGTTGTCTATGTTGATGACATAGGCTCCTTGCTATAACGTTGGCAGTTGATCCATAGGAAATACTTTTGTCATTTGCGTCAGTATCTATCTGCATTTATGTGCTTCGTATTCATGATTCAACATATACTATGCCATTGGCTGTATTTTGCATGTTTCCATGCTTGATAAGGGCATAATGGTCACCACCATCATAATCAGATGTTAGGTCGAAAAACAATAAAGCACAAACTCTAGTCCAATCTTCCAGTTTTATGACGGAGCTTTTCTCACCATTCAGTTTATCAAATGATTTAGAAAGAGTTTAAAAAACGTCAAGATATTTTCAATCATATTAATGTTAAGCTTGAGAGGTTTGGATAGGACTCGTTCACCATCAGGGTAAAGATGAATGTATTTAAAGTTAAAATGTTCCTAACTGTTCGGATTTCTTGTCACTGTTCAAGCAAAGGTTTCATCAATAGCCATTCTAGTTACAACACGTGTTGGTAATTGACTCAAAAAGATGTTGTCGTTTACAAATGATTGAAATGCAGCAGGAATGGCTAAAATTTTACATTCTTTTCTGGTAATAGAAAACTTGGGAGGGGGTTTTCATCAATGCATCTGTAGGTCCTAGTTGAATACCTAGACTAGCCCTCACTTTGCGAACAGTTAAAACACCTCTCTCAGTTCTACCTTAAAAGTATCATTTGCATCCATTAATAAATATCCATCTTTTTGCCTATGCAAACGCAATTTCATGCTCATGTCATTTGGAAGACAACGATCCTCAAACAAGTCTACTCTTAAGGCATCAGTAAGCATAAACACACGGCTTAGACGCATATGCAAATACGATTATGTAAACCATTATTTACTGCTTCAGGTATTTAGCCAACCTCAGTATTTACACCTAACGTGTGGCCTCCATGCTTCCGGAAAATCAACTGCTGACGGTGCAACAACCACGTCCCTTAAATACTGGAAAGAATTTGCTGGAAAGAAGCACCAGCGCCATTACCAATTCAACCAATCACAGCGTTTCGCGCCTAAATCAAGAACAAAAAGGAAAACACCTACCCGTAAACATATGTTACATGTTGCATAGGAACCAAAATGTGATCTTTTTGGAACGACCACAAACTCCTTTACAAAACGGCAATATCTGTTACAATATATGCTATTTCTAAATACTTGAAAATTACATGAAAAGTATGTGTTAAATAACACAAAATTTTACATGCCTCAAAATGCAACAAAATAAGAATATTCAAACACAGAAATATTGCCTTATACACAATCTTGGTGCGTTCATCAAAAAGCTATATGAAACTTGAAATTTCGTGTCTGAAGATTTCCGGTATACTTAAATACTTAGTAAATACTTAATATGGCAAGATTGTAATGTCCATTTTTGCATATAAAATGCTAATGAATTTCTAGAAAAGAATAAGCTAAACCTATCAGACATGCTATATTATGTCCCTGCCAAATGCAGTCGTCCTAGCTTAAGCCGTCTCGAAACAGTTCGCCTGAGAAGGCTTTTGAGGAAAAAATCATACAGAAACACTTTATCCAATTGTACGAAAGCAATGAACTAGGGGATGCAAAATCTCCAAGGGTAACAATCACAACTTAACATATGATGAGTCTTGTTGAGGTGTGGCGAGTTTCACTAAAATCAGCATTGATGGCGTTATGAAGCTGGAAGCATGATGCGAGGTATGGTACGAGTCAATGTGGTTAGGACCAAGAGCTAGGTCATGCCGGTTGTACCACCGTGTCATGATAAATCACACAAACAATCAGTATACATGGCTACCATTAAATTGAGAAATTCTCAACGAAAGGTTCACTTGTGCCGAAGGAAGTAAATTCTGTCGAAAACTTCAGGCGACAGCCGTTTTAGAGTAAAACCACAAACATCCAAAATTTTCCAAATTTTAAGCTGCTGGTTTTGGATTTTTTACATAACAGCGGATTTTTAAAAAATCGCAAATGACATAAATGTTAACTATGTGACACTGCTAAACTGAATCAGGATCCATTGTAATGACCAATTTGGATAAAAGGTGTAAAAATTTTTTTTTTTAATTTGAAAAACATAAAAATGAAGTTTTAAGCATGACAAAGTTAGAAAGTACAGTGCGAAGTCAAGATGTGGCAGTAGAGCTTGGGATTATAATTTTTTGGTGCTAAGAGTTGCCAAAACGGCAAAATTGCAAGGTTGATTAAGTATGGTATTTTTTATTAAATTAAAGTAGTAAATTAGAGTAGTAGCATTCTGGTTGCTAAAAATATTTAAATTAGAGATTATTTCAGACTGGGAGGAGGGGGTGGGTCGATTATTTTTAAATCGATGGATTTTCGTCCGAAATAGTCGACTGCTATAACAATAGCTAGAGTACACTGATGTCATTTAAAAATTGTTATTTCATAGTAGCTGGTAAAAACTTGAAGGATTCACTGAAACACTTTGTGGGTACAGTTCAGTGAGTGAATTATGGACATAATACGTTGCAAAAATCTACTTCATCTAATCACAAGAATTAATAAAATAAAAGTTATTTAAGTACATTTACTGAATTTAAGACACCACAAAACAAGTGGAAGGATAGAACTGAGAACTAAAACCTTAGGACGTGGTCAAAGAACTACTGGTCCGGATAACAACTGATAAGAAATGATCTCGATTTTCTACATTTCAACATATTTGTGTTTACAGGTCCATCGCCTTCTGAGAGAGCAACTGTTATCGATGCTCCATTGAAACTAGAATTTATGCGATTAGACTTGACGTCAATAGATTCAGTGAAACACTTCGCTACTCAGTTCATGGAAAAAGATTACAATTTGCACCTCCTAATCTGCAATGACGCCGTAGTCAACGTACCGAAAAGTAAGACAACTTAATTTTGATCAAATTAAACTATTAAAATATTTTGTTACAGTGATACAAAATGGGAGGGGGTTTACTAGTTTGAGACAGCTGTCTGTACCACTATCTTACGCCCGTAAAACGTGGAAAATTTTACTAGATTTTGTGACCATTTATTTACTACACCATGAGACATCCCAGTCAAAATTTCAAGGTCAATCAACGTCCCTGTGCGGTTACTACTTCAGTCCGATCAAACCAACATATTAACTCTGGTTGTACTTTGGCTGTGATTGGTCGCGACTACAGATCAATGTCTAACCAACATCTTTGACACAACAGGTGAATGGATATTGGTAAGCAAATTTGTTCAGACGTTGTTTTTGGCCACAATCAAAACGCAACTTTCTCCGAGGTTCCATCAACTTGGTGCAACGTTAAGTAGACATTGCTCTGGTTTCCAGAAACCAAAACCCGACGATTCGACGCTGGGTGCGATATCTATCCAACTCTGTTGCAACGTCGCAATGTTTACTGGGGTCATGCAGTTTTGTTACTATTGGCCAGTTCACGGTTTCAGAGGACAAAATTCGTAAGATTCCAGGGGGAGAAAAACAAGGAAACAAATAAAGAAAATGTATTAAATGTATTCTCTTCTATGACATATCGTTAAGGCGTAAAAACTTTATTAGAAGGTGGAAAATTTATTCATCATATTATAACAATTATTTTCTAATACAGAAATAGCTCTATATCTATTTCAAATTGATTTTAATGTAATCTCCATTGACCATGCTTTTAAGTTTCTCTGCTTCTATATTTATCAAAAGTCCTGTTGTCTGCTTCTATGTTTATCAAAAGTCCTGTTGTTTGCGTAATGGGTTCCGCTTCATATATTTTCTTCAATGCAAAAGAGCAATGTTAGGCTATGCAAAAATAATATTTAGAGCACACTTATGTTATTATCGTGCCGTTTAGTACATATAGTGCTTGGACGGTATACAATGTATATTTCATGCAACTTATGCCTCACTTTGTTTATTTCTAAAGTAATAAGATGCCTTAAATACGTGTGTTTTATCAGAATACCAGGTAACGCCCTTTGGTGCAGTCTCTTTCCTTTTATTTGTTGCCAAGTGGCGAATGAGCAAATTTGGCGTGAAACTGGTAATATGACGGGTTTAATACAAAGCGATTAGACTGCGCCGTTCAGTTTGGGATTTAGTGCGACCTTTAGAAACACAATGGTATAAGTTTCAAGTTTTTTTAGTAGTAAGAGCGTCACTTCAGCTCCATAGGCTTCATGGTTGAGCGATCTCGATCTGAATGGAGCCAAATTAGTTCAAGGGATGACGTCACATGAAAGTGCTTGCCTAAACAGATTGTCGTTTATCGTATACGCTATTGTATTTAATTTCATACCGAAGGTGAAATATCTATACGCGTAGCATTTTAAAAAATAATTATCCAGAAATATGTGTATCCCAAAGAATATATGTTGCACTATTTGTTATTCCACATGAGTGATACGGCTTTACGCTGACAATATAAAACGCGGAGAACTGGGGTTTGGCCTTCATTCTGTCAACAGAACCCATTATGTTAACACCTCAACGCATTCAATTAAGTATACAAAAGGATTTCTTGAAAAAGGTAAGACCTCTTGGTACCATATATGGAAGCTAATTTTCAAAACAGTAAAAAGAGAGGCAGACTGCATAGGTCAGTAAAAAGGAGAGTTTGACAAATAAGCCCCAAGCATTAAAATTATTTTAAACATTGTTTAACGTGTAATGTAAGCAACCGCCAACACCTTCACTCCCACTCTGCCCCACCATACAACCCATATATGGATTAACAGCTGTGTCTCCCTCCATTCAAGCGTATCAAGGTTATGTTATGACTTGTATAATAGACTATAATGCACTAGTCCGAATCGTATTTTGTTTTTAAATTTCAGACATCATGTTTTCTATCTGCCACGTTTGTAATAAAATGCTTGGGAGGAAAGTCACTCTTAACAGACATAAGTTGAAACATGTTGATGATAACCTCCACCATTGCTCCGATTGTAGGGAGGCGTTTACCTGCGCAGCCTGTTTACGTCATAGACGTATGCAACACCAAACAGAGGGTAAACGACCTTTAGACAATGAACACTTGTCGCCGCTTAAAAGCTACAAGAATCTCCCCGGGAATTTTACGATCGATAACAGTACATAACATTCCAATATGGATGCTAGTGGAGCAGAGCAGGCGCCATAGTGAACACAAAACGTAGAAGGTTATTACTGTGCTGTCGAAGTTCAAGTGTGCGCATAGGCAAAAATGTAGCTGTTTAATTGATTGAAACGTTTGTGCTAAAAATAGATTTTGGGAATTCCCCGCCAGAAAGTGTATAAAGGATGCTCTGCAATTTAGTTTATTATACGTTTAAACATTGACGAATAAACATGTCTTATACAAGAGAAGAACAGAACATAAATAGATTTCTTTGCTAAAATTGCAAGAGGTGAAATTGCTCATTCACAGAAGGGTTAATATGTAATAGGTGATTACATACCACAGTATGTGGAACAAGAGGGCGGTGTCGCTGCTCCGATACTTACTGAAGTGTCACCAACAGAAGTTCAAATTCAGCAAGCTGAAAGTGCACTCAGGCGTAACATAGGAGAGGTCAAGAAGCAGGTAATAAAAAAGCCTATCATAAAGAGAACATCCATAGCAAGAAATAATAAAACTTCCCCACTAGGTCATGTGACTAGTGGGGAACTGTTATAAAAGTACAACACGCAAGCACAGTCCTTCATTTAAACGTTTCTCGTTGAACTGTTAACATGACGCAGTGTCCAGTTTGTCACTGGATACTTTCAAGAAACAACGCATGCAGAGACATTTCAGATCATAGCATGATGGTAAAATAAAGCCACCACCAGCACCACAGAACCATGCAATCGAATTGGTAGATGCACCGGACCATGTGTTTTCCAACACCCGTGAACTGTCACATGTTTTGGCGCCTACTGGTAGTGGCAAAACATATATCTGATTATGAAGCTATTGCAAGAAGGGAAATAAAGAGCAAGGCCTGACAGGATAGTTGTATTGTACAAACGCTGGCAAGCGCTGTATGCAGAGATGCAAAGAACAATGCCCAATATTGAATCTGTTCAAGGGATACAAAAGTACTCAGATAGTTATGACTTCTTTGATGTTAGAAAGAATAATGTCAGCAACCGCTAGCGATCGAAAAAGCACGGATCTGTTTACCTAGGGCTCATCCTATCGCAATCCCAGTGTTATCAATCTAACACAGAATCTATTTCCTACGGGCAAGAATTCTGATGCGCAGTCCCCCAATACTGAGTATATGATCACATTCAAGTCTCCAATGAATCAGTATCAGATTAGGACAGTGGGAATTTTCCTGTTTCCTAGCCACCTAAACAAGTTTCTTACAAGTATATGAAAAGGCAATCAGTCGCCCCTTTGGATATTTACTTATGGATGCAAAGCAAAACACACCTGTGCCTGAGCGGTTCGAAACATAGTTTGAGAACAGTCAGAAACTACAAAAGGAGGGAAACACACGTCACAAGATCATTTAGTGACTGACGGACAAGGTGAACGCATCTCAAAGCAAGAAAGGAAAGCAGACAAATTTAAAAGAAACATCACATTATTTAAAACTAGAGCGGCTAGTGCACACAAAACATAAAAGTACAGGCTTATATTACACACTTTCAATCGATACCTACTTAGTTTCATTTTTGTAAACAAAAGCAAATACATAATCCCTCCCCTTCCAAAAAAACTTTAATTTTTTTATTAATGAAACAAAATATTCATTTCAGCAAACATAATCATAATAATCATTGCAAAAAAATTCAAAATGAACAAAACAGTAGGTGGTCACTAAAACAGATATTACTGCGTCTTTTTATCCTGGAAGGAGTCTGGAAGGTGGTGGCTAAAACGGGTTTTACTGTGGGTCCTTCTTATGTTGTCCTGAAGTCGCAGTAATTTTACTGTACGTGCATATTTATCCGGGTCTGGAAGTTGGTCCAGACAGGCAGGTTTTACCGTGGGTCGTTTTACCCGAATCTGAAGCAGTTAACGACAAACGGGTCCTACCTTAGATCTTTGTTAACCAGGTCTTGAAGGTGGTGTGGATTTTTTTGCTAAACATCACCCTCTACTCCCAGCTATCTAATGTCGGTACGACTGTCAACGCAACTCTAACCCTTTTTCGCAAGGTAACAGTAATGGTCTGTACTCTAAGTGTAGTTATAGCCATGATATACTACCTATGTTCCCATCGAACAAAAACACTACAAAGGCATTCTTCATAACTGCGCATCAGATGACGTACATCGGTGGGAGAATGGGGAAAGCATTTCGGCACTGCTTCCCACAAGATATCAGATGACCAACTTTAAAAGCGATAAATGCTTCAGGTACTGCAAACAATGGTACGACAAAAGTATTCCATGACCTCATAGAATACGACTTCATCATGCTACACAACTGACACTGACCCCTGAATAAGTGGCATGATACGTAATAGAGGTAGATAAGAAACGCACAGAAGGCTCCATTTCAGTAACAAATAGCAATGAACCGACAGTAATGCTGTTACTGTTTTGAAGTATTCTAAAGAATGCAGAAACACTTGAGAACCTTCTGAAAAGCGCTGAAATCCCCAGCGTAGTTAACAACTATGCTTAGTTTACAAAGGAGCCAAAAAATGGGCAGGCGGCTGGTGTGGAGGAGAGAGCGTTGACGTTCTGCAAATCACTTGATTTTAACCAAAATCGTGCGACTTATCCGAGGAATAACTACACCAAGTTTAAACTTGATCCGAGTTTCCGCTATCGAGATATTTTGGCTAACAATAGGTAAGTTTTGACGTAATGATGCATTTCTTAATTTCACCGCACGCGTCAAAAGTTGAAACTGACTGAGCCAAGAAATATCCATATAAAATTTTAAGTCGATATGACTTTCCGTTATCGAGATACTGTGCATGAAAGCTCTGGTTCACAATATATACATATTGTACGTGATGATGTCATACACCGCACTCATTCGTTCTACTCGCGAAAAACAGAATCTTTCGGACCTACCAAGCATCAGTCTCACCAAGTTTCAACTTTCTTCGATGTTCAAAGGCTGAGAAATTTTGCATACGAGAATTTTCGGCTATGGTGCCTACACCTGCCCTAATCACGTGACATGCGTCAACAGCTGACAGATCCGTTCGATTGACCCAAGGAATACCAATATAAAATTTGAAATCGATACGACTTTCCCTTATCGAGACATTTTGCACACAACATTTTGTTCAAAATATATTCTTTGGCCCCATTCTTGAACCCAAGAAGGGCTGTCGTGATGGCCAGTCACGATCATTAACGGCTGGTCGTTCAGGTTAATAACACTGCGGCCATACAGCGAATCTCACGGCGATGGGAATACCTCCGCGCCTAGTTGGCCATACCAGATTGCCTAGCTCCGTTCGGAATTTCCGCTGCCAAAAGGTCGGTCAAAGTAGAGCCGGGGGAAGGCAGACCTAGCGAAAGTTTTTGCAAATTGTGGATGGAAATAAAAACACTACAAGAACGCCGCCAAAGCGACTCTACATCCAAACAGAATCTCCTCCGATTCCTTTTTCGGAGTTTTTTACTGTGTCTGTGTCGCGAATAGCGGCCGGAGCGTGTTCGCACGGACCACGGAAATAAATAAACCGCCGTAACCTGAATTTTAAGAGTTTTATTTCAACACACACACAAAAATACGTTTTAAATTCCACAACACACCAAATATGTTTCATGAAAACACCTCATGGAAGACACACATATTCCAGCCGGTACTAAACCAGTGCACCACAATGCACCACACGCTGTTCTCCTTGTAGTAACACAGTACCTCCTCTATCTATACACTGAAGCTGTGCCCGTCATGAAGTTGCACCCTTCCGAAAGTTACTGCTGCACTAACAGCGCGCCGCTCCCAGTTCCTTTGACACACCGACGCTGCACCCGTTATGCACCTCAAACGCACCAATTGGACATCGCACTACACCCGTTCCTGTACACACGCTGTGCCCGTCACCGTACTGCCAGAACTCTCAATTCACCGGCACATCTTAGCAGGCATGCTGAATAACACAGAATCAAATGATTCTTTTACTTATCAGCTCTACAAAGCTTTCAATACACTCATTTTAATCATTCTGCCTCCCCTTTAAATTAAAATTTAACCGGGGTTTCATGCCACGGGCCTTAAATCACCACTAAAATTTACTCAGCTCGAATCATTACATAAAATTTTTCATTTTCCACACTGGCATAAAATAAACTCTTTAAGGTAAATGCAACAATACCTGGATAATTGGCTTCACAAACATTTAGCCATTTTATAGTAAGTGGACAACATTCTGGCTTTTAAAAGCCACAACTTATTTACAAGGTATTGCGTCCCGCATTCCTCAGAATCTCGAAAAAATGATGATTCCAACGTTGTTTAAGATTAAATAAGTCAGAATAGGAGCCAAAACGCCAAGTGTCAGTTTCTAATTGGCTAATAGAAGTGGAACCACTAATAGGAGCCGCTTTAGGAGCAGCCAAGAAGTAAACACAAAAGTTACATATTTCGGCTCCATTTACACACAAAACAACCAAAGCATGTGCGATTTCGGCTAAATTCGCAAAATCAAAATCAACAATGCACGTGCGATTTCGGCTCCTACTGTTACCGTGTAACGATTCTATAAATAGCTATCACTAATAAAATCTATAATCATAATGCACTAATTAAAACTAAAAGTCGGTTTGGTAATTCGAGCCCATATATGACACACGCCCCCTTTAAAGATTTCACTTATCAAGAGAAATCGGAATGATATTATAATAAGCATTATAGTAATTTGTAAGAAGCCACAACCTGTACAGTGACCAGCTATTCATAACCTAAATGTACAGTAATAATAACCATATCATGTCACTGCCTTGACAAATAGTCGGCGCCCACGCACGTTGTCTCTACGTCTGATCTGCTGGAACACAATATTATATGGCTGTAATAACATTGCCCACCTCATAATTCGGTCATTCGTATGCGTGGCCGAGTTAAGGAAAGTTAGAGCACGATGATCCGTTTGTAGAGTGAACGTGATTTGCAAACAGGTATTGCTTGAATTTATCTTCTGCCCACACAATTGCAAGACATTCTCGTTCTATGACAGAATATTTCTGCTGCCTCGGTAACAACTTCTTACTTGCATAAGCTACTGGGACCAAGATTGGACCAGGTTCCTGATATTGCAGAAACACAGCACCTAAACCAGTTAAAGATGCATCTGTCCTAAGGATGAATTCTTTGTTAACCTCTGGTAGTTTCAACACAGCTTTTTTTACCAACATTTGTTTTAGTTGATTGCAGGAATCCCTAGCACGAGAATCCCAGATCAAAGTATTCAGCTTATTTAACCTAGTCATATCTGTTAATGGAGTTGCAACTGAAGCATAGTCCGGACAGAATTCTCTGTAGTATCAAGTCAAACCTAGAAAGGAACGAAGTTGCGTCTTTTTGGACGGCAACGGTGCGTTCAATACCTTCTCTATGTTATCATCCAATGTGCCTAGCTGACCTTTGCCAACTTTCTTGCCAACAAAATCAATCTCGTGGTACCCCAAAAGACATTTCGATGGTTTGATTGTAAGTCCAACCCTTTCGATCCTATCAAAAACCTTTCCCAATACTGACAAATGAGCTTCCCAGCCAATTGTATATGTCAATACATCATCGACAAAGCTATCAACACTATTTAACCCATACAACAACTCTCGCATCATCTGATTGTTCTCACTTCCCGCATTAACGTACCCGAACGGCATGACGCAATATTGGAACAACCCAATTGGTGTATAGAAAGCAGTTTTCTCCTTTGAAGCCTGTGTCAACGGAATTTGATAGTAGCCCTTTGAGAAATCCATCTCGGATAAGTATTTGTACCGAGCTTACCTTGCATAAATCTCATCTGCCGAAGGCATCGGTACTGCATTTAACTTAGTCACTTTGTTTAGAGCCCTAAATTCAGTACATAGCCTCAAAGATTTGTTTTTCTTTCGAACCAAAACAATTGGCGCCCTATATGATGAACTAGAAGGTTCTATCACACCTAGGCTTAGCATATCTTGGATCTCTCTTTTGCACTCACTGATCAAAGCGTGTGGTATCGAATACTGCTTTGCCCTAATAGGTTTGTCCGTTTTTAAAACGATATCACACGTCCACATATTAGACCTGCCTGGTTTAGACAAAAAATACTCTGAAACCTCTTTACCAAATCTAACATTTGACTCCTTTGATCTGCTGACAACTCCGGGTTAATGTTAACATCCCTATAGGATTCTTCCTCACTAAGGGGATTTTCCCATATCTCGTGATCGTCTAATGGGTTAAATTCAACTTCTTGTCCAATATCCTCAGATATGGCAGCAACTACACATCCCACTTTAGTCGTATTTCTATCAACTGTTCGCTTGAAGAATTTCTTCAACATGTTTATGTGAAACAACTTTTCTTTGCCCTCAATGTCAACGACATAATCGTTAAGACCCTTCTTATCTTTAACCACATACGGACCCTTCCATTGTAACAATAGCTTATTGTGTTCGGTAGGTAACAGTAATAACACTCTATCGCCAATATCGAGCTTCCTAGGTTTCGCAGATTTATCGAAGTGTTTCTTATACCCTTCCTGAGATTTTTCCAATTCAAACTGAGCAATTTTACAAGTTTCCTCTAACCTGTTTCTCAGATCTAAGACATACTCGTGCGTTGACTTAACTTCTGAACCACAAGTTTCATTGGTCCAAAGTTTGCGCAAGATTGTCATGGGACCTCTCACTGACCGACCATAAAGTAACTCGAACGGAGAAAACCTACTACTGCTTTGAGGGGTTTCTCTATAAGCGAAAAGCAGGGGCTCTATGTATCGGCACCAGGTTTTTGGTTTTTCCGCGCACATTCTCTTTAGCATTTTCTACAGTGTACCATTATACTTCTCACATAACCCGTTCGCCTGACTGTGATGCGGTGTAATAAAGAGGTTTTTAACTGACAAAAGTCTTGATACTTGAGCCATCATTTCAGATGTAAAGCAAGAACCATTGTCACTTACTACCTCATACGGTATTCCTACTCTAGTAAAGATACCAACTAATGCTTCGGCTACACGTACAGTGTCAATATTCGGGAGGGCTACCGCTTCAGGATAACGTGTTGCATAGTCTACACACGTTAAAAGGTATCTATTTCCCTTCTCGCTGACGGGTGAAATGGGACCTACAATGTCCACCGCTACTCTTTCAAATGGTATCCCGAGGGATTTTTTCTAATGGAACTTTTCGGATTGAAGCTTTAGAAATAGTCTTTTGACAAACTTCACATGACCTACAGAACCTGACCACGTCACCTTGGACACCGGACCAAAACAAATGTTCAACAATTTTCAATCTGGTTTTTTCCATTCCCATGTGACTAGACAACGCAGCATTGTGTGCTAACTCCAAAACTGATGTTCTAAATTTATTGGGAACCATAAGCTGATTATACAACTTTCCATCGCCAACGCGTGGGAATTTGAAACATCTCTACAAAAGTCCACTCCTAATCTCAAACCAATATTCGCTTTGCCTACACTTAAACGCTCGACCATTTCTTGCATCATTCCATGGCTTTGCCAAAGTCTTATCTTGTTGCTGTTCTAATTTAAAGACATCAGGGGGCACACTCAAAAGAAAACTGCCTTCAAACACCTTAAGTGGTTTCTCACCATTTTTCACCATAGCACGAGTATGTACCGCGAATCCTATATCTGATTCACAGACATTTCCCAACACCACCTCGCATATGAGGTTATTCGGACATAAAGCCGTTACCTCTCCTTCATACCACGGACACGTCAAGAAAACCCTTGCTACAGGTGCATAATCGAAGGAGCCATTGATCATATAATATTTCTTTTTTCCACCCAGCCATTGACTTGGCTTGACTACGTCCGCCCGAACGAAAACCGGCGTGCATCCGGTATCGCGCATGACATTCACCTCAGTACCATTTAACTTTCCAACTGATATGTTAAGTTTCGATAGCAATGACGGATTTGGGTTCCTATACGCGACTGAACCTAGTCATTCTACATTCGCGTGATTATCGGACCCTTCCTCTGAAATTGCAATATTACCAAACTGTTGCCTCCTATTTTGGGCCCAATTGTGACCATCTGACCCTCGCCCAAGAGTGAAACCTGAATTGCAATGTTGACCTTGCGCCCGATGGTTTTGGTTTGCTTGACCTCTAAATTCATTGTTCCCATAACCTCGAGAAAAGCTACTTCCTTGACCTCTATTGCTAAAATTTCCACGGTCAGGAAGATGGATTTTTGATTTTGTGAATGGTGTCCTTTCTGTTGTTGCGACGACGTATTAGACTTCCACCGACTACCCTTTGATCTATTTTTATGGGCACGCTCAAACAATTCCCCATAATTCGAAAGCTCTGCTAAACTGGTTACTTCATGCTCCCTAACAAAAGTCACCAAATTAGAATCCGCACCCGCACTTTTGCCTAACTAGATAATCCTTTCCAAGGACAATTGCACTTCTCCTCAAGACTCATGGCCAACACCCAACTCCTGTTCACTGACTAACTCCTCCAACTTATTTTGGTTGGCGACCGCCATATCATATCAATCTAGGTGACCTATAAAAAGGTCTCCTTCACAATAACCTATAAAGGTCTATAATGTGTTATATAAATAACACTTGTGAACCTACGAAGTGTAAACTTGCACGGGCTCACAACGTGCACCTAAGAAAATGTGGGGAAAGTTAAGGAAATAAACCCACTTAACTTCCTATAAAGTAAATAACTGGACACAAAGTATGGCTTTATTACGTAGTCACCGAATCACATGTTCCTAGGATTTGCGAGAGTGACACATATATACTATTTAACCGCCGGTGTAATGTGTCAAACTCTGGCCTATAAAGGCACAAGTTAGTTGAACTAAACAACTGTTATAACAATATAGCCTATAAAGGCACATCAATTTTCTTGAGTATAAACTCAACACAGGGCCGTGTCTTCACCCCAAAATCATACGCAAAAGAACCTAGGGCCGACTAAATTTCCTTGCGGTGACAAAACAAAACATCAAACTAAGTGCATAACGATCCACCAACAATACTATCCAACATACCTGCTAGTAATATGTTCGCAACATCGAACTAAGTGCATAACGATCCACCAACAATACTATCCAACATGCCTGCTAGTGATATGTTCGCAGCAATGGGTATTTTTTTTATTCTCAATTATATTTAAGATATTTCTTTTTATTTATTTGTTCCAACCCAAATTTATTAGAGCACAATGTTTACATTATTTATTTATACGTGGACACAATTTATTCCCGCAGTCATTTTGAGACCTCAGATTACCTAACAATGAAAAGCTAAACCATTTACTTCAGGCCAATATTATGGCTATTTCTTAAACCGACACAACAATCAACTGGAAATGTATAGTACACCAAAAAGTTTACATTTCAAACCAAATTAACAAATTCTGGCAATGACTGCTGCCAGTCATTTCGAGCAGTTGCAATTCATTAGAATAACCGTGCCTCATGAGGCGGGTTTTTTTTGGGGGGGAGGGGAAAGAGAGAGGGGGTAAATTTTTAAGGAGGTTAACCGGAAAAAGAACCCGATGGGGATAAATCAAATGATGGGGAAGAGTTCTTTTTTTCACTTAAGGTTTTTTCCCTCAAGACAGCGTTAAAATATTGAAGTCATTCTCAGAATTCAGCATTCACATAGCATTCTACACCGTTTTTCAATATCTAAAATCGAGTTTTCATTCCCTCGGTCGGTTCATATTTTCATATAAACAATCAGTGGTGGTATCACATAAAAAGCAAACTCACCACCGACAAAAGTATCACCACCAAAAAACCACCAAAAAAACCACAAAAAAAAATTTAAAAAAAACCTAGTCAAAAGCGGAAAAAAGATCACGTCGGGGTCACCATGTGTCGCGAATAGCGGCCGAAGCGTGTTCGCACGGACCACGGAAATAAATAAACCGCCGTAACCTGAATTTTAAGAGTTTTATTTCAACACACACACAAAAATACGTTTTAAATTCCACAACACACCAAATATGTTTCATGAAAACACCTCATGGAAGACACACATATTCCAGCCGGTACTAAACCAGTGCACCACAACGCACCACACGCTGTTCTCCTTGTAGTAACACAGTACCTCCTCTATCTATACACTGAAGCTGTGCCCGTCATGAAGTTGCACCCTTCCGAAAGTTACTGCTGCACTAACAGCGCGCCGCTCCCAGTTCCTTTGACACACCGACGCTGCACCCGTTATGCACCTCAAACGCACCAATTGGACATCGCACTACACCCGTTCCTGTACACACGCTGTGCCCGTCACCGTACTGCCAGAACTCCCAATTCACCGGCACATCTTAGCAGGCATGCTGAATAACACAGAATCAAATGATTCTTTTACTAATCAGCTCTACAAAGCTTTCAATACACTCATTTTAATCATTCTGCCTCCCCCTTAAATTAAAATTTAACCGGGGTTTCATGCCACGGGCCTTAAATCGCCACTAAAATTTACTCAGCTCGAATCATTACATAAAATTTTTCATTTTCCACACTGGCATAAAATAAACTCTTTAAGGTAAATGCAACAATACCTGGATAATTGGCTTCACAAACATTTATCCATTTTATAGTAAGTGCACAACATTCTGGCTTTTAAAAGCCACAACTTATTTACACGGTATTGCGTTCCACATTCCTCAGAATCTCGAAAAAAATGATGATTCCAACGTTGTTTAAGATTAAATAAGTCAGAATAGGAGCCGAAACGCCAAGTGTCAGTTTCTAATTGGCTAATAGAAGTGGAACCACTAATAGGAGCCGCTTTAGGAGCCGCCAAGAAGTAAACACAAAAAAGTTACATATTTCGGCTCCATTTACACATAAAACAACCAAAGCATGTGCGATTTCGGCTAAATTCGCAAAAGCAAAATAAACAATGCACGTGCGATTTCGGCTCCTACTGTTACCGTGTAACGATTCTATAAATAGCTATCACTAATAAAATCTATAATCATAATGCACTAATTAAAACTAAAAGTCGGTTTGGTAATTCGAGCCCATATATGACAGTCTGAAACAAATGTCCACTGAAACTCTCGCCGTTTGCTATTGGGAAACATTTAACAGCCGTGATTGGAACAAATTACACAGTAAAGCGCTTAAGATCTGGCGATTTGTTGGAGCGGATCACCACTACAAAGCAGAGCAAAAAGCTCTGTAAAACCTCCACCTTTATTGGACATACACTACATAGAAGCCTAAATGTTAAAAAGGCGTTGTGGGAGACGAGACGCAGAACTGCTGTACTGTTCCCGGGAAGAAATTTTTGAAGGACTCTAGAACCAAGGTGTTATACCGGCTACAGCTATGGGGAAAAGAGTGCCTTCAAAGGCCCTTGATACCACCAAGAGTTAAAGTCGGCCACCTGAGTTTAGGAGTCAGAACACACATCCAAAACCCACTCCTGTGGTACAACTGCCAGCGATATATATTGCACAATTGCGCATTAGTAACATATGAAAGCAGTAAATCACTTGTTCGAGATGTGCCGAAATAGGCCATTCGACAGGCAACTGCAAATCAAAAGTTGAAAAACAGCAAAGGTGCCCACGTGGTTTCATCTAAAAACTGTCATCTAAAAGTAAAGAACGTCCAACATATAAAAGCACAAAGGAGTGTCACACACACCGAGGCTCGCAAAATCGTTGAGGGAGACGGCTCCCGAAACTACGCTGGTGCTGTAAAACAAGTCACACAACGGTAAGCACGGGGTGTCAGGCCATTATCTCGTGGCTCGGTGACCTGCAGCGGGTTTAACTGCAGGCACTACACTCCATGTCCGAGCACAAGACCCCAAAATACCGTAAGTCCTTTCTCATCACTTGACAATTGACAACGGAAGCGGCTTAAGGACAAGGCAGACAACGATAGCTGCAAGATATGGTATTGGGAGAAAAAATAAGCTCCTAACCGACATTCAAGGAGGCTTTATAAAAGAAAGAGGTACCATAGATTACCTGGTTAGACTCGAATAATTCATAAGGGAAGGTATTATCCATAGCAAACATGTCGTTTTTTTCGATTTAGAAAAAGTTTACGACACGGCTTGGAAACATGGGTCCTGTGGGATCTTTTCGACCCTGGTCTACGAGGTCGCCAACCTGAATTTATTGAAGCGTTTTTAAGTGACAGGCGGTTTAGAGTCCGCCTCGTTTCGGTTTTCACGGACTACAACCATTGGATATCAAACGACTCAAGTTCTCTATGCAAGACGTTATTAGGCTATACGCAAATAAAGAAAACCCCATGCATAAAGCAATATTCGGTACTGACCATTGATAAATCCAAAACACACGCCCTAGGGTTATCGTTCCCTTTGGCACCAGAATCCGGAACTACTTAATAATGCTGGAATCAAAGTCGAGAAAATTGAAAATTCAAAACTTTCTGAATACCCAACATGGAAAATACAAAGACTAATTATAGTTTAAACTCTAACAGACTTTCCTAAAGACGAAACAAATGCTCACGTGTTTAAAGCTTGGTTTTCTGAGTTAAAGAAAACCTACCTTGACCAACACTTCATATATACGGACGAATCTAAACTCGAGGACAAAGTTGCTGCTTCGATAGTACAAAATTAAATACCCTAAAAACTAGACTACGAAATGGCTTCATCATATTCTCGGCGGAGATTCGGGCACTTCAACTAGCCATTGAAATTGTTAAGATCAACTGGTACAAAAAGTTTGCAATCTGTGTGGACTCCTTGTCAGTTTTACAATCACTAAAACATGTTCAAGTGTCGAACACAATGATTTTAGATTTAATAGAACGTTAATAATTACAATCAAACAAGACAAATCGATGTATTTAAAGGCATTTCTATGGGTGAAATACTTATACATGTGGTTTCAATGGGGTCTACATAACAGTACATATAGTCGGGGTACAGTGCGAAGACACATCACTCATGTGAAACAACAAATAGCGCAACGTGTATTCGTTGAAAAACAGAAATGTCCGGATAATTATCAACAAATATATAAAATTATGCTGTGGATATTTCACCTTCGGTATGCTATTAAAACAATAGCGTATGCGACAAACTACACCATGATCAGGCAGATGTAGCAAAATGACGTCATACTTGAACTGATCTCATCAGCCATTTTGGCTCCGTCCAGATCAAAATCGCTTAACCATGGAGCCTATAAGTCTGCAGTAACGTTCTTACTATTTTTGTTTGAGATCTTGTAGATTTTAAATTTTTTTGAGGATAAGTGTTGATTGGTGAGGAGTCAATTTCGTGCAGTATTGGATAGAAAAAAAGAGTTATAAACGTAAGAATTCTTGGACGATTGTAGATTTTGTTAAACTGTTTGGAAATTAACGATAGAAAACGGCAATTTGTGGTTTAGCTGAACGGGCCTTGCCTCCTTAGTAAAAACTCAATGATGTACAACGCTAAGATCCGCATATTCGTCAAAGGCAACTTCAAAGGGATACTTTAACAAAGAGCTAAACGAGGAAGGAGTATGGCATGCACGAGTTGATTCAGATTGGCCAGCGTCGGGATACGAAAACGCAGAACTGAGGTACTTCGTGCAGCAAGAGCAGGGGAAAGCTGAGGAACGGGAACGACAAGCCCTTGAGAGTGGGGCTCAGGCTCGAGAACGTGGCGATAGGATTAGGCAAGAGGAATCGGAGCTCGAGGAAAGGGACCGTACGACAAAACATGAGTTAGCGCGTCTACATGAATAAGCCAGGCAGTTGGAGTGGTGCAAACGGAGTTGCACATGCAGAACAGGATGACGATCTGCCTAGGCGTCGTAACAGTAACAGGCTGGGCAGAAGATACGTCTGACCCTGAGACCGCTTTTAACAGGGAAGGCATAGAAGCTTATAGTAGTATGCCTATCGACAACGTCAATAATGATCGGAGTTGAAGACGGCAATCCTGAGGCGATACCAACTGACGGAAGAGGGTTTCTGACTGAAGTTTCCACAGGTGAAGCCAAAGAAGGACGAGCCATTGCGTCAATACTGCGCAAGGCAAGCGCGGTTCTTTGATCAATGGATTGAGTTGGACAGTGTTGAGGGGACTGTGAACACATGAGAGTCTGGGGGAACGATTCGTAAACATGTGCAAGTGATTTGAGACTTTTCCTTCGTGAGAGTGCCCCATCTATAGATGAAGTGGTGAAAGGGGCTGAACAGTTCCTGGAGGATCATGGAGGCAGTGTTTGCTACAACGGCACCATGGTGACTCATGCTGCACAAAGAGAGACACGCTTCAGTAGTCAAGGTCAGCAGATCCATAGACCTGAGATGAAGAGCAAGAGTATCGTTTGTTATAATTGTATCAAAGAGAGGTACAGTGTACGCGATTGCTATCAACTAAAAGGAATGATGGCGATAAAAGAAGAAGATATTGCAGCTGTGAAAGAAATGAAAGACATTATCAGCACTGATTTAAATAAGAGGTATCTTCCTGTTCGCGATTTCCTCTTACGGTGCACTGCAGCTGATCCCAGGTTTAAATCACGGGCATTTCAAGATTAGCCTGAGCGAAACGCAGTGTACAATGGTCTGGCGGAGTAAGTGTACAGATTGGAAAAATCGCCCACAAAACCAGTCATTAAAAACTGCACCCCGTTATGCCCCTCTGCCCAGCCTAGAAAATGAAGAATCAACGCACGGACGTAGCACTGAAGGTGTAAAAATAATCAACGAAGAACCAAGTGCTAAAAGCAGCAAATCGGACTTTAAGAATCCAATTAGTCGTTTACTAGGTGAAAAAAAGTTGAACCAGCCAAGCCTGTCCCTGACCGCATCTAAGTTGAGCTGCAAGCGCATGAGGAAGCTGAATGCGATCTGGAGTCAAATCCTGCTACATGGTGGAAATCGAAAAGTGTATCCCTACCCCTATTTGCTCGTTACGGAAGAAGTATTCTTTGTATTCCTACTACTAGTGTCCGCAGCGAACGGGTGTTCTCGACCGCAGGCGATACCGTAACCGCAGAACGGACATGACTATCCGCAGGTAACGTCGACATGGTCATTTTTCTTAAAAAAAGAACGCAGTTTAGAAAAGTGACTAACATGAACTTTTCAACAGATTAATTTCATTCAATTTCTGATTTTTTCTAGAAATGTGATCGCACTGAAACAAGTTCCTTTGTAATTTTGATCGAGGTTTTGTTTGACCTAATTCAACTGATTTGTGATTTAAATTTACTTTATCTCGTTTTGTAACTAAGCAACAAACATAAATTCCGTATGGTTAATAAACAATAGTCAACTTAAACAGGTGTTTGGTTACTTAGACTTATTATTAATTGGCAAAAAACCGCGGTTCAAAACCGCGGTTTTTTTTAAACCGCGGTTCAAAAATGCTCGCGGTTCCCATCCCTATTCCCTACAGAACTGGCAGGAACGGAAGAGCGAAGATCACGGTAAGACTGGTGTACTTGGGATGACGCTCGAATAGTAGCTTGAGTAAGTGGCACTGAACGTCAAGGATGGCAACCTGTGTTTAGCCAATGGTGACTCGATCCCTTACACTGGGACATTTTGCAGCCAGCACAGGTTTGAAACCTGAAAAATCTGAACAGTAGCACGGAGGGGATGTCAGAACAAACGCATGCGAGTCCCAAGTGGGCGGGGGTTAATGATGTCAGATCTCAAACAGAGATTAGCAACAATTTGGCTGCAATCACGGCATAGAGCAAAGAGAAAAGGGAGAAAAGTCCGGTAGGACGTCTGTTAAGACTGAAGAGGTCAATTGCGAACAGCTCAGTAAACTCCAACAAAACAACGAAACGCTGCAGAAACTTTACGATCACGCCCGCAAGAAGACAGTGCTCGCGTCGGAGAGTGGAGCAACACATCTTGGTCCGTCGTTATGAATGGAATACTAAGTGGTACCACTTTCGGAACAAAAGTTAACCAAGTTAAAATAGATTATGCTGCCCAGAAAGCTCCGAGGACGTGTAATGTGACTTGCTTATGAAGCGATTGTTGGAGGACATCTAGGCGCGAAGAAAAGATTTTGTTAGTCCTGCGGCATCTGTCAATGTTTTTAGATGGGATAGAAAGCCAGATTAGGGCGCTTGCAATTCTGTACTGCATGAGAAGAACTATGAAATTTATGGTAAAACTGAAGAAAGCTTTTGTTAAAATAAATAAATAAAGCACTAAACTAGGTTCCACTTTCTCTAGTTTATGAAAATAAATGATATGTCTCGAAAGAGGGGAATTTGACAAACGTTAAGGAGATGAAAAAGTCTAGCAGCATACCCAATTTACTTACCTCAGACTGAGGGAAAAATATAAAACAACGCCTACTGATTCACGTTAAAGCGTAGGAGTCTTAAGTGGCTCTTCCATTCAGCCACGATGTCCGAAAAACTTAATCGCGTTTATTGCACAGAATCAAGAACAATTTTGTCAATTGAAGTCGAATAAAAGGAACATTTTAGCAAACTTTTTCGCTGCTGTTCTTTTCTCGATTGAAAAGTGCATAAAGATACAAATAATGCAAAACGGAGGGACTTAAGCCACCAAAATGCCAAAATCTATTCAAAACTATACAGTTCCGTAGCTTTGAATAAGTAAACATTAAGTGGCGGGGCTGATGCTGGCGAAAGCGGATATTTATGCAGCGGCCTAGCTGCAGTGTCTTAAATATTTCTGTCTCCATTTTATCCCTAAATTTGCTCTCCGCCGGACCGCTATTAGCTGCTTCGTGGGGTTAAATTTGCTTCGTGTTAATTTTTTGCATTCCAATGTTAAAACCGTTTGAAAGCTTTCTAAACTGAATTCTTTATCCTGATTCTCTTCTAAAAGACGAAAGATAGATGGAGGCGCGGTGTTATTTGCAGTGGAGATATTTCGGATACTTCTCCGGGCAAATGCTGGGCGAATCTGCAAGGGTCTGGTGCAGCCCTTGTGGCTATTGTAACTGACCTATTGTCAAGAGCGGTAAGTTTTCTGACGCCACGGTGGACTTAAATACACGTTTTCAGTTGGGAGTCAAGTAACAACTTGAGTCTTGACACTGGGATGCAAAGCTAACGATAGTGCGGCTTATCTGAAAAACGGTTGGAAATTTTCTTCCTTGTGGGATTAGAAGATATGACCGAGGTAAACTTCATCTACTGTGTCAAGGTCAGAGCAGAAAGCTGAAAGTTGACTATTATATAAAAAAAAACGGCTGTTGTGCAAACAGCTTTATTTGCCTTTCAGGTAATAATCGGGATTTTTTTTTAAATGTCCACTTTGCATGATGCTTTTTCAATGCTGAATGCCGTGCTGATACCCTGTCAGCCAATTTTATAAGATTTATAGCAAATTTTCTAGTCACAAAATGTTTTGGCAGGATGTTTGAACGCAGTTTGTCGTGCAAGTAGTCTTTATTTGTTTTCAGGCAAGAATTGGGATTTTTTAAAATGCTCACTTTGCCTAAGGACTTTATCTAAAAATAAAAAAAAAAAACATGTAAAAATTAAAAAAAAAAAAAAAAAAAAAAAAAAAAAAAAAAAAACAATGGATACCCAATTTTTTGTCGGGAAATATTGTTGTTACTGCTGATATTTTACTAAAATGGCTTAATTTAGCATTGCATTTCAATTGCTGTTTTCATAGCATAAATACATGTTACACATTTCACACAAAAATTAAAGTGCCGCATTTTCAGTGCTTCCAATTAATTGTTGAAATGGTTGAGTCGGTGATTATTTATCGACAACAGAAGTACTGTTGTTCTACTTTTTAATGGGAGAAGACACATTATAATATTGATTGGAAAATACAGAAACAACTTCTGCACGGAATAACAAAAGCACAGACAGGCTGGCACGCAACTGAGGGCGTGCTTTTGCTGTTCCGTGCAACAGGCCCGTTGCACGGAAAAAGAAAAGCACGACACAACAAAAGCACGCCACAGCCCTGCCTTCAGCGCTTGTCTCACTCGGTATAGTGTTTGAAACCTGACCTGAGCTCTCTCCAAATGAGCCAGGAACTACTCGCCTGGTACCGAAGCACTAGCATGCCCTTTGCGCATGTCTTGAGGACTTCAAGATTTTGGAAAATACAGAGGCGGTTGACAGGGTGAATGGGTGTGCCAGAAACCAGGACCTCTTTTCCCTCACTTGAAAGCATAGGTGTATCCGGCTGGCCGGATTTATGTGTACGTGGAGACCTATTACCGTTCCCCACATCCCCTGTTGGAGACTTTCTCCTATTACCTGAGAGGTGTCCATTTTGGAAGGTGGTGAGTTGTAAAAATCGCTTTAAACCGACAAATCTACCACCATTCTCCAAAACCCGCCTTTATGACATGCGACATAGGAAATCACGAGAGCTTGTGGCTTATAAACACCCAGGCACGTATGGAAAAGTTTCATTCATATTTATGCGTTGTATTACATAACAGAGGAAACCAGTTTAAAGCCGGAGATAAGGAAATGATAGCTTTTGCAAAGTAAAAATAGCTCTTGTAACTTCAATCACATTTAAAAAGTACAGGACTTGCTAGGACCTCACAAAAACCGGTCGAAAATTAAGTATGCCGAAAATATTCAACTTCTTCCAATCTCTTCATATTTTTGTTATAGAGTTAATCATCCAATATATTTACACATTTGCATCTTAAGCTCAGCTATTAAAATTAAATCACAGTTTGGCCAGTTCTTGTGAGCTTTATTTTTTATCCGGCCTTAATTTATTTTCTCTGTCTTTAAGCAATTTGATTTCTTTTTATTTATTTTATTAACACGCGGCAAGACGAAGTCTTGGAAAGAATTATATGCTTTGGTATTAGGGCACCCGTGAGATTTAATTTTTTTTGTGAATCACAGTCAGGGAAAGGCCAGATCACATTTACATAAAAAGGGGGAATTGTTTGTACAGCCATTTAATAGCACCTATTTCAAACAATCAGTTACACGCAAAAAGAGGATTCTTTCTGGAATTCGGACCTTTTAATTAACATATGCCACATACTCACATTATTAATATACAAAACTAGCGAAATACAGTATTGATGGATTTTAAACACTGAGCTCTACACCCTTGTTGGAAAACAATCTCATGACCTTTGACAGAAGGCTAAAAATCGGCGATCGTTTATCACATCCTGTGTAACATGCAAATTTGAATGGACCACATCGCGCTTTCATATTGGCGTAACGTTGTAAGATCGATTACTGGTGTGCACTGAGATGATTTCCATGGCACGGAATGTCGCTCATGGTTCCACTCAGAAGCAATCTCCAAAATTTTAGGAGTTAAAAAAGTTTGAGGAATTTTATTTAGTTATGAACTTAGGTGTGACTGTACGAGCTGCAGGGGTTTTGTTTGTCGGAAAATTTGGACGCGAGAAAATCGCGCACCCCCTGGAGAGAGCGCGAGAATTTCTCAGGCGGGCGATATATATATATATATATATATATATATATATATATATATATATATATATATATATATATATATATATATATATATATATATATATATATATATATTATTGCAACATTTATAACGCCCTTATTCAACAATTTGCTCTAAGGGCTACAATATACAACATGAATGCATTGGCTATGACAAAACTTAAACAATATGAAAATAAATAGAAATCTGACTAATATCAAATGAAACAATACATTACACTAAAAAAATTACAGTGAATAACCACGTTTAAAGAGATGAGTTTTTAACAGTTTTTTTTAAATGTCTATGCTTGTGACAGATCGAATACTGATAGGTCAGCTATTCCAAAGTGTAGGAGCATTATTAGAGAACGCTCTTAGACCATATTTACTATAGGTTCTATTTTCATTGAGTAGAAACTGTTGACTAGATCGAAGATTTCGCTGTGGCACATAAGGGACTAAAATATTTGACAAATATTGTGGTGAAAAAACATTCAAGGCTTTAAATACATGAACTAAAATCCTAAATATAATACGCATATTAACAGGCAGCCACTGAAGTCCGATTAGGCTAGGTGTAATATTCTGTTATTTTGAGTTCCCATTTAGACCTGAAACAGACCAATCTAGCTGCCATATTTTGTGACTTTTGCAGACGATAAATTTGAGATTTTGGTAGACCATAAAGCAGTGAATTACAATAATCCAGACGAGGGGTTATATAGGCATTTACAAGACTCTATGTGGCCTCCCGAGAAAGATATTTCCTAATTTTACTAATACTTCTAACATGAAATACAACACTTTTACATTTCATATCAATAAATTTATCCATTTTAAAATAACAATCAAGTACAGTACCTAAATTGTTTACTTGACTAGAAGATCTAACAGAATTTTCACCAACTAAAATGTTAAAATGTTTCTTTAATTTATAAGGGGAACCAATAAGGAGCCCCTCATTTTTTCAGCATTTAACTTTAGCATATTCATACCCATCCAATCCTTAACATCGCTTATACAACGCTCTAAGACTTCAACTGATTTATTGTCTAAGCTGATGTACAGTTGGGTGTCATCGGCGTAGAAGTGGATCCTTATACCATGTCGTTTCACAATATCTCCAATAGGGGCGGTATAAGGGGAGAACAAAATCGGGCCAAGAATGCTGCCCTGGGGCACTCCGAAATCGAGTTGTGTTGACTTTGATTCCTGCTTTCCGACCTTAACCGTTTGCGATCGCTCAGCAAGGTAAGATGAAAACAACTGAAGTGCTCTGCCAAGCACACCAAAACGCTTGTCAAGGCGATTAAGTAAAATTTGATGACTAATAGTGTCAAAAGTGGCACTGAGATCGAGGAGTACTAAAACACAAAACTTTTTCTTGTCGAGGGATTTCGCGATGTCATCATGGACTTTAAGGGGAGCAGTTTCTGTTGAGTGGAATCTGCGGTATGCAGATTGCATTGGTTGATGCAGATTATTTAGATCAAGATGGCTATTAAGGCGCTGAGCAACTATTTTCTCAATTATCTTAGAAATAAAACTCAAATTGGAGATTGGACGATAGTTCTTAAGTTGATCTGGATCTAGATTGGACTTTTTGAGTGTCATGATATTAGCGGGTCCTCGTGTAAGGTGTCGTGTGACTTTCGACGGAGCAAGATTGAAACTTTTTATAATCTCCGAAATTCCGTTTCTATTTAGTGAAACTACAGTGGAAATAAACTAATCTCTCATTTGAATATTTCTTTTTATTTCTCTTATTCTACTCTATCCATAATGACAACTATCCGTGCACCAGCACCACAAATAACAACTTCCTGTGCACCACCAGGACTCACACCTGACGTGTGGCGTCTATGCCTTTATAAAATCAACTGCTGATGGCGCAGCAAGCGTGTTCATTATATACTCGCTGGCAGAACAGCCGCTGCTAATTAAAAATGCAACCAATCATGGAGCTTCCCGCCTAATCTAAGAACCAATAAGAAAATAGCTGCCTAAAAACATATGTTACAAGTGACATATGGAACAAAAACGGATGTTTTTGGAAAGATCGCGAACTCTTCTACAAAAAGGCTTTGTCGGTTATGATTTATGATATTTCTAAATACTTGAAAATTACACGCAAAGTTTGTGCTAGGTAGCACAAAAATTTCTCTCGTCTTAAAAACCGACAATATGAAAAATTTTAAACACAAAAATACTGCCAGGTGCACAATCTTGGCGCGTTCTACACAATGCTATGTGAAACTTGAAATTTAGATATCGACTCCTGGAGCTATCCGGTATACTTGATATATAAGTAAATATTTAGATGACCCAAAATCTAACAAAACGACATCAAGCGAACCTGAAACTAGTTCCATAGTGTGCACTACATCAAGATCCCCCCAAATCCTAAACCGATCGTCACTGTCCTCTCAGGCTTTATATGAAAGTAGCACATCAGCAAAATGCACTCGCCCATTCATCAGCCACTTCAAGGGAAACACTGCACCGAAGGGCGCGGCTCGGCACTCACATGCGTCCTGCACCACAACAAACCGTGTGGAGCACAAACAGAATCATAAACACGATCAGAACACTCAAAACTCCACACATTCACACACCACTCGGCAACAACACTTTCAAGTCTAGAAAATCACTTTTGCATGCCCAAACAGCTAAACATAACCAAAACGACGTATTCTGTTGACATATGCCTTGATACTTGTTGAAAGTGTTTAACATTAAAATCAAACTACATGTGCATCCGAGAAATGCTCTAACAGGTCCAAAGATATTCTTACATTGAGTAATGGGGTAACAATTGCACGCTTTAGGCTTTCAGGAACTTCGGCATCAACGAGAGAACGGTTAACAATTTGGTAATAGGGTCCAAAAGGGTATCAATACACGTTTTGATCAGGTAAATTGGCATAGGATCCAAATCACAGAATGCATTTGAAGACTTAATGATGACTTGACGAACCTCATCTTGTGTTGCTGGAATAAAATTATCCATACTATTATGAAGCAAAAATGACGATATCTCATCCCGAAGTACTTCTACAGCATCGATTGCAGAAATATATAAATATATATATATATGTAGTCCCTCAGATTTAGGCGCGCCCGCGCGCCATGGCGCGTCAAATTTTTTTCGGGCGCGTGAAAAATGGCGCGTCAAAATCCTATTCTGATTTTTTTCAAGGTTATGTGTCCACAACGTCCCCGTGTATGTATGGTTACATGATGTTAAGAACTCACAGTGTACTCAAAACTTCCACTGTTACGATCGAGTACACTGGCGGAACCAGCAAATTACGTAGATGTATAAGATGTGTTATTCTGTTTCACATTTTTTTTCTTTACTTGCTTTTTTTGCTTTTGGGCCCGTCAAAACTGTAACTAACGCGCTCGCACGGGAGTCAAATTTCCACCTAATGCGCCCAGGACGAGTCAAACCGCCAGCTCACGCGCCCGAAGGTGCGTCAGCGCTCTGGAAAATCTTAGGGACTGTATATATATAGATATATATATGTTACAGTCAATGTTGGAAACCCGCCATTTCACGAAATGGCAAACCGTGTTGGGAAAATACGCGTAATGCCTAAAATCTTTTCCCGTTTCACGAAATAACCTAAAAGTTAGGTTTTTTCACGAAATTACCTAAATTTTCGGTTTGCCATTACGTGAAATGACAAACTATCTATAACAAGAGAATATCACAGGAATCAGAAAAAGACAGTAGTTCGAACTGTTTATTGATAAAAAACGGGTAATTCAATCAACCATCGTACGAGAATGTTTCGCACCACACGATGAATATCACATCATCGCATTGCAGAATTTCGTATCTAAAAATTAAAAACAGGAAAATGTTTTAAATTTTAACCTACATTTGAGACAAAAACATGAACAAAAATGCAGAATTTTTAAGACAGCTAGTATTTTTCTTATCTTTAAAACTCGAATTAAGAATAATATTAAAGCTGTTGTATCCCAATAACGTTATACTCCAATTCTATGTTAATAAACATCGAAATTTTCAAATATTATCCGAGTTATAAGGACCAAATATTATATTAATAACAATAATTTCATACTTGTTGATAATATAATATTCAAACCTGTTTTTGGGCCGGTGTTCATGCTTTTAATTCCTCCATAGTCGAGTAATATTGGTCTTGTGGCATATTTGTGCTGTTCAAATACTTTGCACAGCTCCTGTTTGTATTTATCTTCATTTGATTCTCCAATTTTTAAGAATTTGATAAAAACGTCCCGATTTCAGGTAAATTTATATCAAAATATATCTTCTCCGGAGGGCCAATATGGAGAAAGAGTAGTTGAATAATGGGGTTTCTAAAACATATATAATGGGGTTTCTAAAACAGTGACGTCATTGTTTTAAAACCCCCATGGGGATAGTAAAACAGTGACGTCATATGAACGTCATAATGACGTCATAGGGATAGTGGGCAGCCATTCAAAGGGGGTATAAAAAAGGGGTATAAAAATAGCCCCCTTTTTCATTTTTTAAATTTTTTTAAGCATTTCCCACACTCTCATACATACACACACATACCAACACCATGACACGAATAGCGTTTCATTTCGTATTAGTGGAGGGCTCTTAAAAGAGCCGGGAAGTGTTGGTTTTTTCCTGCTGCTGCTGCTGCTGCCGCCGGTCCCCGGTTTAAAAAACGCCCACAACATCTTGCATTGGTCTGACTCATTTGCTGGCTGTTAAACAGAAAATGGTCAGTTTTTAACCCGCATGTGAAGCATCCTGTTGTGTATTGATGGTTTAATGCCGTTAGATAGGTCCATAGTGACGCGCAATAAATGCAGGGCTGGTGTCCGCAGTCGGCAGCGATAACCCTAGCATACCTTAGCATACAGCCACATCCGACGCAGATATCTATGTCCTGTTGCAAGAAGAACCTCCCCCACGCCGGATATTCTTCCTCTTCGAGTCCTGACGGGATTTACTCTCCCAGCATGGTGGACCGGAAAAAAGCTTCAACGTAGTGCCCCTCTCCTATGTTGCGTAAACGCTTTCCAAGCGTCACCATCCTGTTGAAAAAAAACGGTATGCAGAGGACTGAGGCGTTGGCCGGGTCCGGCAGCAGCTGATAAAAGAAGAATCACGAGGGTTGGGTGACTGGTGGAGTCACCGGTACATGCACTTCCCGTACATTTGTCAGCGTTAAGGTGTCGTTCAAAGCGAAGAAAAGCTCCATGCTGTTGAAAGTTCAAAGCGGTTGTGAACCTGAACTGAAATGGCTAGCAGTTATATACCACCTCAACCCCCCCCCCGACCACTGAGCCACAAGCAAGTGAGCCCCTCCCCCCGCCAGAGATAGAAGCAGTCTGACTGCTTAAAGTGTGAGGAACCCCCCGACCAGTGAGCCACAAGCTACCGGACCGCCACCGACAGTAGTATAAAAGGTTGGTTCGCCTTTACCAGTCTGCCGTGATGTGTGTGTGTGGAGCGAGAAAGCAAAAAAAGAGTTGTTGCCGTGATGCGTGGAGAAAGAGTTAGAAAAAAGTTGCCGTCTGGTTTAAAAATACCTGTGAGGCTTAATGAAACGCTAACTCTGCCTCGGGTGCTGATATATGTGTGTGGAGAGAGAGAGAGGAAAAAACGACTGCCCATTTGTCCAGCAGTCCGTTTGTCCAGCTGTCCGTTTGTCCGGCTACCCGTTTGTCCGATGGAGTGGCTATCCTCGCAGTGTACGCCTGCGGTGCGGCTGGCCCCCGGGGGGGCGCTGAAATTCGGCTGGCCCCGGGGGGGCCTAAAGGTCGATTGGCGGGGGGAGGGGGGCTGTCGAGCAGCTCTCTCATAGATACAGTGGCTATCCTCGCAGTGTATGCTAGCTGTGCGGCTAAAGGTCGGTTGGGGGGGGGGCTGCTGTGCGGCTGGCCCCCGGGGGGGGGGGGGGGGCTGAAGGTCGGCTGGCCCTGGGGGGCCTGTCGGGCAGCTCTCTCATAGCATAGATAGAGTGGTTATTCTCGCAGTGTATGCCTGCCGTGCGGCTGGCCCCGGGGGAGGGGGCTGAAAGTCGGCTGGCCCCGGGGGCCTGTCGATTAGTTGGTAGCATGCAGGCTTAAGTCGATATGTGCGACGTCATTGATGGGTCGAAATACCTAATAGGCCAGCTCTGACCATGTCTCTATGAGTCCCTCTGCTTAAAACACAGTTGGGGAGCTTCTGCCGTGGTGTTATGTGTGCGGAGAGAGAAAAAAATGACTGCCGGTTTGTCCAGCTGTCCATTTGTCCGGCAGTCCGTTTGTCCGGCTGTCCGTTTGTCTGGCTGCCCTTTTACCAGTCTGCCGTGTTGTGTGTTTGTGGAGACAGAATGCAAAAAAAAAGAGTTGTTGTCTGTGTATGCCGTGATGTGATGCCTGGAGAGAGAGAGAGAGAGAGCTCTCTGGGTTAAAAATAGCTAGGCTTAATGAAACTCTATCATTGGTTGCTCATTTTTAATTGATTTTACGATGGCCCGGTTGATCCTTTTTTTACGGAGGCCCATTTGCCCCGGCTGCCCATTTGTCTGGCTGCCCGTTTAAACGTCTGAATGGCTGCCCACTATCCCTATAACGTCATTATGACGTTCATATGACGTCACTGTTTTACTATCCTCATGGGGTTCTCAAACAATGACGTCACTGTTTTAGAAACTCCATTATATATGTTTTAGAACCTCCATTATATATGTTTTAGAAACCCCATTATTCAACTACTAGAAAGCTTCCTTATAATGACCAATCCATGAAAACGGCTTAATTCCAGAGTAGGTAAAAGCAGACGTTATAGGGTGTTCTTTTTCAGCGTAGATTAACGGCAAATCGGTGACTAGTTCCTGAGTACATCATCTTAACCCAGCCTAATGTGTTGTTCTGAAATTTATCCTAACAGCTATTAAATCAAACAGGAACACAAACACTTGTGTGCATTACCATGAATTACAATTAATATGATCGCGTTAAAAGCTTGTGATCAGTTGCAATCAGTTGTGGTATATTAATTAAAAGAACAAACCAACTATGATGTATTAATTGTATTTGAAAACTGAAGTAATCTTATTGCAATTATAAAAGATAAAAGATACAATATTTGTCATGATTGTAAGTAATTTCGAGCCAAAAAAGATTATTTCACAAGTTCGCCTGATCTTGGTTTGCCAATTTGTAATGACGTCATACATCTCACCTTATCACGTGCCATGCCTCAAAAGTTGACAAAACCGTCCGAGGAATAAATCCGACTTTTCGTTCTCGAGATATATTGCGCACGTTTTGTTCACAACGACTGACACACACACGCACACACACAGAACGTACAAACACTACATGTCTGCCCTTGGTCAAGGAGAAATAATTATATATGGAAAGTCTTGGTAGCCAAATTAAAACGCGCTAATAGCTATAGGTGAGTAAAGCTGAAAAAGATCTATAACACGAAATGCAATAAATGAGCGATAATTCTTCAGATAATGTTTTTAAGTACGTCTAAACAATGCAGGAGCATTTGAGAAATTTCTGGAAAACGCTGAAATCCCAAGCATACTTAATAACAATCCTTAATTAACGAAAGGTCCGACAAAAGGGGAAAGCGGGGGTGGAGCGGAAAGTCGATCCGATTTTCCGCTATTGGAGATTTTACCCAATGACGTCCGGTTATATTTGACAGGATCCTTCGGACCTACCAAGTACTGGCTGAAAATGTACACATATAAGATATTAACGTAATGACGTAATGACGCGATGACGCACACGCTGCACTCGTTCGTTGCACTAGCGACAAAATTTGATAGGACCTTTCGGGCTTACCAAGTAAAAAATCCACGAAGTTTCAACTTTCTCGGATGTTCAGCAGCTGAGAAATTCCATGCACAATATTTTTACGTAATGGCGTCATACACTTTCCCTTATAACGTAACGTGCGTCAAAAGATAGAACCATCCGACCTACCCAAGGAATAAATCGATCAAGTTGATCCTAATTTTCGCTCTCGGGATATGAAACACCTTGGTCGGGGAGACATAATAACAGTAGTTTGTTTGGTGTCAGTACTTTTACCAGAGTGATGGGCATTCAGCTTCAGTCATGACAGTTTGAAGAGATTCTTCAGGAAGCAGTTGCTTCCTTGCTACTGCCTGGAAAACCGATCATTCTCTCCCACATGCAGCTCATTTGCAGAATGAATGGAATCTCTTCACTCTCCAACCACTGAATCCATGTCGTTGATACTGTACGCCTCTTTTCGAGTTGCTCGTCTGCTAGAAAACCAGCCACGCTATACCTCATATCTCGCCAATCAGCATAACGCTGAAAGAATTGGACGCTTTTTGAAAGAATTGGACTTTTTTGTGTCAACATCAAACTGAATTTATCATTCCTAGAGATTGGCGAGCCGGATTCCTCTTCAAGTAGAAATTTTGGCCAGTTTATCCAAGTTTCAATGCCTGTCTCGTCACTGTCGTCAATAACGCTCGACACAATGTCCGCCGGATTCGAGTCCGTAATGATATGTCTCAGCTCTTCTGAAGATCAACTGCCTGAATTTCATTCAGTCGATTTGCGACGAATGTTTTACTCCGTCTTCCAGTGAAAACATTGTCACTATAATCGGTCTTACACAACCTTTCTAGTTACTGCTGCACAGCACCACTTTGCTTAAAGTGTACGTGGCACTTTTCAGCCTCACTTGCCTTTACTGCACGAATAACGCCCAGCCAAGGAGAAAGCATTGCTCCTCTGTGCAGCACTTCCTATGTATGAGTGTTACCTCACACATCTATAAAACCTCAACTCCTTTTCAAGTGCGGCCAGTTATCGATGCCCCTTTGACCATTTGATCAAGTTTCTTAGTAGATTGCGATCCCTTAAGAGACACAGATCCTGGATCGCTTAACGGCTTAGTATCGTGATTTCACAAGTTTTCGTTGCTAACTGTAGTGATCGAGAATGATTGTGGCTCGCAGTATTCTGAAACTGGTGCAACAGACTTTCGCTGCGTAATGTGGCGGCTGGACCATTGTCAGGGAGGGCGTACGTACACACATACCGTCCCTTCCCGCCTTCTTTAAGCACAGGCAGAAGTGACACGCAAACCTTTCTCACACCAAGGAGAGAGACAGAAGAAAAATTTATACCAGGTTCTGTGCTACTTATTACACTTGACCACGAGTGAATGAGAATGCATTCGAGAATGACACACCCCGTTTAAATTTAAACACCCGTTTGCCATATGCTTCGGCCTGAGGCAGTTCTACAAGACTAAGTTTTTTAATGGGCTTCTTTTTAACTTCTAAGCTCAGTGCTACAAATTTTTAGCCATGTTACAAATTGAAACATGTACCCCTGCAGCAAAAACACTTTCCAATAGACTGCAGTTTAGTTGTTTTACTTTGTGTAGCGAGCGTAGTAAACACGAATAGGCTTTATGGAGTCTGATTATTTTGTTCTTGTGCCTTTAGCTGATACATAAAAATAAAATACTTGAATATAATACATAATGATACAATACTTGAATATAATACACAATAATACAAAATTAATTATAATTCTTCTGCATCTGTTTCACTCTGTTGCACCTCACTGTCCATGCCACTTTCTTTGGCACTGCTACCATCCTCCTCCTCCTCCATATCTAGTAACTCTTCAAAGAATGTATTGTTTTTCCTTATGGCCGCCTTTAGTGCCTTTGAATACTTATAATGTTTTTCATTAACAAAGTAATTAAAGTCCTCTAAAATCTTTTGATAATGTTGGCTTTGTTCTAAACGCTGGGTATAGTTGAACAGTCTCATAAACAGTTGTTTTAGTCCATGCTTATAAATGGGTCGAAGGTCATAACTTACTATTTCACGCGCATCTTCAAGTCCTTGTTCTTCATATTCTAAGGCCTTTTCTTGAAATTTGTCATCATAGTCATCGTAGACTTCTTGAACCATATCATGCCAAACAGAGTCTATTTCTGACTCACTTTCAGAGTCTGTTTCTGACTCACTTTCAGAACTCCTGTCATCAACATCTTTACCACACCTCTCCATATGTTTGAGCAAAGCTTCTTCGCTGTTGTATAATGCACCACATTCTGTACAAGCATGTGCATTCTTTTCAGCTATATTGACGCTTTGACTTTCCATAGAAGACTCATCTAAAGTTTCCGTGAAAGGTAGTTTTACAGGGTTTTCTATATCCGATTCTTCATCCACTTCTGAATTGTGAGCAACCTTTAAGTGTCTTTTAAGACTTTGTGGCCAATTGTAAGATTTTTGAACAAATGTCACATTTATACATCCTTTCAGTTCAACCTACACTATTCAAATGATGAGAAAGTCTTTAAACATTGCTTTATATACAACTTGTTGAACAACAACTTGCTGAACATGTTGAACATGTTGAACATGTTGAACTTGCTGAACATGTTGAACATGTTGAACATGTTGAACAACTTGTTGAACAATTTGTTGAACTTGTTCAAAAATTGTTGAACAATACTATGACGTAATATGTTTCAAAAAATAAATGAAACAGGTGTTTCGAATGGGGCTTGTCAAAAACTAAATTTGTTAAATTTGGTCTAGAACCACCATTTTCCTACTGCTATAACTTTAGACCATTCGAATAAGTAGCATGCTAAAATGTTCAAACTTATTTTATATATTATATGTTGTTAAAAACTAAATTTGTTAAATCTGGTTTTGAAATACCTTTTTCGCACTACTATAACTTTAGAACATTCGAATAAGTAGCTTGGTAAAATGTTAAAACTTATTTTATACATTATATGTTTTCCAAGAACTACATTTGTTAAATGTGCTTTAGAAGTGTCAGTTTCCAACTACTATAACATAAAACATAACATTGGGTTAACGTAGGGAAAATCCCATTCCTTCTCAAATTTATTGATCGTTCCCACACTCTGAACGCGTGCACTCTGAAATTTATCGATCGGTTTCCTCCCCACACTCTGAACGAGTGCACTCTGAAATTATCGATCTGTTTCCTCCCCACACTCTGAGAC